>JARQWZ010002716.1:0-115000 GCA_033150135.1 Gobio occitaniae
CACTGTGAAGAGGTTTAAGGACTGCTGGGGCTCATTGCGGCTGTGTCCAACAAAATATCTCTTGGCCTGCTGCATGAGATCCTTACAGTGATGGCTGGGAATCAAGGGGTTTTCCCTCGAGGGGAAAACCATTCTGTATGATCAGGGTAACGCGCAGATGCCTTCGTTCCCTAGTCATATGGAAGAACCTTGGTTTCTGTCCCAAGGGCCAGTGTTAGGAGCGTCCTGTTGCCGGGATTCCGTTTCAACAGACGCCTCCCTCACTGGCTGGGACGTGGTCATGGCAGCGCTTGCGAGAGGTCTGTGGGAGACCCGGCATTTCTCCTGGCACATCTACTGCCTGGAAATGCTGGCGGTCTACAAAGCTCTAAGGAGCTTTTTCCCGGACCTCCGCGGCCACCATGTCCTGATACGGAAGTAAACCAGGTGGCTTTACTTAAGGGGAAATCCATTCTGTATGATCAGGGTAACGCGCAGTGGCCTTCCGTTCCCTAGTCATATGGAAGTAGCCTTGGTTTCTGTCCCAGGGGCCAGTGTTGGGAGCGTCCTGTTGCCGGGAATCCGTTTCAACAGACGCCTCCCTCACTGGCTGGGACGTGGTCATGGCGGCCGCCTTGCGAGAGGTCTGTGGGAGACCCGGCATTTCTCCTGGCACATCTTTTGCCTGGAAATGCTGGCGGTCTACAAAGCTCTAAGGAGCTTTTTCCCGGACCTCCACGGCCACCATGCCCTAATACGGAAGTAAACCAGGTGGCTTTCCTTGAGGGGAAATCCATTCTGTATGATCAGGGTAACGCGCAGTGGCCTTCGTTCCCTAGTCATATGGAAGAAACCTTGGTTTCTGTCCAGGTGCCAGTGTTGGGAGCGTCCTGTTGCCGGGAAAATCCGTTTCAACAGACGCCTCCCTCACTGGTTGGGGCACGGCATCAGGGGGGTTGAGGTCGCGCCCTCTATGCAGACTGGCGCATCACATCCTCCTGTGGTCCCAAGGGAAACTGTTGTCCATCAGGGCAATGTATGTCCCGGGGGTCCAAAATCAGGGAGCAGACATCCTGTCGAGGCAGGGGCTGAGGCCCGGGGAGTGGCGACTCCACCCTGAGGTGGTGGAGGCCATGTGCGAGAGGTTCGGCCCAGTGGAAGTGGATTTATTCGCGTCTCGAGAGACGACCCCACTGTCCACTGTGGTTTTCTCTCACGCGGCCGAGGCTGCGTCTGTACGCTTTTCCCCCGATCGCTTCTGCTCCCGGGAGTCCTGGAGCGGGTCCGTCGACAAGGCGCCAGCCTGCTTCTGGTGGCGCCACGTTGGCCGACTCGAGTTTGGTTCTCAGACATCATAGCTCTGCTAGCGGGTCAGCCGTGGGAGATTCCTCTGAGGAGGTATCTCCTGTCTCAAGCAGGGGGCACAATATTTCACCCCATGCCAGATACCTAGAGGCGGGCCTGCCGGCGGATGTGGTTGAGACCATGCTCAGTTCCAGGGCTCCGTCTACAAGGAGACTGTACAGCCTCAAGTGGAATGTATCTTCCACTTAGTGTAGAGAGGGTGAGGTGGACCCAGTTAACTGCCCAGTGGCTTCAGTGCTGGAGTTCCTCCAAGATTGTTTCTCTGCAGGGCTTACCCCGTCTACACTCAAGGTGTACGTGGCTGCCATTGGGGCTTTCCACACACCGTTGGGTAATGGGCCTTTGGGTAGGCACCAGTTGGTTGTACGGTTCCTCCGTGGGGCTCGGAGGATGAGGCCTGCGGCTCGTTCCAGAGTCCCAACCTGGGACCTGGCAGTGGTTCTCGAGGGATTGGCTGAGGCCCCCTTCGAGCCACTAGAGTCAGCAGACCCAAAGAGCTTGACCCTTAAGATGGCCTTTCTCTTAGCCATCACTTCTCTGAGGAGAGTGGGGGACCTTCAGGCCTTGGCGCTTACACCGACTTGCCTGGAGTTTGCCCCTGGCGAAGTGAAGGCCATCTTACACCCTAGGGCCGGTTATGTGCCCAAGGTGCCATCAAGCGTGGTCAGGCCTTTGGTTCTTCAGGCATTTCATCCTCCGCCTCACATGACGGCGGAAGAAGGGAGACTTCACCTGCTCTGCCGGTCAGAGCTCTTATAATGTATATTTAGTGAAGTCTGCACAGGAGATCTGTACAGCTGTCTATAGCTTGCACCTCCCTGCGACGCCTGGTGCTAGGGTGCTCCAGTCCTAGCTGTGCCCGGTCTCCGGCTTCACACTAGGACTGGAGCTATCCTCGGTGTGGCCTAGTGGGTACTTGTTCCCCAAATTCGTCGTTCCGATGCAGTGCGAGTTCCCTCGAAAGGGAACGGCTCGGGTTATGTATATAACCCTTGTTCCCTGAGAAAGGGAACGAGCACTGCATCCCGTCGCCACACCTCGGCGCGCCTGGAGCGCATGCTTCATCGCGATAACTGCCATTACTATGCCCAGGCTCCCCTTATGTACCTTCCGGGTACGCCGTCATAGTTACGTCATGACGCAACACCAATCAGGATTGGCCTGATTTCATTCATACTTCAGACGCGCTGTTGCTTAGGGAGTGTCCCCAAATTCGTCGTTCCGATGCAGTGCTCGTTCCCTTTCTCAGGGAACAAGGGTTATATACATAACCCGAGCCGTTTTCTCACGCAGCATGTGTTTGCCGTCATGCGGTCGTCTGAGGCCTGTGGTAGCAGTGAAGTCAGACATCGTGACAGGGTGGTTGGAGAGGTCTGAGAGGTGGTTACTCATAGCTTGTATGGCAGTGTCAGAGGCTTGCATGTCAGCTGTGTCATTGATGGAAATTGTAGAGCCAGCGTAAGTGGCTGTGATGTTGGAATCGTCGCAGGAATATGTTTGTTTGCTGCGGGTTATCGCAGCGCCATCACGGGTGGTTGCATGGGTGGGAGGTGACCATAGATTGCCGTGAAGTGTGCCAGTCTTGGCCAGGGAATCAGTTCGGTCATTCAAGTCTTTGTCAAGGCCGGGTTGCCTTGAGTGTCCTGTCACCTTTTTCCGGTGGACAGTCATGTTGTGTGTTCTTGTGATATCATCTCAAGCTTGGAACAGGTGTTGGACTGATGGCTGAGTTGTCTGCCCATAGTGAGAGTATGATGTCTGTAGTTGTTACATCATTCAGCTGGAGGTCGGTCATGACCTTGGGGCAGTGAAAGTCAGAGTCTATGGTGAGTTGAAAAGTGCGGAGTAGCGAACTTGAACTTTGCTCTGGTACTGAGACAGTGTTCTCGCAGCTGGTTGCAAGATTTCTCGTGACCTCTGTGACCTGACAGTCTGGCTCAGGTGATCTGGGTGGCTGGAGAGGCAGAGGTTCTCATACTTGAGCCCAAATCTTTAGCTGTTTGAAGTCTAGTAGGGGCTCAAAACGATTTAGCAGATCTTTGCCGACGAGAAAGGGGTACGTGTCCATTGGTTAGATGTACCCTGGGTGTACCAGACTCATTAGGCCAATTGTTAGATGGATGGGAGCTATCTGTTCAAGTTGGATCTCATTTTGGCTGTATGACTGCACATTTAGAGAGCAGAGTTTGATTCTGTCTTTTAGCTTCACGTCTGAGTCAAAAAGGTGGGATGACATCAAAGTGAAATCAGCTCCGGTGTCGACCAGGGCTTCAAATCTCAGCTCATTCTCCAATGTGATGGCTAGATAGAGTTTCCGGGTCACTCCCTTTTCGATCAGGTTTCCCAGGAGTCTTGGTTCTGGAGTTTGTGTGGTGATCGATAAACAGTTAGGGACGGTCTCATGTGGCTCGTTAGGGAGGCCGACAACCAAAACAGCACTCTCTGGTACTTTGGGACTTTGGTCGCTGGCATGATGCTTTGTGTTTGATTGTTCGTGAAGTGCAGCTGTCGGCTGACGTGTTTGGGCGACGCTGTCCCTTGGTGATGGAGTCTCTGGTTCTGTGGACTGTGGTTGGTGAGCGGTGCTTGGTTCAGTCGGAGGGCAGTCAGGAATGATGTTGGGTACAGCCCTTACACCTAGTCATGAGGAGTCTGGCCTGTCCTTCTTGTCTCCCTTGTCAGGTTCCTTTTGAAGGAGTTCTTTCAGAATTCTCAGGATTTCTGCTTGCTCTGGTGCGTGTTCAGACTTGGGTTTGTTTGGGGCATGTCGTGAATCGTTCCGCCGCGGGCTGTCTGGGCTGGATGCTCTGGCTGATGAGAGTCGACCATTTCTGGGCCGTCGGCTGGCCTCCGACGTGGCTCCACCCTTTGGGTGGTTAGATGGGCATGGCTTGTCCCAGAATCTTTCAGAGCGCCCGGTCTGGTGCTTAAGACGGGCACCATGCCGGTTGCGCTGCTCTCTGCTGGTTTGGAACGGTCTTGACGGTTACAAAGTCTGTCACTGTGTTGTTGCAGGGCGCCCCCTGGAGCCAGCTCTGAACGGTGATCAGAGACAGGGCAAATCATTGGGTTTCTCACAGTCTTTTCAGAAACAGTCTTTTTGGTCGGCAGTCCCGTAGCTGTTGGCAGTCCAACTTTACGGTCTCAGGTTGCCGCTCGAGGAAATGCCATGCCTCACGGCTGGACGTACCTTGGAGTAGACCTAATTGGTTCCATGCGGTCACGTTAGCCACAGGTTGCAAGTGAAAGTTCATATCCTGCAGGTAGGTGTGCACGTCTTGGCTTCCTGCAGGGTTTGGGGTGAAAGTTGGGATGTTTCTGGCCAGCTTGTAGAGTTCTTGGGAAGCCATGGTGTGCCTGAGCACGATTCTCTGGATTGGCTCCCACCCCCTTTGCTGCTGGTGGGGGCTCTTGGCTGCTGGCTGGTGACAACTTGGGCTGTGGGCTTTCACCCCCCTTTTGAGCTTGGAACTCTTGGCTGGGGGTTTCTTGGCCCACTTGTCAGAGGAAACTGTGTTGTGTTTGTTTCCCCTTGCTGTTCACTGTGCAATGTACATGTGAACTTCAGTTCTCTGTGAACAGTTTCAAGTTCTTTGTCTTGAATGGTCTTTTTTGTTGAACCAAATCTTGGACCTTGGCATGGGCCGTTTGCAAGTGGGTTTCACAAGATTTGGCCTTGCTGTCTCTTTCTTTCAGTTCAATCTTTGCTCTTGTTAGGAGAGCTTCACCTCGTTGGAGTTTTTCTTTTGGTTACTCTTCGGATTCTTTCTCCAACTGCTCTCTGTGCTTGTCTCTACACGAAGTTCTGCCAGGGCATTTTGGAGTCTCTCAACTTCCTCCCGAAGTTGTAGGTCCGTTCCATCCTTCCGTCCGCGTCGGTCCTGGGTCTCGAGGAGTAGCTGATCTAGTCGACTCTGCGCGTGGTCCTGGTTCCTCCGGGCCTCCTCAGCCTGGAGCTTCAACGCTGCCGTTCTTGGCTCAGGGGCTGCAGGTCACCGTGGCTTTAGGCAGGAACGCAGTCGTCATGGTGCTCGATCAGGTCTCGACGTGATCCCAGTGGCGGTGGGGCTGGATGAATGGGACACACCGCTTACTGTGGGCAAGAGAAAGACAACACAACAGAGGCCAATGCAAGTCCGTATAGGGTTTAGTGCTTATAGCCATATGTGACTATTTAATTGTGTGTGCAATTTTGGACTAACTGGTGCAGACAGTTAGTGGAATCTAGGCCGTGCACCTGTTGTCTTGGCCGTGAGCGGCCAGGTGGGGCCGATTTGTGTGGGTGAGTGTTGGATTTAAATAACAATTTTGACAGTGCGGTAGCCTAGTGGGTCATTTACTGACACTGGCTGCTGATCGTCAATCTATTATTCAGCTTTCCTTGATGGCTCTCATAGGTTCTGTCTTTAGGTGAACTGGAAGAAACAAAACAACAGAACGGTAGAGTAGAAAAGTGCAAAATAACCAAGAATACTAAGAAGGCACGAAATAAAACAAAATGAGAACATGAGAAGAGATAGATATGGAAAGGCTCTAAGCTTAATACCAATGCTAGGGTTTATGACAGGGCCAACGAGTGAGGGGGCGCTGTTGAGCTATAAAGCCTAGGGGAAAGGTATGGCTTAAAAAAAAAGGTGTGGCCAAACACTTAAATGACCGGGAATATGTATATTCTAGGGCTTGCAATAAGTGAATGGGCTTATTTAACTTACTATGCCTGGGGTGAATCGGGGTCGCTTCAGGTGAGAACCGATGGTGAGGTCGATCTTGCCGACGGTCCCTGGACACTCGACTGCGGTGTTCCCAGATCCTCGTCCCTTGGTACCACGGTGCGCCCACTCAAACAGCGTGTGACTTTTAGCATGACTGGGCAGCACTCAGGTAAGTTTGGTCAACGGCCAGACTGAAGGGTTGAAATTGGGTTTCCTCTGAAATCTCTTTGGAGTCCAAACGGAGGATCAGAGTAATTAACCAAAATGCCCTTGAGCGGTTCAGTTGGACTCGTTGACTTCTCCCTGGAGTGCCCGAAATGCTTAGTCTGCTGCGTGCCGCCGCCAATGGTACGGAGACAGAGGTGTCTGCAATTCACACACGACCGGAGTCAGTTACGCAGGCCAGGTGACTCCACTCACCGGAACCCAGCCAGAAGAACAACCATAAATTCACCACAAGCACTAGGGGAGGTACTACCTGTAAATATACAAATGGCTAACAAGGAAAACGTGACATCAGCTTAAGCTTAAACTTGTTTGAACCAAATTCAAATAATTCTGTAAAGTAAGTGAGGTAAAAGACTATTCAATAAATAGTACTAAAACATGAAATGATGATAATGTTGGTAATTATCAGAACAACCTTGAAAAAGGGAGAAACAGAATTGATTGAATTAATCTATTCAGAAATGGAGCCAAAAGAGAAGAGAGAGAGGAAAGACAACTTATGAGAGTGCCCAGCAGGGGGCGTGCTACTGATAAGTGGCTATCGCAGGCTGGAAGAAGAAGGCTTAATTTAAATTCAGGTTCAAACTTGTTTAAACCAAAATTTAAATAAGTGCAGGGTATCAGACTGGTATGAAATGGAAGAAACCAATTGATAAAAAAAAAGGAAAAGAAAAGACAAGCAAAAATAACTCAAATTGAAACAATGAGAAAGAAAGGGAAACTGACTTAGCAGAAGATGTCACAAAGGGGCTTCCCCTTAGGTAGCATCACTGGCTGAAAGGAGAACTTAATTTAAATTCAAATTCAAACTTTGTTTAAACCAAATTTAAATAAGTGTGAGAAGTCATTGAACCCGAAAGATTGAATGATATCAAACAAAAGCAATAACAGGAAATAAACGAAAATAATTATAATAGTAAACAAATAAAATAACGAGAGTTCGCTTGAGAGAGTTTAATAAGGAAAACATCTGCAGACGTCCACAAGATGGCGTAGTGGAGTCAGGCGTGAGTAATTTGAGAGGTGCAGCACACCTAGCGGGCTGCCCCCTTGTGTTACTCGGAGGTATTACACCACCCAAAAATTAGGTGATTTGAAGCTTGAGCGTCCGAAAAGGGGGAGGGTCTAGCTTCCTAACGCAGCGATTTAACTGCAATCACAAGTGTGAAGGGAATTTGTTTTCAAATTTCCTTTGTGCCAATTTGAAGCACAGAGTTTGTGGCCGGATTTATTTTACCGCATATACACACAAATGTAAAACCTTTACATTTACATTTAGCAGGCGCTTTTATCCAAAGCGACTTACAACTTGGGATAAAGTTGTAAGACTAAAACAGAGTATTTTCTCTGCAACAAATTTTAACGTGATCAAGGTTAAAATAAAATACTCCCATTCACACATCAAGCAGATACTGGCCAGCAGTTTTTTTCCTGATTGATTTGTGCAAGGTGTGCGTTTTGGTTAGCTATTCCAAAACTCCACCTAAGGGGGTGAGATCGCTCAGTTGAATAACATTGGAACACGCAATGATTCAAATCTAGCGATTGATAAGGCCTTTTACAAAACGAATAAGAGGAACTCGCTCAAATCGTTATATCATCACGCTGAAAGAAGACTTCTTCGTTCTGACAGGTGGGTTTCATTATATCATCACGCTGAAAGAAGACTTCTTCGTTCTGACAGGTGGGTTTCATTATATCATCACGCTGAAAGAAGATTTCTTCGTTCTGACAGGTGGTATTGATAATATTAAAATGTTCTGCAAAGGAAGTTTCTTTCCCTTTACAGAGACAGTTTTAATATTATGAACTGCAGTTTCTTTTTAACAATTAACAGTGACTAAAATGTTTGACCAAAATAGACGCTGTTAACATAGGACTAACTGAAATGAGCTTTGGGCTTTTCAGTTACAGATACGTGAGTTCACGATTGCGACTTGTCTCACTGAAGCGCGCATACAAGACAACAATTAACACGAATAATATACACATAAAATTGACAAAGTTGCTCACAAACAGAGTTTAAAATGTGCCCGCATTCTCCACCAAAATATGTAGCGTCTTAGGGTTACATATATATTTAAATAAAAAAATTAGCTCAATAGGGAATTGTGGGTATTAATATTTAGGGATTTATGATTAATCACAACGGGTTATAATCTAATCACAAATCTCCAAAATCACCCAAAAGGGGAATACCTAACCTCGGTATTCATGCAATATATAATATATATATGGTTAACAACAATTTATTGCAATTAACTACAGATATATCTATATTAAATAATCACAGAACAACCTCTAGGGAGTTGATTCAAAATTCCTCTCCGTTCTGTTTAAAGAACGAGCTGTAATTCTTTATCCACTCACTAGGTCTATTCTTCCTACCCAATTTTCGGGAAGTTTATCCCTCTGGCCACAAAGGACAAACTTTCCGAGTTATGGTATTAATTAAGGCATTCAACGATGCTTATAAGAGCTCGTAGCTTAGATCTGACATTAAAGGGACTCGTGTTCTGTGAGCGAAACAATGACAATCAAAACGTGGATATCATGGTTTTAATAAAGATTAATACTACGATTACATATGACTAAATAAAGAATACATGTATTTACAGAATAGTGGAAAGAGGAGAAGGGAAAGGATGAGGAGGAGGGATGAGGAGAAGGGAAAAGAAAGAAGGGTATGATCGTGTCCGATCCGACACCTTCCCAAACATAACCACTAGAACCAGCAAGAACCATATCACCTTAAACAGGGGTACAATCTTAAAACGCATCTAAATTTCGATAGAATTGATACTTGCATGGTTTCTTTGTGTTGTGTAAAGCGAGATGCGTGCGTTGGCGTTTCTCAATTCAGTTTCTCAGTTTCTCTGTTCGTGCGCTGAAGCGTTCTCTCCGTTTGGTTTTTCCGGAGCTTAGTTGGTCCGCAGGAGTTTTAAAGGTGTTTGGGAAGGGAGCGTCTTGGAAGGGAAAGTTCATCTCGTCCAAGCTAGGTTCCTCGGTCTGATGGAGCGCGCCGCTGGCTGTTGTCGCGGAGCGCGTCGATCCTCAAAGGAAACAACAGCTTGGCTGGACCGCGCCGGCTCGCAGGTCGAAGCCCGCGAGCCGCGCTGATGAGATGGGAGGAAAAGGAAATTTGTCTCGTCGGGGTCCTTGCAAGTTGACTGAGCCCCGAATGTGTTTGTGTTTCTGTCCTTTATAGTCAATTAAACTACGTCCACTTTCCCTGCGGCGACCAATCGTTGGTGTGAATTTCAGGCGGGAGAGAGTTTCTTTGTTCGGACTTTATTACTGAACTAGTAAAGCCAGAACTAGTAAAGTTTCACTCCAAAAGGACTAAACATACTAGCGGTACATCTCATAATCATATACTTTGTACCATTGACTAAGACAAAGAAAAAGGAACTTTTAGACACCAAACATGCCTTGGTTTACAGACCTAAAGGCAGTGCATCTTCTATACAGAGCAATTTTGAGCGTTTAAGGTAGCTCTTACATCACGCAAACATAAGAAATATGGGGAGCATGCATATACTTAAGAAATCATCATATATGTAATTTCTGGGATAGTTTAATTAAAGGCTAAATAGAGGGGAATGCTTGTGTGTGTGTGTGTGTGTGTGTGTGTGTGTGTGTGTGTGTGTGTGTGTGTGTGTGTGTGTGTGTGTGTGTGTGTGTGTGTGTGTGTGTTAGGGTCACCCCCCGGCCGTTCTAGACTGAGGGGTGAGGTAGGTGTCCTGGCTGATTAGAATCTGATTGAAGCTCAGAAAGGGCCATCATAGTATCTTCTGGTCACACTCTAGCCGGTCTTAATCAGTCGGTGGTGCAATCTGACTCAGACTCGTTGGAGCCAGTGGGGCAGGGATTTAATTTATATGCAGAGCTGTTTGGAGGAAAACATCTCTGATGTTTCTCCAAACGACTAATCACTTTGATCCCATGAGAGAGAGAGACACTCCAGACGCTACACCCTTTACATTTAAAGGAACTGTATGTAAGAAATGTATTTCAATTAATCATAAAATGGCCCTGATATGTCACTAGACATTAAGAAATCATGTTAATTTCAAATACTTATATCACTGACAACGGTTGTCCGGCCAAGATATTGTCATTTTAAAAGTGAAGTTGCAGCCCTCAACTGATGTTGATGTTGACATGTTGTGTTTTGGCCTGAAGCGCCGCCCTCCACCTATCTACCAATCACGAAGTCAGTAGTGTTTCTGCATTCGGGTTGCCAGCTCTGCTCTAGTTACCACAGCTGCAGCTACAAACTTTTTGGATAAACAATGTCTAACTTTACGAAACCTAAATGACCTCGTTATGAATCAGAAAAACGTCATGACAGTGTCCGAAATAAAACAAGGATTTGTATAAGAGATGCCTTTGAAAGATGGAGACGGCTGAAAACGGAGAATAATTTGAAGACTGATGCCAACGTTGCTCATTTTCTCCTGGACAGGTAATGTTCATCTATGTTTGGCTAACTTGTACTTAATGTACATGGACATTTCAAATATTCATGACAGTCGAACAAAGATATGCATGTTCGTGCAAAGTAACGTTAGGTTAGCGCAGATGGAGGTGGGTCATTGAATTGAAAAGGTAACGTTAAGGAATTGTTTGGTAAATAAAAACGGCGAGTCGTCATTGCTAACATTAGTAATGCATTATCAGAGCCCGTTTCTCTGTCATTATGCTGAGATGCTGAGGAAAACAACATTATCACGCCTATTATGGCAATGTGAAAACGTATTTGAGACAGTAGCCTAACGTTACCTCGGTAAAAATTATTCTTCGCATATATAGTGGACAAAACATGCTGCAAGTTGACCTGTATGACCATTGCTAATGTTATTTAGCTTTGCTGTAATTTTACTATAGTATTTTTTCATGTGGGAATGTACTGTCACATACGAGCGTTCATATTTACGATTATATTTCGCTACTCGCCATTAGTACATTTTTGCGATTCATAATTACTTCACAAAACGCTCTTGAAGCATAAACATAATTAACAGAAAGAAAAAAAAACGTACTGTGTACGACTCATCACTTGCCATTGAAAGCTCCTTGTAGCAGCCTACGTTCCTGCTGGATCCTGCAGCCTATCTGGCAACCTCGAGTCAGGGGGAGGGGGAGGTACTCACCGTGGTACCAAGGGACGAGGATCTGGGATACACCGCTCTACAGTCATTTGAAAGTGATTGCAGTACCAGTTTTGGCCACAGTCCTACATACAGCTCCTTTAAACATACTCATGTGAATAGATTGTATATACAGTAGTTCTGTTGTGTTTATGCTTGTTCTGAGAATAGACATGACTTCGTTTTCCTCCCTGGAATTCCTCCTCAACTTGTAATATTCTAAAACAACATTTGGACGCAATAAATACTACATTAAGGCAATTCCTAAAATTGCCTTCAAATGCGTTTGTCGTGTGTAATACAGTCTGTCAATCATCATTAGAGCGTCACCCTCAGGCTGAATAATGCAAGGACATTAGAATTCTGTCAAAAGTGTGTCTGATGTGTTCAGCGATTAGAATATAAAGTTTACAAAATGGTTATTTAGTGCTAAGACCCAGAATCTGCCCTACATAAATGTATGGCCAGGAGCCACTACTGGATGAAACCAAACAGACAAAACCTGTGAAAAAAGTGGAAAAACTATTGATATGGCTTGACAGAAGACATATCTGTATTGTTTTCAAGAAGTCATAGAAATGTTAACTTTTAGAGTGAAAAAATATTTCCTGTATTTATTATACAGTATACCGATCAGGCATAAAATTATACTATTGTGTAATATTGTGTTGGTCCCCCTTTTGCTGCCAAAACAGCTCTGACCCGTCGAGGCATGGACTCCACTAGACCCCTGAAGGTGTGCTGTGGTATCTGGCACCAAGATGTTAGCAGCAGATCCTTTAAGTCCTGTAAGTTGCGAGGTGGGGCCTCCATGGATCGGACTTGTTTGTTCAGCACATCCCACAGATGCTCGATTGGATTGATATCTGGGGAATCTGGGGGCCAAGTCAACACCTCAAACTCTTTGTTGTGCTCCTCAAACCATTCCTGAACCATTTGTGCTTTGTGGTGGCGCATTATCTGCTGAAAGAGCCACAGCCACCAGGGAATACCGTTTCCATGAAAGGCTGTACAAGCATCACACTGCCTATCTTGAGTACCACAAACAATTTTTTTTTTTTTCAAAGTAAGTCTCAAGTAGTCGCACACGCAATGTCATCTACCTGATACCTACTTTGACTGGTAAGCGATTGCGAGGCGGGTGATACCAACGAAAACAAAGAGAAAAGTACGTGATCTGTTTTTGGAAATACAATCATTATTTTGAGTTCATGGCAGCCAGTTCGAATAATAAATAGCCTAACTATTGCCTTAACTAAATGCAGCAAAACATACGCGTTTTCTTCAAATTCTGAATAGATTATCGCCTAGAAAGCGCGCATAAATAAGCTCCCTTTTACTAAGATGTCACTCATCTAAATTCATTGCGGTCTCACAAAGTTCTGCTAATCGATTGAGTTGACTGTACAATGAATATCTTTAGCCTACTTGTCTACACTTTTGGGTTTCAAGTTGAATTCGAACGAGGCGTTTTGAGTGGTGAGGGGATTCTAACGGAAACACGTCTGATTGGTCATTGTGTTCAAGAAATCATCAGATATGTTTGTAATTGGCTACATTACTCAATGCTGCAAAAATACGTTGTAAATAGAAAAACCTACTTATTAGTTTTGACCCTCTCCAGAGCACAATCACTAAATCGGTTTGTTTATCAGTTTATGATTAGTCACAAGAGGCATCTCACGCACTGAACAAAATTCTTGTGTCCAACAATTACTAATCTTAATGCCGCCAAGTGGTCATTGGCATTCATAAACTCAGTCATGCGTGATTATATGTAGCACACAACACGCAAGTAAGATGCAACATGAGCAGATCAGAATTTAATGCAGCAGGCTAAAGATGTTATTGTAGCCTTTATTTGAATGGGGAGGTAGTAACAACTAGTAAGGTACCTAATTACTTTTGAAATCAAGTAATCAGAACAGTAACACAATTACTTTTAAAGAGAGTAATCAGTAATTTCACTACATTTCCAGAGTAACTTGCACACGTCATCAAGTAGTCATGCATGACTCGGAACATGTAATATGCATGCACATAACAAATTAGCATTTTTGTAGCTTCATGCCAAAAACTTTGAGACCCATTTTTAGGCCCTCCTGTATATCCTTGGCATGTAAACTGAACAGCCAAGTTTCCCTGTTTTGATAAACAAATACCACCTTAGATTAGAATAGAGATAACAAGGAATACACATTTTGTATGGCATGAAGTCACCTCCTTAGAAAGGCTTTGAACACAGATGAATAGGATACCATGCAACAAGAAAAAGGCAGCACTTTCCCAGAAAGACTGTTTTATTGACTAAAAACAAGATCTGAAACATGCCAGATTTAGAGTTGGACAGATCTAAGAGACTTTAGAGCATAAGCACATGGTCAACTTCCCATCAGCCTCAGATGGGACATGGCAGGATTTAGTCAACTTCCCATCAACTGCAACAGGGACATTGCTAGACTCCTCCGCAGGGACATGGCTGGTCTCAGGCAACTTCACATCAACCGGAGTTGAGACAGGGCTGGTCTCAGGCAACTTCACATCAACCTCAGATGAGACAGGGCTGGTCTCAGGCAACTTCACATCAACCTCAGATGAGACAGGGCTGGTCTCAGGCAACTTCACATCAACCTCAGATGAGACAGGGCTGGTCTCAGGCAACTTCACATCAACCTCAGATGAGACAGGGCTGGTCTCAGGCAACTTCACATCAACCTCAGATGAGACAGGGCTGGTCTCAGGCAACTTCACATCAACCTCAGATGAGACAGGGCTGGTCTCAGGCAACTTCACATCAACCTCAGATGAGACAGGGCTGGTCTCAGGCAACTTCACATCAACCTCAGTTGAGACAGGGCTGGTCTCAGGCAACTTCACATCAACCTGAGCTGGGACAGGGCTGGTCTCAGGCAACTTCACATCAACCTGAGCTGGGACAGGGCTGGTCTTAGGCAACTTCACGTCAACCTGAGCTGGGACAGGGCTGGTCTCAGGCAACTTCACATCAACCTCAGTTGAGACAGGGCTGGTCTGAGGCAACTTCACATCAACCTGAGCTGGGACAGGGCTGGTCTCAGGCAACTTCACATCAACCTGAGCTGGGACAGGGCTGGTCTCAGGCAACTTCACATCAACCTGAGCTGGGACAGGGCTGGTCTCAGGCAACTTCACATCAACCTGAGCTGGGACAGGGCTGGTCTCAGGCAACTTCACATCAACCTCAGTTGAGACAGGGCTGGTCTCAGGCAACTTCACATCAACCTCAGTTGAGACAGGGCTGGTCTCAGGCAACTTCACACCAACCTGAGCTGGGACAGGGCTGGTCTCAGGCAACTTCACATCAACCTCAGTTGAGACAGGGCTGGTCTCAGGCAACTTCACATCAACCTCAGTTGAGACAGGGCTGGTCTCAGGCAACTTCACATCAACCTGAGCTGGGACAGGGCTGGTCTCAGGCAACTTCACATCAACCTCAGTTGAGACAGGGCTGGTCTCAGGTAACTTCACACCAACCTGAGCTGGGACAGGGCTGGTCTCAGGCAACTTCACATCAACCTCATTGGGGACATGGCTGGACTCCACCAACTTCCCAGAAACCTCAGCAGGGAGAGAGGTGGATTCTGTCAAGTTTCCATCAATGTCTAAAGAATGAGTGCAGAGAAAAAAGAAAAAAAAGTGGCAGTTATCTTTCCTCATGGTCAGTATCAACCTCACAGCATCAGCAGAAACTCACCTTTTTGGACCGTTAGCCCAGATGCATTCTTCAAAGACAACACAACAGCCATATTACACTTCACTACCACTGGCCGGGTTTGATTTTTGTTCACCAAAGACAAAGGGTAGCCTGTAAAACAAAAAGCATTAATTATTTTAATACAAGAAGTCATCAGGCCTCACCAAAGTTAACTATGCATAGTGTGAAAAAGAGACAATGTTCACAACCACATAAGAGTTACAAACCTTTGCCCTCCAAGCGTACTTGCTCAATACCAGTCTGGTGTAACTTACGCCCAACTGGAGAAGCAAATCCTGAAAACAAGATGTAAAGTTAAAAAAGAGAAAAATGATACATATGTACTTAACATATTTGAAACATTACACTAAGGTGCAAACAACTTTACCATTGAGCACCAGTTGATGACACAAAAAGAACAAAATCATAAAGGTTGAAACTGCCATCTTGATCACAGATTAAACAACGACCAATCTAGCTATGCTTTCTAAACCTGCCTTCAAGCCAGGACTTTTAAAATAATACAGATTTCAATCACCTGGGTTTCTTGTTAAAGTGAAATTAGTGACAGAGGATCCGCTCGTTAACATTCCCATGCACTCATTGGTTGGTTGAAAAATCACTATTGTGATTCTCAAAATGTTCAAAGCGGTTTCAACTTCATTTGGTTTCTAGGAGAAAAAGGGGTGGTATCTTTATAAACTCTTAATACATCTGATATGATTTGACAGATGTCAGATCTTCTAATCGTGATAAATTATCTCAGGCTCATTTGGTTCTCTGCAAACGAAATTTGCATATTTTATTAAAATCTATGGATTAAGATGTCTAAGATTATTGTGTTCATTGAAAAGGGCAGAAATATATCAATACTCGAAACCCTGATCTGCAATGCAGAGATTGAAATTAATGGAAGTGATTTAACTGAAGTACAAAAGTAGGGGAAATCACATTTTGAAAAAAAATATTGTTCACTAATACACTATGGCCACAATTAATGTTACTCCTAAAAATTCTTATGATTAAAATTAGGAACATGAAAGTATCCAGTCATGGCTTCCTGTTTCACAGGAGTATAAATATAAAGAACACAAAGGCCAGATTCCCTGAATCATTCCCAAAGACTCTTTCAAAGAGAACTGAAGAAAATAGTTGAGTCTCTGGGTCAGAAAGCCTTAAACAATTTATAAAAGTGCACCTTCATCACCACAGGTTGTTTAGGAGGCGTTCAAGAAAAACAAACCCCAGCAAATTCAGATGTCAGACATGACTGGAGCTTCAAAAGGGTCTGGATTCTATGGTCAGATGGAAAAAAAATTGCTTTTTGGCAACAACCCACCAGATGGGTTTGGTGCAAACAGGGATTAAAAAGTACCCCATGTCCACAGTTAAATATAACGCTGGATCTTTAATGATGTGGGCCTATTTTTCTGCTGGAGGTCCTGGACATCTTGTTAAGATACATGGTGTCATGGATTCTATCAGATTAAAAAATCAAAACCGGACTGTCCCTGCTAGAAATCGTATGGTTGGATCTTCTAACAGGACGATGATCCAAAAAACAAACATCAAAATCAACACTTTGTCACTGAGCACAAACTGAAGCTTCTCCCATGGCCATCCCAGTCCCATGATCTGAGAAGACCCTACAGAAAATGAGTTGGGTGAACTGAAAAGAAGATGCACCAACATGGAGCTGGGAATCTGAAGGATCTGGAGAGATTCTGTATGAAGGAAGGCATCAGCAAGGCTTTGAGCTTCACTTCTTACTGTAGAGGTCTTTAAGATCATACTCACCTTTTGGTGCGGACACTGTCTCTAACTTTTGCATGCATCCAGCCATGTCCCAGTGGAGGAGTCCAGCCATGTCCCCAATGAGGTTAATGGTTTGTTGACCACATCCAGCCGTGTCCCAGTGGAGGAGTCCAGCCATGTCCCCAATGAAGTTGATGAGAGGTTGACTGAGTCCAGCCATGTCCCCAATGGGGTTGATGGATCTGGGTTAACTCAATCAGAAGGTAAGTTGAAAGTTTTTTGCTTCTCCAGCCTTCTACAAAAGCCTTTTACAGATCACTCAGTGATGTATGACACTTGACACTAGTCTTTTGCTCCCAATTATCCACAGTCCAGCTGACCGGAGGGCACCTTCTGTGAAATGTCTACCCTGTTGTGCAACTTGCTAGGGAAACTGTGTGACAAGTAGAGTAGCGATGTGGTTGTTTTTGGGAATGATGATGGGGTGTTTCTCTTCCTAACATGTTTAAACTGATGACGACGTGTTCCATGGTTTGCAGGATTTTGGAGTCCAGCCATGTCCCCAATGAGGTTGATGGTACGTTGACCGTGTCCAGCCATGTCCCAGCGGAGGAGTCCAGCCATGTCCCCAATGAGGTTCTATGAGTCAGATAAAATAATAACTCAACGGGGAATTGAATTAAAATGAAAGACACGAAAAATGACACTATAATTTATAAATAATTCAGAATTAATGTTTACACCTTAACTTATTTGTCCGCCGATATGTAAGAACTTAAAGGGGGCTCTGTTAAAGGGAAACATGTATATTTAGCTCAAATGAATGAATTAATGAATTCATAGGGAATTTTGAGAGTCTATTTACAGCCGAGCAAATGACTCTTCCAGCGTTCATTTGAACGGGCTGTAAATATCAACTCTGCAGCGGATATTAATATCCGAACAATAGTGAAACACTATTTAACAGCCAGGTAACTTAAATCGGCAGTTCAAGACATTAAATTCATAAGCACATAACACAAGAACAGTTATCTTTGAATACAAACGGAACTTTATTTATTACTCGAACACATCAAACTAATATCTAACATAAACACACACACTCACACTTTCACACACGTTGCAGAAAGAAGGTGAGGAAAAGAATACGTTTTAAGAGAGAGAAAATATTAATTCCCAAGCAATATATGCATTTATGACACATGACCTGAAGAAACCATTGATCAGTAATTTAACCTCCTATCGTTTCTTAGGCAGGGTTATTACATTTTATCTAATGCACCAGTTCAGCTGGGAATCTAGAGGTATAACTTGCGTTTGTGTGTCGTCTCAGCCAGGGGATTCTCTTTCCCCGCTGGAGAGGGGTTTTCCCGGGTCTTTGATTCGTTGAAGGTCTGGTCGTGTCTTTGATCGACGTCTTGGGAAGCCAATCACGTGGCGTGTTGGCGGCTGGATGGAAGTCTTGCGGGCGTTGTTTGAAGTTGAAGCGTGCAGTTGGAGACTCGTTGAGTAACTTTGCGGCGAAACTTAACAGAACCCGAGACTTAACGGAAAGAAAATAGGCTTTAACCTCTTTACCTGCGCCCCTATTTTTGAGAATTCTTTGAAAACGATATACCCAAATGAAAATGTCTGCAGCTCTTAAACCCTATGGTCTATATTCATAAATCTGGTCTTATTTTAAACTAGACACTTGAAATGTTGCTACCCAAGAGTCATAATAACTCAAAGTAATATGGCAACAGAGTAATATACATGTAAATATACATGTAAGTGACTCAAAAAAATATGATAATTTAATGTTAAGAGCCTGAAAATAACTTAAATATAAAACTGAATGTCTAATCATGTCATGATTTAAATATGAGGATGATTCTCTCAGTAATGTAGCTTCTGTAAGCTTTTATGTCAAGAGAAGTCTAGGCGTCCTTTCAAAAAGGCCATTTATTTCAGAACATTTGCAATTGTAAAGAGTAGTTTTTCATTCAAATAAATCTGCAATAAACTGCAATAAACTGCTAGTTATAATGGATAAACAGTTACTGAAAAACTAAAGCAACTATTTACAGAGATTACAGAGTGTAAAAAACTCATTTAGCTGATAAGAAGTGTCAGTCAGAGTCTGCGCGCTCCACTGCAGTTTCTGCCTAAACACTGGCAGCCGCCATAGACAGCGTGCCGGTGTTATGAAAGCCTAAGCAGTAAGCACTAGTAGTATTCACCAAATCCTACTTACGTAAACTGCGCAAGATAATGCCTTTTGATTGGTTACTAAGTCCATCAATCAAACCTTTGTTGGAAAGGCATTGGCTAGGCACCGAGTGCCTTTATCCAACGAAAACCATGGGCGCAATGATTGACAGTTTACCAAGCCTGTAAGGCGCTTCCTCTATATGATGCATCACAAGAGAGACTCTAGGCTTGTTTGAGATGAGCGAAATCTTCGCAGAACTGATCACCGGTGATCAGCGCGAGATGCATTCCGGTTAGAAAAGTGTCCGAGGGCGGTCCGCCTTGCTCTGATGTCATGCTGACGTATGTCTAAAAACTCTCGCAAGCGAAAGGCGGATGTGTCGGATTCTCTGAGATCATGTTTTTTATGTGTGAATATTCCCAAACTCTCTAACAAAGGCAATCTCTCTGTGGGTTATGTGATTGTTGTCATATTTATAAAAATATATATATAAAAACATGTATGTAGGCCTAATTAAAGTAAAAATGATTGATAAACATGGAAATGGAAATGGAAATTTCGAATGGAAATAAATAACAAAAACTTTGGGTGTCTTTTTCATAATATTTATTTTCATATAAAAGTAACAGAACTTAAATTACATCCAGTTTATCAGCATCAAAGCACACGAGTGTGAATCCCGCGATATCCGCCTTTGATCTCGCAGGTGTCGGATCCATTACGAGAAGAGAGAACTGTCCGGCTTGCCTGCCCTTTTTTCACTCCTCCCCTCACTGCAGCCGCCTATTCTCGGCTGAAATGCAGGGTAGGCGAGGCGCATCTCAAACAAGCCTTCTGATTGAAGGAGAGATTCATTTTACGTGGAAGAGACTATTCTTGCAGGGGGAGTTTGCCAGAAACGGATTAGAATCGATATTTCATTGAAAATGGACATGATTGATTACGCTAACTCAAAACTCCCTTGCAAACAACGGTGGATTTTTTGTTTTTTCCCTATTTTTTCGTTGGATTAAAAAGTGGGATGCATTTTGAAGAGTGGACCCTTACACAGAGATGTATGCAGTGTTTATTGGATTCGTCCGATCTGATCTGAACGACAGGAGATGAAAGATGAGTACCGCTAATATTATGCTAATGTTTACATGGCCGGTCCTTTAGCATTTCATTTAACCCTTTCCTCTCTGGTGTATTTATTGCAAAAGCAAGTTCAGAACATGAATCTTGAGTGTTTTAGCTTTCAAATGATGCATAGTTTGTGATAGTTGATTGAATATTTTGTATAAAACAAAAGTAAATAAAAGTACAGACACGCCCACTTCCGTCAACCTCCCCGCCCACGAACCGGTGCGGGTTAAGAAGTTAAGTAAAAGGAAAGGAAAGTGAGAGAAGAGCAGATGGCCTGAATGAAATCGTTGTTTAACCCATTTTCTCTAATCTTGGTCTAGCACGATTGTCAGATCGTCTCCTGGGAGCTCTCAGTTCAGAACTCAACTCTGGTCAAACTGCTAGGACTCAACTCATCTCTGAACTACGAACTGGCTGCGAACAGGCCGCGAACTGCTGGCTCTGAACTAGCGTGAAACAGGCTGTGAACAGGCTCTCTTCGTTCGTGTTCTGAGATTAAACTCAAATATTTGCCCATCCCCTTGATGGGTTCTGGCCAATTAGGGTTCAGGGGTGACTATGTCTCCACCCCTCCCATAAAATTGGGTTATCTATAGCAATTTAGTTTCCTGCTCTTAAGCAGAGAGTAAATTTAGAACTAATTTCTTACTATAAGGACATGATCAATTCTATAAAGATTTCATTCAGCTCATCTGTTGGATTATACCCTTACGAACACAAAGGTATCAAACACGGTGCCTTTTCATCCACTCATTCAATAGTTACATAATTGCATGAATTGGGAGTAATATACATGCATAATAGTCACGTGTATCAGTTGTAAACACACTAACAAGCTATGTCGAAGGCTATTTGAATGAAAGTCCAATAATCATTGATTTGATGCACTCCATATGTAACAGTTTCTGTGAGTTTGCTTGGAGTTTTAGCTATGTCACGTGGAGTTAATTTACCGGTCATTGAAAAGACAGAGATCTGGTTTGCAAATCTGGGAATACACCAGGGAATACTGTTTCCATGAAAGGCTGTACAAGCATCACACTGCCTATCTTGAGTAGCACAAACAAAATTTTTTTTTTTTTTCAAAGTAAGTCTTAAGTAGTCGCACACGCAACGTCATCTACCTGATACCTACTTTGACTGGTAAGCGATTGCGAGGCGGGTGATACCAACGAAAACAAAGAGTAAAGTACGTGATCTGTTTTTGGAAATACAATCATTATCTTGAGTTCATGGCAGCCAGTTCGAAGAATAAATAGCCTAACTATTGCCTTAATTAAATGCAGCAAAACATACGCGTTTTCTTCAAATTCTGAATAGATTATCGCCTAGAAAGCGCGCATAAATAAGCTCCCTTTTACTAAGATGTCACTCATCTAAATTCATTGCGGTCTCACAAAGTTCTGCTAATCGATTGAGTTGACTGTACAATGAATATCTTTAGCCTACTTGTCTACACTTTTGGGTTTCAAGTTGAATTCGAACGAGGCGTTTTGAGTGGTGAGGGGATTCTAACGGAAACACGTCTGATTGGTCAGTGTTCAAGAAAACATCAGAAATGTCTGTAATTGGCTACATTACTCAATGCTGCAAAAATACGTTGTAAATTAGTTTTGACCCTCTCAAGAGCACAATCACTAAATCGGTTTGTTTATCAGTTTATGATGAGTAGTCACAAGAGGCATCTCACGCACTGAACAAAACTCATGTCCAGCAATTACTAATCTTAATGCCGCTGAGTGGTCATTGGCATTCATAAACTCTGTCATGCATGATTATATATAGCGCACGACACGCAAGTAAGATGCAACATGAGCAGATCAGAATTTAATGCAGCAGGCTAAAGATGTTATTGTAGCCTTTATTTGAATGGGGAGGTAGTAACAACTAGTAAGGTACCTAATTACTTTTGAAATCAAGTAATCAGAACAGTAACACAATTACTTTTAAAGAGAGTAATCAGTCATTTCATTACATTTCCAGAGTAACTTGCACACGTCATCAAGTAGTCATGCATGACTCGGAACATGTAATATGCATGCACATAACAAATTAGCATTTTTGTAGCGTCATGACAAACTTTGAGACCCATTTTTAGGCCCCCGTGTATATCCTTGGCATGTAAACTGAACAGCCACGTTTCCCTTTTTTGATAAACAAATACCACCTTAGATTAGAATAGAGATAACAAGGAATACACATTTTGTATGGCATGAAGTCACCTCCTTGGAATGGCTTTGAACACAGATGAATAGGATACCATGCAACAAGAAAAAGAAAGGCAGCACTTTCCCAGAAAGACTGTTTTATTGACTAAAAACAAGATCTGAAACATGCCAGATTTAGAGTTGGACAGATCTAAGAGACATTAGAGCATAAGCACATGGTCAACTTCCCATCAGCCTCAGATGGGACATGGCAGGATTTAGTCAACTTCCCATCAACTGCAACAGGGACATTGCTAGACTCCTCCGCAGGGACATGGCTGGTCTCAGGCAACTTCACATCAACCTGAGCTGGGACAGGGCTGGTCTCAGGCAATTTCACATCAACCTCAGTTGAGACAGGGCTGGTCTCAGGCAACTTCACATCAACCTGAGCTGGGACAGGGCTGGTCTCAGGCAACTTCACATCAACCTGAGCTGGGACGGGGCTGGTCTCAGGTAACTTCACAACCTCAGTTGAGACAGGGCTGGTCTCAGGCAACTTCACATCAACCTCAGTTGAGACAGGGCTGGTCTCAGGCAACTTCACATCAACCTCAGTTGAGACAGGGCTGGTCTCAGGCAACTTCACATCAACCTCAGTTGAGACGGGGCTGGTCTCAGGCAACTTCACGTCAACCTCAGTTGAGACAGGGCTGGTCTCAGGCAACTTCACATCAACCTGAGGTGGGACAGGGCTGGTCTCAGGCAACTTCACATCAACCTCAGTTGAGACAGGGCTGGTCTCAGGCATCTTCACAACCTCAGTTGGGACAGGGCTGGTCTCAGGCAACTTCACATCAACCTCAGTTGGGACAGGGCTGGTCTCAGGCAACTTCACATCAACCTGAGCTGGGACAGGGCTGGTCTCAGGTAACTTCACATCAACCTCAGTTGAGACGGGGCTGGTCTCAGGCAACTTCACATCAACCTCAGTTGAGACAGGGCTGGTCTCAGGCAACTTCACATCAACCTCAGTTGGGACAGGGCTGGTCTCAGGCAACTTCACAACCTCAGTTGGGACAGGGCTAGTCTCAGGCAACTTCACATCAACCTCAGTTGAGACGGGGCTGGTCTCAGGCAACTTCACATCAACCTCAGTTGAGACGGGGCTGGTCTCAGGCAACTTCACATCAACCTCAGTTGAGACAGGGCTGGTCTCAGGCAACTTCACATCAACCTCAGTTGAGACAGGGCTGGTCTCAGGCAACTTCACATCAACCTCAGTTGGGACAGGGCTGGTCTCAGGCAACTTCACAACCTCAGTTGGGACAGGGCTAGTCTCAGGCAACTTCACATCAACCTCAGTTGAGACGGGGCTGGTCTCAGGCAACTTCACATCAACCTCAGTTGAGACGGGGCTGGTCTCAGGCAACTTCACATCAACCTCAGTTGAGACAGGGCTGGTCTCAGGCAACTTCACATCAACCTCAGTTGGGACAGGGCTGGTCTCAGGCAACTTCACATCAACCTGAGCTGGGACAGGGCTGGTCTCAGGTAACTTCACATCAACCTCAGTTGAGACGGGGCTGGTCTCAGGCAACTTCACATCAACCTCAGTTGAGACAGGGCTGGTCTCAGGCAACTTCACATCAACCTCAGTTGGGACAGGGCTGGTCTCAGGCAACTTCACAACCTCAGTTGGGACAGGGCTAGTCTCAGGCAACTTCACATCAACCTCAGTTGAGACGGGGCTGGTCTCAGGCAACTTCACATCAACCTCAGTTGAGACGGGGCTGGTCTCAGGCAACTTCACATCAACCTCAGTTGAGACAGGGCTGGTCTCAGGCAACTTCACATCAACCTCAGTTGAGACAGGGCTGGTCTCAGGCAACTTCACATCAACCTCAGTTGGGACAGGGCTGGTCTCAGGCAACTTCACAACCTCAGTTGGGACAGGGCTAGTCTCAGGCAACTTCACATCAACCTCAGTTGAGACGGGGCTGGTCTCAGGTAACTTCACATCAACCTCAGTTGAGACGGGGCTGGTCTCAGGCAACTTCACATCAACCTCAGTTGAGACAGGGCTGGTCTCAGGCAACTTCACATCAACCTCAGTTGAGACAGGGCTGGTCTCAGGCAACTTCACATCAACCTCAGTTGAGACAGGGCTGGTCTCAGGCAACTTCACATCAACCTCAGTTGAGACAGGGCTGGTCTCAGGCAACTTCACATCAACCTGAGCTGGGACAGGGCTGGTCTCAGGCAACTTCACATCAACCTCAGTTGAGACGGGGCTGGTCAAGAGACCACCTGGAAAACAAAAGGTATTAAGAGCTCCAATATAAATATTGGGGGGGGAGCAAGTAAACAGATAACCAACTTCTGGTTCCGAAAATGGAGGTAAATTTCAGGGTATGCAAGTAGCTATAGCAACGCAGTCTCTCTGAACATAACCTGCTCTGGAGTAGGTTATCTCCCAGGGTCAAGTTGCTTAAGGTATTCAGAGTGTTATACAATTCATTTAGTTTAAATACATTTGTTCTATAGTAAGTTAATATTGTATATATTAGTTCTAAAAATCACCTTTATAACAAGCTGATGTTTATATATTAATTCAAATTTTATTTTGTCATCTCACATGGAGCTGCAATCAATTAGCACCAAACAATATAATCCTTATTCTCAATGAATAGAGATTATTAAACAAAACAAAAAAAGATTGCACAACCACCAAATAGGTGGCGATGTGCACCAAGTAGGTCATGCAAGTCGGCATTAAACAAAAGGAGGAAGTAGAATGGCACGCTTTTTCTTAGCATCTTTTTCCATGGAGAATCAGCGATTTGTTGCTCTGAGAAGGTCTTGTGTTTTAATCTTTAACATACTCAGAGTTGTCAGAACTTACTCAGACTCATTGGAACCAGCATCCTTCGAGTAAGCAAGGTATGGGTTAATCAACCAAGGGTTTGAGGTATGTGTGACGGTAAATTAACAACCATATAAGAGTATTACAAACCTTTGGTTTCCAAGCGTACTTGCTCAATACCAGTCTGGTATAACCGACGCCCAACTGGAGAAGCAAATCCTGAAACAAGATGTAAAGTTAAAAAAGGGGAAGTTGAATATGTGTTTAACTAATATATGAAACCTTACACTAAAGTGAAAACAACAACTTTACCATTGAGCACCAGTTGGTGACACAAAAATACCAAAAACATAACGGTTGAAACTGCCATCTTGATTACAGATTAAATAACGACCAATCTATCTATGCTTTCTAAAAAAGGCTTCAGGCCAGGGCTTTTAAAATAACTCAGATTTCCATCACCTGGGTTTCTCGTTAAATTGAAATTAGTGACAGAGGTCCCACTCGTTAACATTCCCATGCACTCATTGGTTGGTTGAAAAATCACTAATTATAGTTTTCATCAGGGCCCGTATTTATCAAGCATCTGAGAATTACTCACAAGAACACTGCTAAGAATTGACTTAAGAGTAAAAAAAATTCTTGGCTCAAAGCTGTGCTTAAAAGTTAGTTATCAAGCATCTCAGTCATACTTTAAGTGAAGTGTAGGACTAAATTTTAAGTGTCAGTCTTAGAGTTGATTTACGACACTTTGCTGTGCCACAAAAGGGATTTTGGATGATGTCATAGGCATGTCATAGGAAGAAGCGCTACTGCTTGCTGAATTAGGTGAACAGCGGAAACGTTATAAAAGGCAAGTTCAGCCCAACATTAACCAGCAAAGATGATGCCTGCTCTGCCCAAACGATACCGTTTGATTAACTGCTCATTGTCAAACAATTCAAAAACATTCTCCCTCTTCTATTATTACCTTTATTTAACCAGAATAAAACTCATTGAGATTAAAAATCTCTTTTCCAAGAGCGTCCTGGCCAAGACAGGCAGCAGCACATTTAACAAGGTTACAGACATAAAAACATATAAAATATAACATCAACATATAACAATTTGTACAAGTAATAAATAATTATAAAGTCATAAGAAATCAGAATTTCACATATTATCGCAAGCGATAAACAACAGCAAGGATCGTCCGTCATAACTGAGTCAGTCATAACATCTACAGCCAGTTTGTGTAGCTTCCATGTTGTTTAAAAGTAATTTAAAATCAACCAATGAAACTGGCTCCTTAAGATTCAGCACATTTTGCAGCTGATTCCAAGTGCAGGGGGCCGCATACTTGAAAGCCCCTTTTCCCAGTTCTGTCTGGACTTGAGGGACATATAATAATAATAAGTCCTCAGAACGAAGACAATATCTTCCTGTACTTTTCTTTTCGATGTAAGATTGGAGGTATGGGGGAAGCATACCAAGAATTGCCTTGTAGATAAAAATGTACCAATGATTAAGTCTACGGGTGGACAATCCAGACCAACCAACCCGATCATACAAAGAACAGTGATGAGTAAGTGCTCTAAAGTTTGTGATAAACCTAAGAGCTCCATGATAAACAGTATCCAACAGTTTCAAGCTTGTGATGGAAGCATTCATGTATATAACATCGCCATAGTCCAGCACTGACAAGAAAGTGGCAGCAACAAGCCTCCTTTTTGCCTCAAAGGAAAAACATGACTTGTTTCTAAAATAAAACCCAATTTCAGCTTTAGTTTTTTTACCAACTGTTGAATGTGAGGTTTAAAAGAGAGTGAATCATCAATTAGGATACCAAGATATTTGAATTTAGAGACAGACTCAATCTCGGAGCCCTGAGAAGTAGTGATGGGTAGAAGGTTCCGTGACTTTGATTTTGCATTTGAGAACAACATAAGTTTTGTTTTGTCGTCATTCAAAACAAGTTTTAAATCGAACAAGGTACGTTGCACAGTATCAAAAGCAAGTTGAAGCTGACAAAGAGCTTGGTTTGGAGTTGATGCAGAGCAGTATATCACAGTATCATCGGCATAGAAATGAAAATTTGCGTTGGAGACATTTTTTGGTCAAGATTGTTGATATATAAATTAAATAGAAGTGGTCCCAGCACTGACCCCTGGGGCACACCCTTGGATATACTAAGAGGGCTGGAGGTTAGACCATCTACCTGTACACACTGGGATCTACCTGATAGATAGTTTTCAAACCAGCAAACTGTTTGTTCTGACAACCCGACACTGAGGAGTCTTTGTTTTAATATTGCATGATCCACAGTATCAAAAGCCTTCGATAGGTCAATGAAGAGAGCTGCACAATGTTGTTTTTTATCTAAAAAGTCAATAAAATAATTTACTACTTTTAGGGCTGCTGTAGTTGTGCTGTGTTTTTGACGAAAACCTGATTGAAAATTAGACAAAATATTGTTGATAGTTAGAAACTCTTTCAATTGTTCGTTCACCAGAGTTTCCATAACCTTGGCCAGGACAGACAGTTTCGAGATGGGTCTGTAATTATTTAAATCAGTCGGGTCGCCTCCTTTTAACAGAGGAAGAACAAATGCGGATTTCCATATAAGTGGAATTTCATTCGTGTCCAGAGAAAGATTAAAAAGATAAGTCAAAGGCAGTGCAATAAAATCAGATGCTAACTGTAGAAAATAAGGCTCCAAGTTTTCAGGACCAGTCTAAAAGTGTGAGGGCTTTATGCACTTCTGAAACTGAAAATGGCTTAAAACTAAAAGAATTACTGACTCCAGAATGACCATGAGAATTACCTTTAGGATGATTCTGATGTGAAGTGTTGAGGGAATCAAATAATGAACCAGAGGCAATAAAATGCTCATTAAAACAGCCAAGCATCTCAGCCTTATCGGATAATTTATGTGAGTCCTTAAGAATATATGGTGGCAGCTCAATGCGAGTTTTGTTTCCAGTCAAGGATTTAATCGTCTTTCAGAATTTTAAGGGGTTATTTAAATTATTTGAAGTTTTTATAAGAAAGTGGTCAGCTTTGGCCTTTCTGATAGCCACGGTGCACAAATTGCGCAGTCTCCTGAAGAGCAGCCAATCAGAATCCAGGCTTGTTTTGCTGGCTTTTGCCCAGGCCTTATCACGCTCATGAAGAGGCTAAATCTACAGTGAACCATGCATTGTTTCGGCCTTTTACTCTATATTTTCTGAGGGGAGCATGATTGTCAACAATTTCTTTAAAACCATCATGAAAAAATTTCCAAGCATTATCAACATCTGCAATAAGATACATTTTATCCCAGTCAAAATAAAACAGTTCATATAAAAACCCTTGTACCGATAAATGTTTTGTGTCACGCTTAATAATGATACGTGGGTTGGTTTTGGGAATTTTTGTGTTTCTGACCGTGGCAACAACACAGTGGTCACTACTGTCTTTTGCAAAAACAGAAGCTGCTGAGTATTTGTAAGGAACGTTAGTTAGGATAAGATCAATTAAAGATGATTTATCTGGACATTTTAGGTTAGGTCTAGTGGGACTGTCAACGAGCTGATAGAGATTTAGCGAGTCACAGTAAGCTTTAAATTCATCAGATACTGGATGTAACCAGTTCCAATTTAGATCTCCAATGACTACAATTTAGTTCTGATTTAGTCCTGATAAAAGCTGCATTAAAGAAGGCAGCGCATCCCTGACAGCTGATGGTGTCCTATAGCAACCAACTACCGTAATGTGGAGATTCCTAGAGTCCTCGAGATCAAGAGCTTAAAATTCGAATTGCTTACTCACTGATTTAGAGAGAAGCATATTTACACGAAACTTATTTTTAATATATACCGCAACACCCCCACCCCTCCTGGGACGATCAGTCCTATATACATTGTAACCATTAATATTGATATCCTCATTCAGAACAGATTTGCTTAGCCAAGTTTCTGATAAAACAATTACATCAGCTTCAGTTGAGTGTGCCCAAATACGAATCATATCTATTTTTGCAATCAAACTACGAACATTCAAGTGAATAAAACCAAGGCCAGCCCTGGATTTAAAATCAGCAGGGGTATTGAAACATATAGCAGAGTTTGGGCCTGGATTGGGTTGCACATTTCCTGAAATCAACAGCAACAGAACAATTAAACACCTCAGCTTAAGTGATTTAAATGATTGAATAGAGGATTCATTCTTTGAACTTATTTTTAGTATAAAGCTACGAAGGCAGCTTTCAGAAATAGTAAAATTGTCTTGTAAAGCCATAACACTGATCAGACGGGCCAAGTCCACTGTGTCAGAGGAGAAAAACTGAGGCAGTTGGATTGATTTAATGTCTAACGCACAAACAGATGCGCACGTCCCCCAGCGTATTGAGACTGTATTTATAGTCCCTGTAAAGTCAAAACTAAACATGTGTTCTGAGTTCCTCACACCACAGATAAATGTGTTATTAACCACCCAGCCAAATTTGAATCATAAAAAAATCCGGGAAGTACATAAAATAGCTTATCAAAAACCTGAAAAAATGAGCAGCATTCTCTGCTCTCAAACGCTGGGGGCGTGTCCGCTGTCGGCGCCGAAACCACGCCCACTCGCGGGAAAGCGGCAGTAGCACACAAGACAACACTCACTGATCACGAGCGTCTATGATCATGATGCACCAGATGTCGGTGGGACGGGAGGATGAAGGCCTGGGCGGGGGATAGTCGGTTCTGCAGCGGATTATCAGTGAATCCCAGTTGTCTCCGGTAAAAGTTTGTAAAACGATCCGGTGTAAAGACACTGCAGAGGTAGGTGTCGGTGATGATCCTCAGCTCTCCATCAAGGTTGCTGTTCACAAAATTAAACCATCTCTTCATCGTTTTTGTTTTGTAAGCTGTTATGTAAGTTGTTGACTATAGTAACTAACAGTACTAACAGTAACTCGAGATCGAACTGATGCGTATGTGCTCTAGTTATGATCGTGTTAGGGGAGGAGCCAGGCTCGGTGGCTCCAGTGCGTCATCGAGCCACCGTTTTAGCCCCGCCCAGAAAATCCTGAACACAGCAACGGTGAAAAACTGTTTAACGGTCTAACTTCTGAATTCAGTACTTCATAGTTCAGAGTCTTTGTAATGTGTTTCAGCAATACATTTCTAACATTTATAATGTGTTTAGAAACAAATCTGAGAATTGCCTTTACAGGGACTTTAAAAGACCTGCACGGGAGTAGTTGGTCCTGTGCGGGCTTCCATACCCGCTCAAGGTTAGTAAACACATTACAAAAAAGGGCAGCGCCATTGCACGTTCCGTTGCTAGCCGATGCGTTAGTAATCCAGTCCAGATTTTCCTACCTCCTGAGACAGATGACGTTACATCACGTATCAGGAAACCAAGCCCAATGAAGCAATGCTGTGAGAGAAGTGATTAAAAATCAGGACCCGCCGGATCTTAAAACAACAAAGATACAGATTCAAGCACAAGACACAAAGACAAGAAAAAAGCACTTCCCTTTCTCATGAGAAGTTTGGACACGTAAGATTCAAAGGCGTATTTATCAAGCTTCTCAAAGTGGCATTTTAGTCTTAAGTGCTGAGAATTCATGAAATTTACTCCTACTTTCAAACTTAAGTATAAAAGCAAGTTATCAAATTTCTCAAAGCTAAGAATCACTCTTACTCTCCCAGTTATTTAAGACGGCTCGAGAGGTCTCTCAAGTGGTTAGGAGTTGCCAGTAGGAGTTTGTGATGGCACTGAGGAGACAGAGACGTGCACAAATCTTTTTAGAAGAGGAAGAATGTTTTTGAAATGTTTGACAATGAGCAGTTAATCAAACGGTATCGTTTGGACAGAGCAGGCGTCATCTTTGTCAGCGCTGGTTCAACCACATAAGAGTGGTTTTTTGTGCACGTCATAAGAGTGGTTGAACCACATCTTTTTAGGAATCATCATAAACACATTGTGTTACCATGGAAATGGTACTCTAAATTCTTCTAGCTGGCTCCTCCCCTAGTGGGCGGTGTCATGTTTCATATTACAACATTTATTTAAAATTCTTTATAATCAAAATCTTTTCTAATCTTGAAAAAACACATATCGTCGGAAAGGTCTGAGTCTCAAGGTTCCATATTTGGTGACTGTTTTGTGATGGAAGTTATATTTGGACAGAAATTTACAGGAAAATGCATCAAAAAAACAATTAGTGGAATTTGAATGACACCCGGTGGCTATTTTTGGTACAGCGCCTAAACAAAATCTCATGGGGACTTCAATTTTTGTGATATCAACTTCAAATTTGGAACACAACTTGGTTAGACATATGGCTTTGATTTTAGAGTAATTTTAGAGTAAAATTTATTTTGTAAAAAATATATTATATATAAATAAAATATTTAGTACAGTATTTTTCATTTACAGTAAATGTAAACTTCCATAACTTCTTCATACTTTCATATTTTTAATTTCTTTACTGTTTTTCACGTTAAGCGTTTTAGAACGTTCCCGCTGTTTTTAGTGACCAGCAGGTGCTGTATATGGATCACAAGTGCCCAAAACTTGCATCTTGTCCACATATTTTTGTTTTTAAGATGGAAAATTGACAGGCTTGTGCTGCATATGGCCGTTTTGCCCTCCAGGGGTTCCGCAACAGTCATGTGACTGAAAACTACGAATTGTGATTTTCAAAATGTTCAAAGAGGTTTCAAATTAATTTGGTTTCTAGAAATAAACACAAGAAGTTCTAAAAATACAAAGTTTAACACATTGCTTAGAGTAGCATAAACTAGAATAGGGGAATAACTAGAATCAATCTTCCTGATGTTGTGTAGTGCAGGTGTAGGTGCCAGAGGTCCAAAAAATGGCGGTGTGAGAGGTCGTGTTCTCAGCAGGCTCTGAATCAAAACTTCAAATTAGCCAATTTTTTAATCCAGTTTGTTTGTAATAGCCGTAATTTTATCTACTAACAATGATGTCGGACCATGTTTACAACCTGAGTGCTCTTCATGAAGCGTGTGACGAAGACATGATTGTGGAGATTGAAGTAGACCAGGCTAAAGCTAACGATGACAAGGTCATGTCTAAAGATAACAAGGTTAACTGGGACCACACACCGATAAAAAATAAAAATAAAACTAAAAGAAGCAAGACACAAGGTGACCTTGCTAAAGATGACATTCCTAACGATCATGCCAAAGAAGACACGGCAAACGCAATTCTCCAGGCGGTACACTAGCTAACTCAAAAAATGGATGACCAAACTCAGCGTTTCATACGCTTTGAGAAGCTGATTGCGGTCAATTCTTTAGCCATCGACAAGAATAAGAAGGACATATCAGATCTGCAATCCCAAGTAGTGCATCTTAAAAAAGAGAATGCATTGCTGAAGAGCGCGTGTGAAGAACACGCTCGTTATAAGAGAAGGTGGAATTTAAGGTTGATCGGCTTGCCTGAAAAAGAGGATGAGAATGTTCGGGAGACGGTCATCGGGATTTTGACACGGATTATCCCGATATCGGTGGAGAAACTACGTGACACCGTGGATACCGTGCACAGGCTGGGCAAGAGAGAGAGTGCCGCCACCTCAAACAACGTCTCCAGAGTTGTCATCATTCAGTTTGGAATGCGCACGGTGCGGGATGAAGTTTGGAGAAAATCCAAGGATGCTAGAGTCTGTAAAGATCTACACATCAGCTTCAAGGAAGACTTCTCTAAGGAGGACAGACTAGCCCGTGCTAAACTGTGGCCCGTGGTTCAAGAAGCCCGTCGGAGGGGGAAGCGGGCGTACCTGAAGGAAGGCTATGCGCTAATCGACAACAAGAGGGTGGACCCAGAATGACTTTTTTGTTTACATTAATGGCATTGTTGTAAGGTATGTTTTTACCTGTTATAAGGCCTGTACAATTTACCACGGCTTTTTTGTGGCTAGTAAGATTTCTCATTCCTGCGCTTACTCTTTGTTAATTTTCTATTGGTCTGTGCTTCTAGATTTTATTTAATTTTTTTTATGCTATCCTTGTTATCGTTAAATGTAAGGGGACTGAAAAATAACGTCAAACGAAAGGCAATTTTTCTTTATTGTAAGGAGCAGAAGGTTAACTGTTTTTTTTTTTACAAGAAACTCATTCTGAATGTGAGGACACACGTTTTTGGAAACTTCAGTGGGGGGACTCTGCCTATTTCAGCCATGGTACATCTCATTCAGCTGGGGTTATGATTTTGTTTTTTAGGTTCCAAGGTATAATTATTGACCATAAAAGTGATACGAATGGGCACTGGTTAATGGTGACTGTGGAGATTGATGGTGTTAAATTCATTTTGGTTTGTGTGTATGGTTATAACTGTAAAGCCCTTAACAAAGTATTTTATGATGACCTATGTGTTAAGATTAAACAATGGAAGATGTCGTATTTAACGGATGAAGTGATTATTGGGGGTGATTTTAATTTGGTCCCCAATAACTCAGTTGACCGTCTTCCCTCTAGAGGACTCCACCACACCTTTGATGATGTCTTCAATAATCTGGTTTCAAATGTAAATTTGATTGATTGTTGGAGATGTAAGAATCCTGGAGCTAGAAAATACACTTGGTTCAACGCTTCTAATAATGGTCAGTGCTCCAGGTTGGACTATTGGCTTATTCCATTTAACTGGATTGACAATATATCTAAATGTGATATCTCGTCAGCTCCCCTGACTGATCATTGTGCAGTGACTTTAATCCTTACCATAATTAAGAACAAGAGACCTCATAATACAGTTTGGAAATTCAATAGTAATCTTTTAGTTCGTAAAGAGTTCTGTGAAGAAGTTAAAAATCTCCTTGATGATGTGATGTCTTTAGATTCTTCTCCATTGAATAAATGGGAGTGGTTTAAATTTAAAGTTAAGGAAGTAGCAGTTAAATGGGGAAAACGCTCTTCTCAGCAAAAGCGAGTTAAACAAAATGAAATTGTTACTATTATTAATAGGCTGTCCTCTAAAGCCGTGCTGTCTAGGGAGGAGAAAGCCCAATTAGAAAATTTTAAAATTGAACTAGATACTTTATTCCTAGATAAAGCGTGTGGTGCGTTTATTCGGTCAAGGGCTCGATGGTTAGAGGAGGGAGAAAAGAATTCTTCCTACTTTTTTAATCTTGAGAAACAAAGGCAAACAAAAAAGAAAATTTCTAAATGAAGCATCAATGGAATGGTTACTGATGATTTTATTTTAATCAATAAGGAAGTTAGAGATTTTTATAATAACTTGTATTGTTCCAAATACTCTGAGGTAAGCTGCAAATCCTTTTTTCATGTAATTCAAGGTTGGATTGATTTAATTAAGGATGACTTTAAAAAAACTATGGAAGATGATTTAATAATTGAGGAGTTGGATAAAGCTATTAATCAAATGGCCAAGGGCAAATCACCTGGGCTAGATGGTTTAACGGCCGATTTCTATGTTTTCTTTTGGAAGGATATCCATCAGCTTTTATTTGAAGCCCTTAGTGAGTGTATTTTAAATCAAAATCTCTCTCCTACAATGAAACGTGGTCTCATTACATTGATCCCAAAGACCGATAAAGATCTGCTTTCTATTGATAATTGGAGACCGATAACCTTTTAGGTACGGATTACAAATTACTAGCTCTGGTATATGCCAATCGCCTTGACAGTGGCTTGCCTACGGTTATTGATGAATGTCAATCTGCATTTATAAAGGGAAGGAATATACATTTTCATACAAGACTGATTCTTGATTTGTTGGATTACAGTCATGTAATAGAGGAAGAGAGTCTAATATTATTCCTTGATTTTTATAAGGCTTTCGATTCGTTAGAGCATGGTTTTATTATTGAAACTATAAAAAGTTTGGGTTTTGGTGATAAATTTTGCAATATAATCAAAATGTTATATTCAGACACATCTAGTTCGGTATCTTTGGGATCTGAAATCACGCCTAGCTTTAAAATGTCTAGAGGAATTCGTCAAGGATGTCCCATATCTCCAAAATTATTTATTCTTACTACTCAGATGCTCACTTTGGCTATTGTTAATAATTTTAATTTGCAAGGCATTATTGCTCTAAAATTAATCAAAACTTTTTCGGATGCCTCGGGTTTGTCTCTCAATATTAAAGGGGGGGTGAAATGCTGTTTCATGCATACTGATCTTTTTGCACTGTTAAAGACTTGGATTCCCATGCTAAACATGGACACAGTTTCAAAAGCTAAGGTGGACGTTTGATGGGAGTATTTCTTTGCCAAAATTAGTACTTCCTGTTAGTCATAAGTATCGGAAAGTTTTTTTCGATCATGGGTCCGCTTGACGTCAACAGGGCGGAATTTCCTTGTATGGGCCGTACGGACAATTCTACCGGAAGAGCGAGCGAGCGAGAGAGAGAGAGAGAGCGAGAGAGAGCGAGAGAGAGAGAGAGAGAGAGAGAGAGAGAGAGCGTGAAAGCAATAGGCTACGCCCATCAAAGCGCTGGCTCGTACAGATGGAATTTGCTTTTCCGGATCAGCAACTGAGTTACGCAAATATTTATGTCTGTTCCCTGCATTTCGGTGCCGATTGTTTTATAAACAAGGCCCAGGTCGACAACGGATTATCAGATCGCCTAATACTGAAGGATGGAGCGGTCCCAACGATAAAGGTCCCAACGATAAAGGTCCCAACGTTGGAACCGCAGGTTTGACTGCTTCAAATGTCTGTTTTTGCCTATGCCCATCAAGTAGCCCAAACATGATCACGTATTGATCAATGGAGCATGCGATGTATAGTGTGTGTACATTTGTTTAGCTGGCCACTATATGTGTATGTTAGTGTATTGTAAAAGCACTCCAAACAACAATACACAAAGAGTGGGGAAATATGTTGAACTAAATAAGCGCCCTTCTTCATTCAAATGCGCTACTATTCCATGTCTTTCTATGTAAACACTAGCCTGACGCGCAAAACCAGTCCGCTTACTACAAATCATGTCTACACAAACCACGCGTAAACACACACACACACACACATTGTAACACTCGCGCTTGACATGGTGTTCTCAATAACACAAGCCGCTAAACATATTATATAGTTAGTGTAACTTATACCACATAGTCGATGTCCTGCTCTAGTCGTTTTTGCTGCTGCTCCTGTTCAACTTCAGCCTCTGGGTCTGATTCCGGATCATAGATGTATGGCTGTATCTGATTAAAAGCCATTTTTTATGTTGAATAAAGTTTTTCCCCGCTTTTAGGGATGACGCAGCTTTCAGACGCACTCAAAACAGTAACAGCGGCGCGCGCTCGACATTCTTTAGCTCCGCCCACACGATACGCCCCCAGCCGCACGGCTTTTTCCGGAAAGACTCGGAACAGGGCATCTTTCTTTTATAATTATAATAAAAATAAACACTTTTCGGAGATATGCAGGATGCAATGCTACTCTATAGGTACTCAAGATTGACATGAGACTGACTGAAACTGAGTGTTTCCCCACCCCTTTAAAAAATGTGTTCTGTTGCCTATTCACTCGTGTCTTGAGAACTCTATTGCCTCAATAAATGTTCAGAATGAGGTTAAATATTTGGGTTTAACAATATCTAGGGATGTTAGCAAGATTGAGGAGGTTAACTTTGAGAAACGTATCGCTGACATGAAAAAATCGCTAAGTCACTGGCTGCTCAGAGATATAACAGTGTTTGGAAGAGTTATTTGATCTAAAGCTGAAGGGGTGTCGAGGTTAATATATCCATGTCACTCCTTGTTTATTTCGAACTGTAATATTAAGAAGGCCAACTCGGTTTTATTTCAATTTTTATGGAGGAATAAAACACACTATTTAAAAAGAGCTCAGTTAGTTAAAGATTATAAAAATGGTGGTTTAAAAGCCTTGGATTTTGAATCCTTGATAGGATCATTTAGAATTAACTGGTTAAGAACTTTTTTTGCTTGCACTAACTCTATGTGGTTTCACATACCCAAGGCTATTTTTGGAAAGCTGGGTGGTTTAGATTTTTTGTTAAGATGTGATTTTGATATTAATAAGATTCCACTTGCGTTGTCTAAATTTCATAGTCAAATACTATTGTTTTGGAAAATGATATTCACACACAACTTTACTCCACATAGTTCGGTTCTGTGGAATAATAGAGTTATACTTGTAAACAGAAAATCAGTATTTAAAGCTGATTGGTTTGACAAAGGAATTGTCTTCGTGACTGACTTGATGGATCGTAATGGTGTTTTACTGTCTCATAATGGTGTGGTGGAACGTTATAATTTAATCTGTACTCATAGAGAGTATCAATGAATTTGTAAAGCTATTCCTTTAGCCTTGATCCACCTAATACAGAATACCTTGACTTACTCTAATGTCACTCCTGTATTGCCGAATTTATTAATTGGTCGTTTTAAGTTACTTGATAAAACATTTAATAATAAGGTTGCTACAGATGCTTTTAAATCTAAATTGTTCCATGATTATAATAAAAACTGTGTGTCTGTAGACCTTTCTGAACTGTTGGGAAAGGCATTTTCTAAATATGTTAAATGACCAATTCCTCCTAAGGTCAAAGAAACACATTTTAAAATTTGTCACAAAATTTATCCAGTTTCCAATTTTCTTCATAAGCGATTTAAATTTGACAAGGCGGGGTGTGCGTTTTGTGATTTTTCTGATGAATCTCTAGAACATTTATTCTTTACCTGTTCCATTTCAAGCCGGTTCTGGAGTGATGTCAGAGACTGGCTAACTTTGAAAATGTCAAACATTCCTGTATTCAGCATCTACCATATTTTGTTTTATGTTGATGGTTTAAATAATTCAACATCAGACATTGTGAATATCGTTTTCCTACTTGCTAAATACCATATTCATTGTTGTAAGTGGAGAAATACTCTTCCATCCTTTGAACATTTTATGTGTGAATTCAAATTATTTTACTCCTCATTGGGGTTACTGAAAAAATGTCGTGCTCTGAAAGTATCATCGGACATGTCAAAGTTTCTTGTGATTTAAATGTATCTTTTATTTATTTTTAATTCAATTGCTTTATTTTATTTTTTATTATTATTATTTATCTTTCTTAAATTTTATTGCAGATCCCCTGACTATTATTGTATTTGAGTTTACATTTGGTACTGTTACCTCTACGAGCTCTTGTATTCTATGTTAAAGGTTCAATAAAAAAAAAAAAAAAAAAAGGTGTAGGTGCCAGCAATAGTGCGATTGTCTCTTATTTTGAAATTGTCTTTTATTTTGAAATTGTTCTTTTCTGTTGGGGTAACTTCACTTGGGGTGTAGGTGCTTACATTACCTGTTCATTGTGAATGGCAGACAGGGAGGGGGTGAGTAGCTGGGACGCTCACTTTCTGTTGACCGTTTTCGTACCATATATTTTTGTATTGTTATTTTGCTTATTTTATGTTTTCTGCTTTATTATCATTATACAACACTTGTCTGTTCCTTTAATTAAACTATCTTAATTTGAAACAAAACGCGTCAGAGATGTTAATCCCACTGCTTAGCCTCTCAGCGGCAACAGGCGGCCGCTATATTTAGTCAACAGAAAACCGCTACTGTTGGATTGGAGCCAGTGGATCATCGGAAAGGATTCCATTGCCGCATGTGAAACACAGCCACACACACTGAAGAGAAACAACACGCTTCTGTATCCTGACGACAGAAGAGGTATGTGAAGCGGTTTGCTATGTTTGGATACAGCACTGCTATTTATTGAGTTAGATGGCGAATGGATCGCAGTTGTGGATTGAAGTACAAGTTGGTGTGCTTGGTATCGCTCGATGGTGCTGCGCTCATTCATGGAATTGGTGGCGTGATTAATGCACGTTGAATACGGCGTTGGAGTACTGGGCTCGCGCTGTGTGTGAAATGGACGCGGATGATTCTGAGCGTGCTGCTGAGAGCAGTAAAAGAGAGCCTAAGCTTACGGCAAAGGCATTGGCACTGAAAATTGAAACACTGCAAAAGGATCGTAAAGCTAAAGTGAATCACATGAAGAGCTTGATTTTATCCATGAAAGATCTCATGAAATGTGTTGAGAATGATTTAAAGGTGTCTTCAATGTTGGGATCTTTGAAGTGTTTGAAAGATGATGCATCTGGGTTGCACAAAGAATTACTTCCTTTCTTACCTCCGGATGAACAAAACAAACAAAATGAGTGGTTTGGTTCGATTTCTAAGCACAATGATGGGTTCATGGAAGATGTCGATCAATGGTTGAATGAAGCTGAGAGTCTGAGGCAAAATGCTCAAATAACAGAATCTACGCAAGGTTATGGAAATGTACCATCACTCTCTGGTGTTCATGATACAATGACAATGGATAACTCTGTGGAACCTCGGTTGACTTGTGATTCAAAAATTCCATCGTCTGCTGGACCAGTTTCATCTTCTCGTAACATGAATGTTCCAAGTGAATGTCAAAACAGCGAAATGGACTATGGTGATGTGCAAAGTCAAGTACAACCAACAGACAGTATTTATAATGTGAGCAGGGAAATTCATGGATCTCGATCAAGTCGATCTTCTATTGTATCTGCTCATCTAAAGATCAAGGCCGAAATGGCTGCTTTGTTGACACATCAAAAAATGTTACAACGCAAACATGCATTACAGCAAGAAGAGGATGATCTGAAGAGGAAAAAGGAACAAATGGAGCTTGATTCTAAAATTGCTGTGTCTATGGCCAAGATGAAAGTATATAGTGATGCAAGATCAGAGGCAAGTGAGTTTACTAATCGTCCTGATACCAATGCATTGAGGATGAAACCTATTGAAACCCGTTCTCTTAACCCTAATGTGAATTCATTTGTACCTTCAAGTTCACATTCAATATCACAACAACCACCTGTATCTTATTCAACAACTCGAGCAACACAAGATTCAAGGCGTCTTCCAACTCAGTCAACTCAACAACAACAGCAACCAATTGTAAGACCTAAAACAAGTTTGACACCCTCTGCTTTGCCCAGTATCAGTCTTGATGGTGTATATGGACCTGGATTGCAAGGTGCACATGGATCAAGTGTACAGGATGGTTTGGAAGGAGGAAGTATTCTTAAGCTGATTGACAAGCAAAATGAAATTGCTGCTTTATTAGTTCAACAACAGAATTTGTCTTCACTTCCACCAACGGACGTCCCATTCTTTGATGGAGATCCATTGCGTTATCACGACTTTATGAGAACGTTTGAAGAGGTTGTTGAAAAGAAAACAAGTGGCGGTGCAGATTCATTGCATTTCCTTGAACAGTACACCAGAGGAGCTGTCAGCACATGATCCCATCGCAAGGGTACATAAGGGCTAGAGCTTTGCTCAAGGAACACTTCGGCAATGAGGTGAGGATAGGCTCTGCTTACATGGAAAAGGCGCTGTCATGGAGAACAATAAAGTCTGAGGATGCTAAGGCTTTGCAGGACTACAGCTTATTTCTCAGAAGTTGTTGCAATGCTATGCAGAATATTTGTTACATGAATGAGTTAAATCTTGCTTCTAATATGCAAATTGTTCTTGCAAATATTAGCTCATAGCCTTATAAGCTCAGAGAAAGATGGAGAGGAGTAGCTTATGATTTACAGGAAAGACGTAACCATCCAGCTTGCTTTTCTGATATTGTGAACTTCATAGAAAGACAAGTGAAAATAGTCACTGATCCGGTATTTGGAAACATTCAAGATGTTCTTCCTAGTGGAGGTAGAAACTTGAATATCAAAACATCTCATTCAAAACCCAGAAGCAGTTTTGCCACTACAGTCAGTGCAACTGATGCAAAGGAGTATAGTGGGAAGACTCTGAATAACATCTGTCTTTTCTGTGAAGGAGAACATGCCTTGGATTTCTGTAAAAGGATTGCTGAAAAACCTCATGGCGAAAAGATGAGTTTCTTGAAGAAGAAGGGGATTTGTTTCGGTTGTTTATCCACAGGACATATCAGTCGTGATTGTAAGGAGAGAAGCATATGTAAGATATGCAACCTCAAACACCCTAGCATTCTTCATATTCTATCATCAGAGAAAAGGGGCATTCAGTACAAAAAGGATGAGTCAAAAACTACAGTGGGAAGTGCTTTGGTCTCACTCCAGTCCAGTGCTCTTACTGGGGCTGGTAAAGATAATTGTGCAATGTCCATTGTTCCTGTATGTGTGAAATCGCAGAAAGGAAGTGAAGTTGTGACCACCTATGCTTTCCTGGACTCTGGGAGCTCAGCATCTTTCTGCACCGAGAGTTTGATGTCCAAGCTTAATCTCTCTGCAAAGAAAATCAACATTCTAATGAGAACCATGAGTCAGGACAAATCAGTTTTCTGTTATGTTCTTAAGGATTTGGAAGTGTCTGGACTGAATCAAGAGCATTACTGTGCTTTACCAGAAGTATACACGCAGAAGAATGTGCCTGTAAGTAAAACTAACATCGCTACACAAAACGATCTTGCATTGTGGCCTCATTTAAGTCATCTATGTTTGCCTTCAATTGATGCTGATGTTGAGTTGTTGATTGGTGCTAATGTTCCAGAGGCATTGGAGCCGTGGCAGATTATTCGCAGTCAAGACAATGGCCCATATGCTATTAAGACCATGTTTGGGTGGGCAGTTAATGGACCAATTAAGCATCAGGAAGAGGATGCTGTTGAGGACCATCCTCACATGACTGTTAACAGGATCACAGTTATGAAACTTGATGATTTGTGGGAGCAACAGTTTAGGGTTGACTTTCCTGAGTGTGTTCAGGAGGAACAGCAAGGATTGTCAAAGGATGATCATCAATTCTTGAATTTTGTTTCAGGCTCCGCAAGACTGATCAACGGACATTACTACATTGGTCTTCCACTTAAAACGGAAAAGGTAGTCATGCCAAAGAATACGCTGATTTCACGCAGCCGCCATTTTGAAATCGAAAGTGAGGCTCCAGTGGGAAGAAAACCGGAAGTGTCACCTTGAATCACTGGAGAGTTTCGATTGCGATGGCTTATTGTTGTGTACCAGACTGTTCGTCCTATCAACGGAAATTAAGTGATAAAAATATATCCTTTCATCGCTTTCCGGGTGACCCAAAAGCCTGTTGTGAGTGGGTTGTGAAAATAAGAAGGGATATTGTATGTATGTATATATATAATATAGAAGATCGTGTGGTAAATAGTGCTCAAATGAGGAGAACACGTGCAGCATGGAACAATAAAGGAATCAAATGTCCAAAGAGTCCACAAAGGTCCAAAAACGGTCAAAAAAAGTACTTGTTTGAGCGTAAACTTAAACAGTTCTCAAACAGAACTTGTGAGAAAGAAGGTAGCCAGCCATGAGCTCAACCATGAGGTTTCCCTCTACCAAACAATCTGACTTGCTCGTCTATGACCGTGGCTTATATCCGGTAATCAATTACCTCTAGCGCCCTCAAGCGGCTGTTAGTGGTAACATGTTGTCCCAGATGCATCATTAACAAAAAAAACAATATACAAAAACCAAGTAACGTTTTACACTGTTACAATATATATATATATATATACACTCGCACACACACACACACATATATATATATATGCCGATTGCTGTCATTTCTTATAGTTACACATTTTTTGTATAATTTTCAATGTATTTATCTGCTATTAATTGGCTGCTATATATATTTGATAGATATTACAGGTTGTTTCAGGTTCAGTTTATGTAATGTCTATAATGTATGTACATAACAGTACTAGCCTATATAAACTGCCAAGACTGAAATCATGATTATTTTCATTTCCAGTGTCTGTAATATAGAAACTCTTGAGGAAGAAGAGGGGGAACATTTATTTTCTGATCAGAACACAAGAGAAGAGTGAGTCATCTATCTCAAACCTAAGGGCAGGGACACAACAAACAGATGGTCAGCCAATGTCTGTCAATTGTTCAATCCAACTGAAAAGCCTTAAACTTCTCAATCGAACTGATTAAGCTTGATCTGAATTAAATCTTGATTGGATTGAAAGGGGTGCTGTAGACCTGAAAAATAAATCTGATCCATAAGAAAAAAAAATCATATAAACTGAACCTTTCAAACTTGAAATCAGATTGCATTCATTGATGAAAATTAGAGCATGTAAACATATCTAATGACCTCCTTGATACTTATTTTTGTTGTTCATGTAATTCTCCTTTTTTGTATTAATACACAGGTCTAACAATGGTTTTGGGGCACTGCAAGACCATGATTACCTGGAAACGTCACCTACCATGGAAGAGCAGCTGATTGCAGCACAGAAGGAGATTGCTCGCCTGACAGAAGAAAATGAAAATTTAAGAAGTCAGCAGTTTTGTCTACAGCGATTCCAATGTGAGCCCAAGATGATCATGTTTTACACCGGATTTAAAGATTATGAGACCCTCAAAGCACTCTACCTGTCTCTTCAACCTACAGCACAGTCTCTGGTGAGATGGAGTCAAATGCAAAGACATAATAAAACAGAACAGACTGTAACCGCTGGCTTTCAAGCTCACGACATTTGTCTCTTAGACCAGTTTTTCTTGTTTCTCTGCCGTATGAGGCAGGGACTTCTTTCTGCAGATTTAGCTGTAAGGTTTAATGTGTCAAAGGCCACAGTCAGCCGGATATGTATAACTTGGGCTAACTACCTGTATTTCATGCTTGGCACACTACCAGTATGGCCAAGTAGAGAGGCTATAGACGAGCTAATGCCACCTTGCTTCAAGCTGACCTTTCCCAAAACACGCGTTGTGCTAGATTGTACTGAGATCCATATTCAAACAGCAAGCTCAAAAGTTTTAAACACGATGACATACTCTCATTACAAAGGCACCACTACTTTGAAATCCTTGATTGGCATTACCCCCTTTGGGTCAGTTAGCTTTGTAAGCAACCTATACACAGGCTCCATCTCTGACAAGGAAATCACCAAAGAGTCAGGCATTCTAAAACTCCTCCAGCCAGAAGACGAAGTAATGGCTGATAAGGGCTTTCTTATCAGAGATCTCCTTTCTGACATCAATGTCAGTCTTGTAACCCCGACATTCACAGGCCCAAGTGGACAATTCAGTAAAGATGAAATTACACACACCCAAGAGATTGCCCGCTTGAGGATACACATAGAGAGGGCTATCAGACGCAACAAAGAATATCACATTTTTGATGGTGTCCTACCCCTTTCACTCTGTGGTTCAGTCAACCAGATGTGGACTGTTTGTGCTCTACTGACTAATTTTCAGGGACCTCTATTTTAAAGGAAGGTTTCACCCAATAAAATGTACATAAACGAGAATAGTAATTTAAATGTTACTTTGATTTATTGTTATGATTTGTACAGTAGATGGGAAATGTACACTGGAACAAATGTATACAATCAAAAATTATATATTTTTGTACATATATTTATTTCATACTTTAGACTATAAACAGTGAAATTCATTTATAAATAAAATTATATTTTTTGTACAATCAGTGGAATTCAGTTTTATTTAATGTAGAAATGATTTGTTCTAAAACTACATATATTTACTTATTTATATTTACATATCTAATGTGTGCACCGCATGTCTGTTAGGAGTAAAGCCCAATTTATACTTGCATTTGTAATTGTGTGTCAACGAGGACAACGACAGAGAAGTATAAATGACGTTGACGCACAATTACAAATTATAAGCACAAGTTGGGCAGCCAGTAGTTAAAAAGGAACAAGTCCAACTTAGTTTTCACTGACTCCCATTTCTCATCATCAAAATGAATGCGCTCCAGGTGGAAGTCATTTCTGGATTTGACAAAGAAGTCACACCATCTCATCCCAGTGATTCCCATTTGTCCAATCATCTGATAATAATATTCATGGCTGGTTTTGAGAGCAAGCATACCATCTTCTCGTACGGTAAGGTACTTGCACTGTAGGACACTGTCTACATCAGGGCACTTGATTTCAAGTAACCCCAGAGCACCAGTGCTGTCAACCACCTTACGATCAGAAGATGCGCCTAAATGTGGGGCATGGGGATTTATGACAAAGCCACAAGGGTAAACGCGATTACTGGTTACCTGCTCGTATTGTGCAGCTGCATCTGTCTCCAGTTCCAGCCCTCTCTTCATTGCCTGTGTCTGAACTGACCTTTTCTGTTTCTGCATACTGGTTGCAAGGCTGTTAAAGTCTGCAACTCGTGAGACTATCCTCTTAAAATTGGATGAAGTCAAGCGCTGGGAACGAACACGGTGCCACATCTTATTGTTGCTCTGCCCAGTCGTTTCTTTCTCCAATGCCTCGGAATCAGAGAGGGGAACAGTCATACCATCATAAAAAATGCTCTCCTTTTCACTGAGAGAAGTTGAAAAAGTACATGGTTGTGGTGGGAGAGGAAAAGGTGGGCAGGGATCAGTGGAAGTGGAGGGCAACCCGATGACTTGGTATGTCAATGCTGATCCATGAGGCAGATGTCCGAATTCAGTTGCAACTTTGTCCACAGGGTATGACTTTGATGCCTGCAGCAGTGTGTACATTTGGCTTTTGCTTCCAATTTTAGCAAGATTTTCATGAAGGTCTTTTGCAAACTGATCACTTGGTAGAGGAGTTGAAATGGGACAATACATATTAGGTATGACTCCATGACTAGATCTTTGATAAATTGTTTGAGGTGGATTAGCTGTTGGTGGCTTCAATTTTGATATTTTAACTGTGTTAATAGGTTTAGGGGCCAGACCCATAAAACATGAAGGAATATGCCATGTCTGTGGCAGGGAGGTTTTACTAACGACCGGTGGAACGGACTTATGTTCCAATTTGATGTAGTGTGCCAGGGTATACAGTAGACCAATTTGATGATTGCATTGACCCTGGCCAGCTTTGCAGTTGCATTTTGATTCTCCGATGACAAAGGAACCTTCAGATGGAAATTCTATCTGTAAAATAAAAAACAATATATAAGTCAGTATTTATTCAAAATAATGAAAATATAAAGTTCCATCAAGTTGTGGGAAGGAACATGCAAACTTTCATACTATACAGGTTTGCTCTTCACCTGATGTTTGGTACTGGTTGTAGGAAACAACAAGGTAAGTGGACAACAGTGTAATAATTAGAGACAAGTACAGTAATTGTTTTGTATTTTGAGTTGAACTGATAATACTATATGTTGGATATATGTATGGATATATATTTGTATGTATAGTGTGTGCATAATTATAATGCAAGTCGATATTCTGGAAAAAAAATTCAAGCCCATTTTTACTAATTCCATACCATATAAATGTTAATAACCATTAATATTATTAATCATAATCTTTTAGAAGTTATATATAATTGTGTGCATAATATTCAGGAGTGCATAATTAAGCAGATTTTCTTTTACAGGTAAAATGCATTTAATAATGATTTTCAGTGCGAGCTGAATTATGCACACCTGAATATAAGGCCTTTTCCCCTTCCAGCAATCATTAACAATTATATCACTTCTAAATAATTAACGTTACATATAAAAGTATTAGCAGTTATTAAGATTTGTGTGGTTTGGAAAAATGTGCTTTGAAAAGAAAGATCAGAATATCAACTTAATAATTATGCACACTCTATCTATCTATCTATCTATCTATCTATCTATCTATCTATCTATCTATCTATCTATCTATCTATCTATCTATCTATCTATCTATCTATCTATCTATCTATCTATCTATCTATCTATCTATCTATCTATCTATCTCTATATCTATATATATCTATATCTATATCTATATCTATATATATATATACATACATACACAGGTGTCAAATTGTCCAGTTCTCCAACAACCAGTCTCATTGCAAAAAAGGTGATTCATTCAGAAAGTAAAAAAAAGAAGTAGGAACGAACTTTTGGCACTTGAACTAGCGCCTGAACTTGAACTTGTGTCTGAACTTGAACTTGTGTAACTGTTACCTGCACCATGTATGGGGCATCGTTTTTTCGCATTGAGCGAAATGCCCTTGCCCTCACAACACAGCCTGACTCACTTTTCCTGACTGTAAACAGTAAAATAAATATTCGAAATGCATTCTAACATAAAATGTCATGCTGATGTTTACTAAAAACAAAATAACATGGGCAAACATAATGCATTTTGATTGTGTTCCAATACTTTTGACAATGCAGTGTAACGTTAGTTGTTTGCACTACATAAATTATTATTAATTGTTAACCTTACCTTCAATATCAGTGATGTAACCCTCAATCCAGTTGCTGTATCCTTTTAACAAAACAGCTCGTGGGATTCGGCATCCATCCTCTGCCCATTTTTCCACATCAAATAGAGTAAATCGCGGCAGCAGCTTCAGGTTTGTAGTCCAAGTCATTGTTGTTTATCACTACTTCCGGTTTTCTTCCCACCGGAGCCTCGTTTTCGCTTTCAAAATGGCGGCTGCGTGAAATCAGCGTATAGAACACTTGTGGAACAACGTGCTCTGAATCTCCAACGAAGGTTTCAAAGAAACACTGCTTTTCATGCTGATTATACTACCTTTATGGAGAGTGTCATTGCTAAAGGCCATGCTGAAAGGGTTCCCACAGCTGAATTGGAAAGACTGGATGGAAGCTTATGGTACATACCGCACCACGGTGTGTATCATCCTAAGAAACAAAAGAGCAGAGTTGTGTTTGATTGCGGAGCATCCTACCAAGGAACATCATTGAATGAACATCTTTTACAAGGTCCAGATTTAACAAGTTCATTGGTGAGTGTTCTGGTGAAATTCAGAATGGAGTATGTTGCCATGATGGCTGACATAGAATCAATGTTTCATCAAGTCAAGGTGCATCCTGATGATTGCGATCTTTTGAGGTTTCTCTGGTGGCCAGGAGGAAAGCCTGATGGCAGTCTGCAAGAATACAGAATGGCTGTACATTTGTTTGGAGCGACATCATCTCCAAGTTGCTTTAGCTATGCACTGAGAAAGTGTGCAGAGGACCACAAGGATCTGTATGATGCTAAGACTGTAGACATTGTCTTTAAAAACTTCTATGTAGACGACTGTCTTGTATCTGTGTCTACAGATTCAGATGCTGTACTATTGTACCAGAAGCTCACGGAGTTGTGCGCCAAAGGTGGATTCCGATTAACAAAATGGATAACTAACAGCCGCACTGTGTTAAGTGCTATCCCTGAGGAAGACAAAGACACGAAAGTAAAGAACTTGGATTTGGAACATGACACGCTACCTTTGGAAAGAGCATTGGGTGTTCAATGGTGTGCGGAGTCGGATGTTTTCAAGTTCAAGGTGACCATCAAGGATAGACCTCTTACCAGAAGAGGTATTCTTTCTATCATTAGTTCTGTCTCCTGTAATTCTACATGCCAAAATTATACTTCAGGATCTTTTATCTGTGATAAAAGAGGATTGACACGTCAAGTAAGAATCAAGACAAAGAGCACCTGCTTGACCCGACCCATTACTAAGATTTGTCTTCTCCTTGAAACAGAAGACTTCTAACTGTTCTATGACTGACCGACCGACCGACCGACCAACTGACTGACCGACCGATTGACCGACTTATGAGAGCTCTCAAATGACTTACTGGATACTTTGACTATAGACTGTTTGATGGACTTATTGACTTTGATTGATTTGCAGGACATTGTTCACACATTGAAGAACTGGACATTTGCACACATACACTTTTTTTTGTATACACTGTTTATTTGTAAAATTCATGATTTACATGCTTGCAGGTAAATATTTGTGATGTATATGTACTTTGATTGTATTGTATTGTGATTATTACTATTTTGGAGTGTAATAATCAGGGGCTGGAATGTAGGTGCCAGCAATAGTGCGATTGTCTCTTATTTTGAAATTGTCTTTTATTTTGAAATTGTTCTTTTCTGTTTGGGTAACTTCACTTGGGGTGTAGGTGCTTATATTACCTGTTCATTGTGAATGGCAGACAGGGAGGGGGTGAGTAGCTGGGATGCTCACTTTCTGTTGACCGTTTTCGTACCATATATTTTTGTATTGTTATTTTGCTCATTTTATGTTTTCTGCTTTATTATCATTATACAACACTTGTCTGTTCCTTTAATTAAACTATCTTAATTTGAAACGAAACGCGTCAGAGATGTTAATCCCACTGCTTAGCCTCTCAGCGGCAACTGGCGGCCGCTATAGCAGGGGTTTTCAAACTAGGGTCCGGGGACCCCCAGGGGTCCTCCAGAAGGTTCTAAGGGGTCCCCAGAAGATATCAGAGAATAAAAAGACAAAGCAAAAATGTTTAAAGTCTACCGAACATTCTAAGCGTTTAATTTCTAAATGTTTCTCTCCTTTCTTGCCGTATACATACTAATCGTATTTGTTTGTTTTATATCTTTCTAGTGAGTTTTTCTCACTACAGTCCCCTTTATCTTGCTCACCCCTTTAAGTTTAGAAACGATATGTTGTATTTATAATGTCACACTTACTATTTATCTAACAGTTTAAATGTTTTTTCATACATAAAAATATATAGATGGGTTTTAGGAAGGGGGTCCCTCATAATATGTTCATCATATTTGGGGGTCCTTGGCATAAGAAAGTTTGAAAACCTCTGGTGTAGTGCAAACCTGCATGAAGAAGCTGTCTTTGCAATGTACACTGTTGTAAACTTCCATCCATTTAGCCCAAAAACCGGATGCTAATGGCTTGGTCAAAAGGAATTCTGCGTGTAAGCCTTTTCAGCCTTTCGGTGAAGTTCTCTTAATTTATTGATATCTCATTTTAAATCTGACTCCATTAATAATTTTATCTGACTCCAATTTTAAGTGACTCCATAAAGTGTGCTACATTTAGAGTTTATCAGCTGATTTTACGATTAGTTGCGATTTAATTTACATCGTTGATTTTCTTTGTATCTTCCTAGTTTTCATATTCGTTCATCGAGAGACCCAATATCGCAGAGAAACAAGACGCTTCCGGACGCGCGTTCACGGGCACAAAATGTTACTTCTGTAATTAGTCAGAGGATGCAGAGTGAATATTTTACCTTTAAGTGGTTGCACATGCTCACTCAACAAAAAATTTAATTTTAGTAATATTCACGAACTGCAATTTCCAATCCAGCGATAGTCAGAAATCGGAATATCGCGCATGCTGCGCCCCATGCTTCAGTCGTGCCGTCATCGGTGTGATCTATCACAACCCTAGATTTTGCGGTAATAAAGGAGTATACATCGATCCATACTAGAATAATGATTCTACAAGAAATCATACAGAATCATACAAGATATATCAAGATTAACATTTATTTTGGCCAGACAGGAAAAGTAAATAAGTAAACAAGAATCCATGGTACACAACTGATCAGCGTAAAAACAGAAAACACAATTGCAAAGCTATATGAAAATAATTTAAAAGAGTCATCATGTCTGGCACAATACATGCAGTTTGGGTCAGTGTCTCAAAGACACTGACCGAGCACCACATGGGGGTTCTGACTACAGAATGTTCCCCCCCGAGAGTTAGGTTACCCTCCCTTAAATACTCCAACTATTGGCGTGTCCGTGGCGGCCTCACAAAGTTCGATGTTTCTCTATAAAACAGGAAGTTGTTGTATGCCTGAGTTACAATGTCCGATCTGCCCCAAACTTCACATGTTTGATAAGAGTCCTGACCTGAAGACTCTACATATGAGTTTCAGAATTAGGCGTGGCAAAATGGCTCCATAGCACCACCTACAACATTTCAACTAAGTGCCCCTCCTGCTACGTTTCACGTACAGGTATGAAATTCGGTAGACACATGTAACAGCCCAATACCTACAAAAAAGTCTTCTGGTACGAAATCTGAAACCCAACAGGAAGTGAGATATTTTTAATTTTCTTTGCAAAATTGTTGAAAATTTTCCCATTTCCAGAAGTTGTACTTTAACAAACTTCTCCTAGAGATTTAATCAGATCAACATCATATTTGGCCAGTCTAATCTAAAGGCCTTTGCTATGTTAAATTGTGTTTATGCTGAAGGGCGTGTCCGTGGCGGTCTCACAAAATTCAATGTTTCTCCATACAATGTCCCATACGGCCCAAACTTCACATGTTTGATAATAGTCCTAACCTGAAGACTCTACACGGCAATATTCAGTTATAGCAGGGGTTTTCAAATTGGGTGAATGTGAGCCTCCCCTTAGAGTAAGTAAGGACAGCCGAGCCCCCCCTTCCCCAAAATCCTGTCCGCCTGCTCTAACCCACACACGCCTCGGCAGTAAATGCCATCTTCTGTGTGTTCCTGGCAATGATGAGTTTCAATAACAACTAATAAAATGTAAATATTTTTTCATATTGTATTTTATTTCCTTTTTTTTTTTAAGAAGTGCATTCATAAATCTTTGCAACAGCAAATAACTTCCAACTTTATGCAGGCCTATTTGAGGCTACTTTTAAAAATCACAGAACATCAGTAGGCCTAACCATAAGTCAACAAAACATGCTTAACATGTGAATGTTACAAGTGTGAAACTTGTGTCTGGGTCTTAAAGAGATAGTTCACTTTAAAATGAAAATTCTGTCATCACATACTCACCCTCAATTTGTTTCAAGCCTGTATGAATTTCTTTCTTCTGCTAAACACAAAGCAAGATATTTTGAAGAATGTCAGTAACCAAACAGTTAACTGGTCCCATTGACTTCCATAGTAAGAAAAATGATATATACTATGTAGGTCAATGGGACCAGTTAACTGTTTGGTTACTGACATTCTTCAAAATATCTTGCTTTGGGTTTAGCAGAAGAAAGAAATTCATACAGGCTTGAAACAAATTGAGGGTGAGTATATGATGACAGAATTTTCATTATAAAGTGAACTATCTCTTTAAGCGCACATTTTAATGCACATCGTCTCGAACAAAATCAGCACAATGGACAGCTCTCTGATCAATGAACGACAACGCTTTTTGTTCACGAAGCGCATAACACATAACAGTCAACTGCATTGAAGGCATGTTATCAGATCAAAAAGATTTGCCTTACAATTTTTTTTCAAAAATTATTTAAAATCATACATTCAGATTTAAACAATAAACAAAATGCACCATTCACGTCATTTGCACGTGTCATTCACGTCATTTGCACGTGTCATTCACGTCATTTGAATTTTAATTTTGAACTTTGAATAACCGCCCATATCAGTGGGAACAATGAGGACGCGCTTTTGACGCGCAGAGGTGTTCGATGCGGGGCTGCACTGCAGAGAGAAATTGCTAGTTATTTTTAATCATGGTCAGTGCGGAAAACCCACACTCACACAAGTAAGTGGAGGTGAAGGGGATTAGGACTTGCATAGCCTTAGTGGAGATCTGGGTCTCGCTCTCCACAGACAACCAGAAACGCGTGATCGGCATTTCTGCCAGTCTCTGCTTCAAGTCCACATTCGAGCTGAGATGATCGACCAGTTTTTGTTAAAGCTTAATAAAAATTTAAAATAAAAAAGTTCGATTTCGTGCATTGATTTGTATTAATAGGCCTACAGTAGTCAGTAGTCTTTTCTGTCTGTGTCAGCTGCAGAAATTAAGTTGAAGATCGCCATCCCCGTATTGAACACGCCAAGCCTACAGAGAGAAATGCACATCATGGATTACATTGAGTAACGTTAGCTAGCCTATTTCTTTTCGTTTTGAATAGTTTCGTTTAAAGAAATGTAAAGCTTTCTTAAATATTTTTCATGTCTATGAGGCATAAACTGAGTTTCGATTAATTTATAATAAAAAATTAAAGAGATATGAGATATGAATTTATGATGCGCTCCAGTTCACGCGTGCAATGCAATTGATCGCGGCTATATTTGCTTCTTATTTATTAAATCCAGGCAATTTGTTGAATAAACATTTATTAAAATTAAGACACAATTTATACAAAACGAAATTCACTTTAAACTAAAGATAGTCTTTCTACAAAACGAAACTTAATGAAGTGGTCATGTCTGACCCACTCCATGTCCCCGATGTATCCTATCTTACTCATGGTGTTCACTTTTCATAATCAACATGGAAAAAAATAACATATAATATTTTAACATATGAAACTAAATGCGTCTATTTAATGGCTACAACACATAGGCTATTAGGCACATTCAAGTTAATTCTCCAATTAATTTTAAAATGATTGTAAAAAATAAACATAGCCTACCCCTTAAAAAAATAATTGTATTGCAGTTTTTTCTAAGTACAAGAAACACTCTTTCTGCGTGGAGTGTTTGTGTTGAAAACAGGTGCCATTCATAAAATCCTTCAGTTTTCGAGTAGGCCTATTGTTTGAGCACCTGTGCACATGTTGAGCCAGAAGGAGCCATTGCTTAATCTGTCAGCATTACTACTTGTCAGTAATCAGTCAACTCGTTTGTACCACGACGCGACTATCCCGCGTAGCTTTTACCCAGTATACCGCGACGTGAGTAGCCTGGTTAAAACCAGACCATTCTCAGTAGTAACTGAGTTATGGTCTGGCAAAGCTTCATAGACAAATCATTTCCAAAGGGGCGTCACTAACGGACGACGCTCAAATGCCTCTCGGCGCAATTGGATAGACCTAAAACCAATCAGAGCGATGAGGGAGATGACGTATGCAGAGCGACGGAGAAACATCTGAGACTCTGGCCGTTTCTCAATATGCGTTCTTGTCTGTACTTGTGTTCTCAAATAGGAAATGTCCCCGGTTTCCATTTCAGAAATCTGGTCACCTTACCTAAACCACATATTAATGTTTAATATATTATTTTTAAAATGTAAACAAAAAGAGGCAGGGTGTTTTATACTTCGTTTTATTATAAATATATAAGATAACCAATGTAGGCCTAGCTACGCGTTGCCTGAACCACATTCGTGTGGCTATTATTATGTTTAATTTTTATTTTTTTATGAAATGAGGCAGTGGTGTTTTATGACATATTTCGTACGCGAACTTCTGACTTGCGTCCGTGACTTACCAAGTTTGACTCCGGAGAACGAACTCCCGAGGACGGGAGGACACTAGTCCGCCTACTATGCTCTTGACAGCATCACCCAGTATATATTTGTATATGTAGTGCAGGCAATGCATATTATCTTCAATGCATGTTTATAACAAAACGAAATATAAAAAACCCAGCCTCGTTTCGTTTACATTAAAAAAAACACACACACATAATATAGGCTATGATTATCACTGTAATAAATTAAATATGACACAAAACACAACCCAGTCAGTTTATGTGTGATCATCAATAGCAATTATAAAAGTATAAGTAAAAGGTATAAGAAGCTATACAATAAATAAAGCAATTCAGTCAAAGTCAGCGCCAGGAGACTAACGGTTAAGTTTAATATCTTAAAAATATAAAGTTATGAAACTTCACTTTGCCCTCAGATAAAACGATCTGTCTAGGAACAAATTATAGATTAATGAGAGCAAAGATCAGCCGTTAGATCTACACAAGACGATACGGTTTAACCACAACAGAGACATCAGAGCCAGCGGCAGACGGCAGAAGGACTGGCCGAGGAAAGGCGCCTCTCGACGGGCTCAATGATCGATTGAGCGCCGCTGAACCACTGGAACTCACAACTAACGGCAGATCAAATTTTAAAAAAGGCGCTCTCTTTATAAATAAACCACAGATTTGAGCTTTAAACAACTTCATTCACTCCTGAAAAGGACTTAAAACTATATTTTGTAAAACATTAACACTAGAGGACTCTTGCTAAGACACATTCGTTTTTCCACACGACTTTTGCCGAATCCAGTCGGTAAAACAGCGATAACATCTTTTTTAGATATAAAGGCTTCGAGTGTTGTTCTTTGCTCGGGTTTTAACGAAAAGGAGAAGTTTAAATCGCTTAAAACAGACGCTATAGCTGATTCGAACGAGTGATGCTCCACAGCAGCTGCAAATCTGCTTCAACGTCGCTGCGCTGTCGTCATCGTGTAAATCCCGCCCCAACGTTTCTGATTGGTGCCTCGATTTCTGGGGTTTAGAAATGGGTTTGAATGGACTCTTTGCCAGACTACTTGCAGAGCAAATCTAAATTTGCCGGAAGTTGTCTGGGTTTTCCCAGGCTACGACGTGAGTATATGGTTTATTTTTATTTTTTCTTCACGTCGAGCCTCCCCTGTGGCTCTTTGGCGCCCCCAAGGGGAGGCGCGCCTCACCTATTGAAAACCGCTGAGTTATAGTCATATATAGCACCACCTGCGGGCAACAGGAAGTGTGGCACATTGAAGTGACTTTGCCATATTTCTCCTATATTTACCCGCTTAAATGCATGTTGCCCAATATTCACTGTTTTCCTGAGGCCACCGGGTGGCGGTGCATGTGCGAGGGCCCTTTCATTGCAGCTTGCAGCTTTAATTTAGCCTATATTTCATCAACAATACATAATTCAGGAGCTAACTACGTTAGTTTAGTTGCTTATAGCTCACTCTATCCTTCTAGCTAACGTCACCTTCACCACCACTTAAGTTGAAACAATAGTCATTTGAAAAGGCATCTAGTCCATTTGTTAAAAAATACTTTACTGTACTGTACAAACAACATATTTATGCGCTAACGTTACCCGGTTCGCTGTTTAGAGTTTGTGGGGGAGACTGAAGCTATTGAAATCAGCCACGCAGTGAAACAGCCAATCAGAGCAGATCTCCACATTAATATTCATGACCCTTCCAAATAAGGCAATAACAGCCCATTTCATTCTAGGGACAATTTCTAGGGTTGTAAATGGACCTGTAAAACCGTGTTGCAGGTATTTTTGCCCTTAAATAAGTCACATACCCTCTATGTGGATATCAGAGAACAATTTAAAATACTGTTTCAACTCATTCTAGAGAACCTTTAAGAATATTAGAGACTGTGAGTATTGCTTGTTTGTTTAGATTGGACCCTGTTTGTATCAGAGGAACTTTGTTGGTATATTTGACCCTTTGCCTGTTTTCTGACACTGATTTGGACAGCCCTTTTCTGCTTGTTTGCCTGGTTGTAAATATATTGTACAAACGTAACACCCAGTGTTCGGGTAGTTTTTGTGTTACACAGATCCTGGGTCAGATGCAACAACCCAGTGTTTGGGTAGTTTTTGTGTTACTCAGATCCTGGGTCAGACGTAACACCCAGTGTTCGGGTAGTTTTTGTGTTACACAGATCCTGGGTCAGATGTAACAACCCAGTGTTTGGGTAGTTTTTGTGTTACTCAGATCCTGGGTCAGACGCAACAACCCAGTGTTTGGGTAGTTTTTGTGTTACTCAGATCCTGGGTCAGACGCAACAACCCAGTGTTTGGGTAGTTTTTGTGTTACTCAGATCCTGGGTCAGACGCAACAACCCAGTGTTTGGGTAGTTTTTGTGTAACCCAGATCCTGGGTCAGACGTAACAACCCAGTGTTTGGGTAGTTTTTGTGTAACCCAGATCCTGGGTCAGACGTAACAACCCAGTGTTTGGGTAGTTTTTGTGTTACTCATCTTCTGTGTCAGACGTAACAACCCAGTGTTTGGGTAATTTTTGTGTTACACAGATCCTGGGTCAGACTTAACAACCCACTGTATGAGTAGTTTTAGTGTTACTCAGATCCTGGGTCAGATATAACAACCCAGTGTTTGGGTAGTTTTTGTGTTACACAGATCCTGGGTCAGACTTAACAACCCACTGTATGAGTAGTTTTACTGTTACTCAGATCCTGGGTCAGATATAACAACCCAGTGTTTGGGTAGTTTTTGTGTTACTCAGATAGTGGGTCAGTCGTAACAACCCAGTGTTTGGGTAGTTTTTGTGTTACACAGATCCTGTGTCAGACGTAACAACCCAGTGTTTGGGTAATTTTTGTGTTACACAGATCCTGGGTCAGACTTAACAACCCAGTGTTTGGGTAGTTTTTGTGTAACCCAGATCCTGGGTCAGACGTAACAACCCAGTGTTTGAGTAGTTTTTGTGTAACTCAGATCCTGGATCAGATGTGACAACCCAGTGTTTGGGTAGTTTTTGTGTTACTCAGATCCTGGGTCAGATGTAACAACCCAGTGTTTGGGTAGTTTTTGTGTTACACAGATCCTGGGTCAGACCTAACAACCCAGTGTTTGGGTAGTTTTTGTGTTACTCAGATCCTGGGTCAAATGTAACAACCCTGTGTTTGGGTAGTTTTTTGTGTTACTCAGATCCTGGGTCAGATGTAACAACCCAGTGTTTGGGTAGTTTTTGTGTTACACAGATCCTGGGTGAGACGTGACAAACCAGTGTTTGGGTAGTTTTTGTGTAACATAGATCCTGGGTCAGTCGTAACATCCCAGTGTTTGGGTAGTTTTTGTGTAACACAGATCCTGGGTCAGGCTTGACAACCCAGTGTTTGGATAGTTTTTGTGTTACACAGATCCTGGGTCAGATGTAACAACCCAGTGTTTGGGTAGTTTTTGTGTTACACAGATCCTGGGTGAGACGTGACAAACCAGTGTTTGGGTAGTTTTTGTGTAACACAGATCCTGGGTCAGGCTTGACAACCCAGTGTTTGGGTAGTTTTTGTGTTACACAGATCCTGGGTCAGATGTAACAACCCAGTGTTTGGGTAGTTTTTGTGTTACACAGATCCTGGGTGAGACGTGACAACCCAGTGTTTGGGTAGTTTTTGTGTAACATAGATCCTGGGTCAGTCGTAACATCCCAGTGTTTGGGTACTTTTTCTGTTACTCAGATCCTGGGTTAGGCATGACAATCCAGTGTTTGGGTAGTTTTTGTGTTACTCAGATCCTGACTCCGACGTAACAACCCAGTTTTTGGTAGTTTTTGCGTTACTCAGATCCTGGGTCAGACGTAGCAACCCAGTGTTTGTGTAGTTTTTGTGTTACACAGATCCTGGGTCAGACGTAACAACCCAGTGTTTGTGTAGTTTTTGTGTTACACAGATCCTGGGTCAGACGTAACAACCCAGTTTTTGGGTAGTTTTTGTGTTACACAGATCCTGGGTCAGATGTAACAACCCAGTGTTTGGGTAGTTTTTGTGTTACTCAGATCCTGGGTCAGACTTAACAACCCAGTGTTTGGGTAGTTTTTGTGTTACACAGATCCTGGGTCAGACGTAACAACCCAGTTTATGGGTAGTTTTTGTGTTACTTAGATCCTGGGTCAGACATAACAACCCAGTGTTTGGGTAGTTTTTGTGTTATACAGATCCTGGGTCAGACGTAACAACGTAGTGTTTGGGTAGTTTTTGTGTAACTCAGATAGTGGGTCAGTCGTAACAACCCAGTGTTTGGGTAGTTTTTGTGTTACACAGATCCTGTGTCAGACGTAACAACCCAGTGTTTGGGTAGTTTTTGTGTTACACTGATCCTGGGTCAGACTTAACAACCCAGTGTTTGAGTAGTTTTAGTGTTACTCAGATCCTGGGTCAGTCGTAACATCCCAGTGTTTGGGTAGGTTTTGTGTAACACAGATCCTGGGTCAGGCTTGACAACCCAGTGTTTGGGTAGTTTTTGTGTAACTCAGATCCTGGGTCAGTCGTTACAACCCAGTGTTTGGGTAGTTTTTGTGTTACACAGATCCTGGGTCAGACGTGACAAACCAGTGTTTGGGTAGTTTTTGTGTAACATAGATCCTGGGTCAGGCATGACAACCCAGTGTTTGGGTAGTTTTTGTGTAACATAGAACCTGGGTCAGTCGTAACATCCCAGTGTTTGGGTAGTTTTTGTGTAACACAGAACCTGGGTCAGTCGTAACATCCCAGTGTTTGGGTAGTTTTTGTGTAACACAGATCCTGGGTCAGGCTTGACAACCCAGTGTTTGGGTAGTTTTTGTGTTACTCAGATCCTGGGTCAAATGTAACAACCCTGTGTTTGGGTAGTTTTTGTGTTACTCAGATCCTGGGTCAGATGTAACAACCCAGTGTTTGGGTAGTTTTTGTGTTACTCAGATCCTGGGTCAAATGTAACAACCCAGTGTTTGATTAGTTTTTGTGTAACTCAGATCCTGGGTCAGTCGTTACAACCCAGTGTTTGGGTAGTTTTTGTGTTACACAGATCCTGGGTCAGATGTAACAACCCAGTGTTTGGTAGTTTTTGTGTAACTCAGATCCTGGGTCAAATGTAACAACCCAGTGTTTGGGTAGTTTTTGTGTTACTCAGATCCTGTGTCAGACGTAACAACCCAGTTTTGGGGTAGTTTTTGTGTTACTCAGATCCTGGGTCAGACTTAACAACCCAGTGTTTGAGTAGTTTTTGTGTTTCACAGATCCTGGGTCAGACGTAACAACCCAGTGTTTGGGTAGTTTTTGTGTTACACATATCCTGGGTCAGACGTAACAACCCAGTTTTGGGGTAGTTTTTGTGTTACACTAGCCTGGTTAAAACCAGACCATTCTCAGTAGTAACTGAGTTATGGTCTGGCAAAGCTTCATAGACAAATCATTTCCAAAGGGGCGTCACCAACGGGCGTCGCTCAAATGCCTCTCGGCGCAATTGGATAGACCTCAAACCAATCAGAGCGATGAGGGAGATGACGTATGCAGCGACGGAGAAACATCTGAGACTCTGGCCGTTTCTCAATATGCGTTCTTGTCTGTACTTGTGTTCTCAAATAGGAAATGTCCCCGGTTTCCATTTCAGAAATCTGGTCACCTTACCTAAACCACATGTTAATGTTTAATATATTATTTTTTTAAATGTAAACGAAAAGAGGCAACGTGTTTTATACTTCGTTTTATTATAAATATATAAGATAATCAATGTAGGCCTAGCTACGCGTTGCCTGAACCACATTCGTGTGGCTTTTATGTTTTTTTTTTTTTTTTTTTTTTTAATGAAATGAGGCAGTGGTGTTTTATGACATATTTCGTACGCGAACTTCTGACTTGCGTCCGTGACTTGCCAAGTTTGACTCCGGAGAACGAACTCCCGAGGACGGGAGGACACTAGTCCGCCTACAATGCTGACAGTATCACTCAGTATATATTTGTATATGTAGTGCAGGCAATGCATATTATCTTCAATGCATGTTTATAACAAAACGAAATATAAAAAACCCAGCCTCTTTTCGTTTACATTTAAAAAAACACACACACATAATATAGGCTATGATTATCACTGTAATAAATTAAATATGACACAAAACACAACCCAGTCTCTTTTTGTTAAATGTCAGTTTATGTGTGATCATCAATAGCAATTATAAAAGTATAAGTAAAAGGTATAAGCTATTTTGGGTGTAACGGTACACGTATTCGTATTGAACCGTTTCGGTACAAGGCTCTCGGTTCGGTGCACGCGTGTACCGAACGGTTATGAATGCAATCTTTAACAGTTAACAGTCGGCTTGTTTAAAGCGCGGAACACACTTCAATCCTAGTTCCCACACGAACATATTGAGTATTCAGTCCATTTTATCACGAAATTCAAACGATAAATGCATTTTAATGCTCTTTAATGTTACGTGACTGATAGACGCGTATCAGTTCAACTTCAAGCGGCAGCGCGCGGCGCGCGAGTGAACGGGTCACCATCATGAAGAGAATAAATATAAATTAATATCTTGTTGAGGATACATTACAACTTACTGAAACGTATCATATGTTGTGTAATCACTCTATCGGTGATTCAACCGCGGAAAGACAATAAAACAGCTGGTAAACAATGTCGTGTAGAATCACGTTTACCTCAGAAGTCATTCAGTGTCCACAGCTGTTAGCTCACTAACGTTAGAGAGATTAACTCTTTCACTGAATACATGCACTATATTAGCCTATATATTCATTATATTAGCCTATATATTTTCATTATATACTACTTAGCCTGTTAGTGATGTCTTGTTTATTTAATGTATGTTTAAATAAACCTGTCATTAAAATTACAGCCACTAAATGATTATATTTCAACAAAAAATTGGAGAAAAAATTATAATAATTCGATTTAGAAGTTACTGCAAAAACTGCCTTATGTGAAGCTTATGAGTGTTGATTATTATATCTAAAAATAAATAGCAACTGAATTTAGGCTAATAGTTTGGGCTCTGTTGTTAATCTTTAATAGCAATATGTAAGTAAGGGCTCCCTATATAGTTTACAGCATTATCTTTAAGAAACTTTTAGTTATAACTGAATTAATTTAAGGACAGACACAATTTTATTTCATTAAACCACTGTTGAATAAAAATTAATAAAAAGCAATTTTGTAAAACTGCTGTACCGAATCCGTACCGAACCGTGTCTTCAAAACCGAGGTACGTACCGAACCGTTAGTTTTGTGTACCGTTACAACCCTATAAGCTATACAATAAATAAAGCAATTCAGTCAAAGTCAGCGCTAGGAGACTACAACGGTAAAGTTTAATATCTTAAAAATATAAAGTTATGAAACTTCACTTTGCCCTCAGACAAAACAATCTGTCTAGGAACAAATTATAGATTAATGAGAGCAAAGATCAGCCGTTAGATCTACACAAGACGATACGGTTTAACCACAACAGAGACATCAGAGCCAGCGGCAGACGGCAGAAGGACTGGCCGAGGAAAGGCGTCTCTCGGCGGGCTCAATGATCGATTGAGCGCCGCTGAACCACTGGAACTCACAACTAACGGCAGATCAAATTTTAAAAAAGGCGCTCTCTTTATAAATAAACCACAGATTTGAGCTTTAAACAACTACATTCACGCCTGAAAAGGACTTAAAACTATATTTTGTAAAGCATTAACACTACCAGAGGGCTCTCGCTAAGACCCATTCGTTTAGCCACCAAAGGGCCAAGCTGGTATCAGACTTTTGCCGAATCCAGTCGGTAAGACAGCGATAACATCTTTTTTTAGATATGAAGGCTTCGAGTGTTGTTCTTTGCTCGGGTTTTAACGAAAAGGAAAAGTTTAAATCGCTTTAAACAGACACGATAGCTGTTTCGAACGAGTGATGCTCCACAAATCTACTTCAATGTCGCTGCGCTGTCGTCATCGTCTAAAGCCCGCCCCAACGTTTCTGATTGGTGCCGCGATTTCTAGGGATTAGAAATGGGTTTGAATGTGCTCTTTGCCAGACTACTTGCAGAGCAAATCTAAATTTGCCGGAAGTTGTCTGGGTTTTCCCAGGCTAGTGTTACACAGATCCTGGGTCAGACTTAACAACCCAGTGTTTGAGTAGTTTTTGTGTTTCACAGATCCTGGGTCAGACGTAACAACCCAGTGTTTGGGTAGTTTTTGTGTTACACAGATCCTGGGTCAGACGTAACAACCCAGTGTTTGGGTAGTTTTTGTGTAACTCAGATCCTGGGTCAGGCGTGACAACCCATTGTTTGGGTAGGTTTTGTGTAACACAGATCCTGGGTCAGGCGTGACAACCCAGTGTTTGGGTAGTTTTTGTGTAACCCAGCTCATGGGTCATGTATAAAGTTCATGTATAAAGTTAAAAAAGGCTAGTATTAAAGTAAAAAGGAATCAACTATGCTGGGTTAAATAAACAATCCAATTTGCTGGGTAAAATTAACCCAACATGTGTTCTGTCCTATTTTCCTGTTAACACTGTAAAACTGCTTTGAAACAATCTGCGTTGTAAGAAGCACTTTATAAATTAAGGTGACTTGACTAGCAGGCTAAATTTAACATTTCCCAGCTCACCTATTGCACCTGTTTTAGTTTTTTTGTTTTTTTGAAAACAGTAATTAATATCTTAAGTCACTTTGCTTAAATGATCTTTGTCATGTAATGTAATGGAGTGAACACTATGAGGTGCTATTCCGTCACCATCTTCATTATAGGCAGACATGAGTAAAAGCTAGTTCAATTCAACCACATGCGTTCCCCTGTAAACAATACATTACATGGTGTCAAAAGTTAGGAATATGCAGAGGCGGGTAGAGTATCCAAAAACTGTACTCAAGTAAAAGTACTTATAGAAATATTTACTCAAAGTACTTGTCTGAATAGTTACTTGAGTTAAAAAAAAAGTACACAATGAAAAAAAAACTACTCAAAGAGCTAGTTACTTCAGATCATATAGCCTATATAACAAAAATACACTAACATGTTAATATTTAGACAGTTATTGTATTTAAATGGTTATCATAATTAGATATCTTTGCAACAAACACAGAAGAGACAAGCACCATTTCTGGCATCTGTAACCCGAAAAGTGTATCCTTTTTATAATAAAGAGAAACTTTTGGATTATTGGACAGTGTAGAAATAGTGAACCTTCAGAATTTTGCATTCAAAGGCACGTAAAGGGAACTGTAGTGTTTTGAGTCCTATGTAAACTCAGGAATAAGCACTGTTTGGTCACTTTATAGTGTAACTCTGGGTTAGTTTTTGATTGGCCAGTTCATTGTCTAAAAGTTCTGTTCAGAGAGTTTGGTAATTCATATTGCTCAGTAAACCAAAAGAACATCGTCCCGACTCTTATTTGAACAGATCAGGAACCACTGACAGTGAAAACTTAACATGTGCTCACTCAGAACTGCTACTGAATATCTGAACAAATGATCAAATACACATTGACAGTTCTTCCGTCTATTCTCAACAATGCAAGCAAATGTATATTTCTGCATGCGTGTGTAAACTAATTAAGCGTGTCTAAGTAAAGACATTCATTTTCAAGACAAACAGATCACAGCCACTGCGTAATACTCAAATTACTGAAGGTTGGTGGTTGTTTCGTCTAAAGTATAAATTGAAGCAAATAAAAAAAAAATAAAAAAAAAATAAAAAAAAAACTTTTCCAGAAAGACAACTGGTTTTATTGAAAAAAAAATATATATATATTCTGAAAGTGGCAGATGTAGAGATGAACAGTTCTAAGAAACTTTAGAGCATAAGCACTGTCATTTTCCCATCAACCTCAGCTGGACTCGTTCAACCTCCCATCAACCTCATTGGGTAAATGGCTGGACTCCTCTGCTGGGACATAGCTGGACGCGGTCAACATACCATCAACCTCATTGGGGACATGGCTGGATGCATTCAACCTGTCATCAACCTCATTGGGGACATGGCTGGACTCCTCCACTGGGACATGGCTGGACTCCCCCAATGAGATTGATGGGAGGTTGAATGCATCCAACCATGTCCCCAAAAAGGTTGATAGTACGCTGACTGCATCTAGCCATGTCCCTGCGTTCAACCTCCCATCAACCTCATTGGGGACATGGCTGGACTCCTGTGTTGGGATATAGCTGGACACGGTCAACGTACCATCAACCTCATTGGGGACATGGCTGGACTCCTCTGCTGGGACATGGCTGGATGCATTCAACCTGCCATCAACCTCATTGGGGACATGGCTGGACTCCTCAGCTGGGACATGGCTGGACTCCCCCAATGAGGTTGATGGGCGGTTGAATGCATCCAGCCATGTCCCCAATAAGGTTGATAGTACGCTGACTGCGTCCAGCCATGTCCCTGCGTTCAACCTCCCATCAACCTCATTGGGGACATGGCTGGATGTGTTTCAACCTCCCATCAACCTCATTGGGGACATGGCTGGATGCATTCAACCTCCCATCAACCTCATTGGGGACATGGCTGGATGCATTCAACCTCCCATCAACCTCATTGGGGACATGGCTGGATGCATTCAACCTCCCATCAACCTCATTGGGGACATGGCTGGATGCATTCAACCTCCCATCAACCTCATTGGGGACATGGCTGGACTCCTCCACTGGGACCATGGCTGGGACGTGGTCAACGTACCATCAACCTCATTGGGGGACATGGCTGGACTCCTCCACTTGAATATGGCTGGACTCATTCAACCTCCCATCAACCTCATTGGGGACATGGCTGGACTCCTCCACTGGGGACATGGCTGGACGCGGTCAACGTACCATCAACCTCAGCTGGGACATGGCTGGACTCCACCAACTTCCCAGAAACCTCGGCAGGGAGAGAGGTGGATTCCGTCAAGTTCCCGTCAATGCCTAAAGAATGAGTGCAGAGGGGGAAAAAAGTGGCAGTTATCTTTCCTCATGGTCAGTATCAACCTCACAGCATAAGCAGAAACTCACCTTTTTGGACCGTTAGCCCAGATGCATTCTTCAAAGACAACACAACAGCCATATTACACTTCATTACCACTGGCCGGGTTTGATTTTTGTTCACCAAAGACAAAGGGTAGCCTGTAAAACAAAAAGCATTAATTATTTTAATACAAGAAGTCATCAGGCCTCACTAAAGTTAACTATGCATAGTGTGAAAAAAGAGACAATGTTCACAACCACATAAGAGTTACAAAACCTTTGCTCTCCAAGCGTACTTGCTCAATACCAGTCTGGTGTAACTGACGCCCAACTGGAGAAGCAAATCCTGAAAACAAGATGTAAAGTTAAAAAAAGAGAAAATGTTACATATGTACTTAACATATTTGAAACATTACACTAAGGTGCAAACAACTTTACCATTGAGCACCAGTTGATGACACAAAAAGAACAAAATCATAACGGTTGAAACTGCCATCTTGATCACAGATTAAACAACGACCAATCTAGCTATGCTTTCTAAAACAGGCTTCAAGTCAGGACTTTTAAAATAATACAGATTTCAATCACATGGGTTTCTCGTTAAAGTGAAATTAGTGACAGAGGATCCACTCATTAAACATTCCCATGCACTCATTGGTTGGTTGAAAAATCCCTATTGTGATTCTCAAAATGTTCAAAGAGGTTTCAACTTCATTTTGGTTTCTAGGAGAAAAAGGGGCAGTATCTTTATAAATTCTTAAAGTCCCAGTGAACCGGAAGTTGCAACTGACTTTATTTCAGTGCTGTGACGTATTTTCCAAGTGAAACGGAATATTGAATAGAGGGCAGGGTTTTTACTTCAGCGCTCCTCCTCTCCATCTCGCGCTCATAGCAGACTAACGGATGGAGGGGGAGTGGTTAAGGATATTCAAACCCAAGCCGTCACACAGTCGTCATCGGAAAGCGAACGCCATTCCAGACCGGAAGTTACTTTTCAGATTTTGATTAAAGATTACCGCGGCAAAACAATTTTTTTTCTGTGTATTAACTTGCACGGATTAGTTGTTCATCCTAAAACCTGTAATGTGGGCTAACAAATTAAATAAGATCGATTTTGATTTCAATGAGGACTTTAATACATCTGATATGATTTGACAGATGTCAGATCTTCTAATCGTGATAAATTATCTCAGGCTCATTTGGTTCTCTGCAAACGAAATTTGCAGATTTGATTAAAATATATGGATTAAGATGTCTAAGATTATTGTGTTTCATTGAAAAGGGCAGAAATATATCAATACTCGAAACCCGTATCTGCAATGCAGCGATTGAAATTAACTGAAGTGATTTAATTGAAGTACAAAAGTAGGGGAAATCACATTATGAAAAAAAATATTGTTCACTAATACACTATGGCCACAATTAATGTAACTCCTAAAAATTCTTATGAGTAAAACTAGGAACATGAAAGTGTCCAGTCATGACTTCCTGTTTCACATGAGTATAAATATAAAGACACAAAGGCCAAATTCCCTAAATCATTCCCAAAGACTCTTTCAAAGAGAACTGAAGAAAATTATTGAGTCTCAGGGTCAGAAAGCCTTAAACAATATATTAAAGTGCACCTTCATCACCACAGGTTGTTTAGGAGACGTTCAGGAAAAACAAACAGTCAGACATGACTGGAGCTTCAAAAGGGTCTGGATTCTATGGTCAGATGGAAAAAAATAGCTTTTTGGCAATAAACCCACCAGATGGGTTTGGTGCAAACAGGGATTAAAAAGTACCCCATGTCCACAGTTAAATATAAATCGCTGGATCTTTAATGATGTGGGCCTATTTTTCTGCTGGAGGTCCTGGACATCTTGTTAAGATACATGGTGTCATGGATTCTATCAGATTAAAAAATCAAAACCGGACTGTCCCTGCTAGAAATTGTATGGTTGGATCTTCTAACAGGACGATGATCCAAAAAACAAACGTAAAATTCAACACTTTGTCACTGTGCACAAACTGAAGCTTCTCCCATGGCCATCCCAGTCCCACGATCTGAGAAGACCCTACAGAAAATGAGTGGGGTGAACTGAAAAGAAGATGCACCAACATGGAGCTGGGAATCTGAAGGATCTGGAGAGATTCTGTATGAAGGAAGGCATCAGCAAGGCTTTGAGCTTCACTTCTTACTGTAGAGGTCTTTAAGATCATACTCACCTTTTGGTGCGGACACTGTCTCTAACTTTTGAGTTAGAAGTGTAGCAGGTGAGAGAACGCTTGGCATGTCCGGGTCAGATGAGCCATTCATATTGGCCATGACTTCCGACATGAGCATAACTAGGACCTCATGTGACAGCCTTGTGGAGTCTGTCTTGAGAAGCATAGCATCTAAAATTCTCAGTGCAACCCCTGTGTAAAGAATGGGGAGAATTGAAGACCCAAGTACAGTTGATCCTGTAGCCTTTCAACTCTGGATACTCTGCAGTTATCTTGAGCTCTTTGCAGGCTCCAATAAAGTTAGTTCCACAGTCAGATCTAAGTAGTCCGATGGGCCCTCGAAATGCATGGCTTGTGTTCCCAAGCATGTGAAAATAACTGCCCATCATTTACTCTCTGCAGGACCTCCCCAGGTTCATCCAGAGTAGATTTTCCACGGACCAAACACATCAACGCCAACATTCTACACTTGACAGCGTCCAGCCATGTCCCAGCGGAGGAGTCCAGCCCTGTCCCCAATGAGGTTGATGGGAGATTGACGGAGTCCAGCCATGTCCCAGTGGAGGAGTCCAGATTGACGTAGGGCTGTGCAATTAATTGAATTTCGATTTCGATTTCGATTTTGGCTCCCAACGATCACCAAAATAGTACAATCGAGAAAAAACGATTATTTTGCCATGTTCAGTTTTGCAAGAACACTTATTTTGTCTTGCGTTCTGAATGAAACGCGCACGCGCACATCCGCCCCTCCCGAAGCCACAAACTCTCTCTAAGGTCGTGAGTCTCATGACTCGTGTGCATATCATCCGCTGGAATTTAAAAACTCGGCGCTAGTAAAGATGGCAGAAGGAGGGCAGTTACAGCAGAGTTTGGTGAGCAAAAAAGGCAAAACCAACTCCATTGTCTGGGAACAGTTTGGCTTCGAGGAATCAGACGACTAGCAGAAACATACGTGCAAGATTTGCTACATGGTAGTGGCTGCAACGCAAGGGAACACCTCGAATTTGTTTAACCACTTGAAAATTAAACACAGAGTGACCTATGACAATCTAATAAAGAAACAAAAACTGATGAGAGCAGGGGTGCTGTGTAAACTTCCTTTTTTTCCTTCATATTTTTCAAATTATTCTCTCTTTGTAAACGTTGTTCAAATCATGCGAGTGCTGCCATATGTTCGAATATGACCATTTTCGCCGTTATCACGCAGGTGTAGTGCCAGAAGACGCGAATGAGAAGTAGCGCGCGCTGTGAGAAAATGTGTCTCTGTGCGCTCATCCGAAAGCGCGCACACGCAGCGCGCAAATATTGAGTTCTCTTTCAAGTCTTGCTCTTGAACGGACAAACTCACACAAAACATATGTCAACATCCATCTTGATGAGTATTCTAGCAGACATAGTCTGTATATGCCTTAAGTAAACTTTATACAGTCGAGAAAGACGATATATATATATCCAAGCATTAGGTCTTAAAGGGGCAGTAGCCTTTACTGCTGTCTGTTTAATGTCAAACAACAAAAGACAAGGACATCACACTGCTCTTGATTTAATAGCTTTTGTAAGTTTAATAGGATTAATCTTTAATTTATGCACTCAAATATATAATGTTATTTTACATTTGATACATTTCTGTACCTGAAAACTAATGTTAGACGTACCTGAAAAACCTGAAGACCATATCTAGCCGAACCATATTGTTGATCTTATTTATTTGTGGTTATCATTTTTACTTGAATACTTTTATACTTTGATTTGAATATATGTTATATTATTTATTTTAATAGTTAAAAAAGTACAACAAATGTTACAATTTCAATTGAATTGTTGAAAGGTGTCTTTTTTAACAAATGCAACACATTCCCAAAGTCATGTGAAATAATCGTGTTACATAATCGTGATTTCAATATTGACTAAAATAATCGTGATTATGATTTTTTCCATAATCGAGCAGCCTAGATTGACGGAGTCCAGCCATGTCCCAGTGGAGGAGTCCAGCCATGTCCCCAATGAGGTTGATGGATCTGGGTTAACTCAATCAGAAGGTAAGTTGAACGTTTTTTGCTTCTCCAGCCTTCCCCTAAGTCTTTTACAGATCACTCAGTGATGTATGACACTTGACACTAGTCTTTTGCTCCCAATTATCCACAGTCCAGCTGACCGGAGGGCACCTTCTGTGAAATGTCTACCCTGTTGTGCAACTTGCTAGGGAAACTGTGTGACAAGTAGAGTAGCGATGTGGTTGTTTTTGGGAATGATGATGGGGTGTTTCTCTTCCTAACATGTTTCAACTGATGACGACGTGTTCCATGGTTTGCAGGATTTTGGTCTGTACTGACAAAGTGCCACTGATTTGGGTGAGTAGACCTGATCTGAGCAACTCTGCTGGCAACTCTTGTGTTGTAAATGTCACCTAGGACAATTCTACTGTCTGTGTGGAGTTCAAAGTCCACTTCAATGGTTAGCAAAACCGTGGAACAAAGTTCAAGACGTGGAACAGTCAGAAAAGTAGGGGTTAACTTGGATTTACCCAGGAGAAATCCAACGTTACTGCATTTCTCTGAGTCGACTGCTCTAAGGTAAGCTACAGCTAATATGACCATGGTAGATGCGTCTCCAGTTCCCTGTATTGTGTAGAAAACAGAGAAACAGGAAGGTACGGTCTTTCAATCTGTATCTGCTCAAGCCTCAAAACTGAATCAAGCTATGTTCTCCACTGATCTTCTCTTTCCACTGGTATTAGAGAATCCCAATCACACTGATCAAAGCCTTACCCTTTACTGTTACAGGGGCTAAGAAACCCAGAGGGACTGCTGACCACAGAGAGGATGCCTCTTCTGGTAAACGGCTTCTCTTCCCTTGACACATGATTGGTGTGTATGTATACGTATACGGTGTATACGTTACAGCTGCGTTACATTGTTGCCGGCAGAATGCAGTGTTTTATCATCTAGAGAGTAAAAAGATTTTTTTTTTTTTTTTCAAAGTAAGTCTCAGGTAGTCGCACACGCAATGTCATCTACCTGAGACCTACTTTGACTGTTAAGCGACCTGCGAGGTGGGTGATACCAACGAAAACAGATTTCTGGAAATACAATCATTATTTTGAGTTCATGGCAGCCAGTTCGAATAATAAATAGCCTAACTATTGCCTTAACTAAATGCATTAAACATACACGTTTTCTTCAAATTCTGAATGGATTATCGCCTAGAAAGCGCGCATAAACGCGCTCCCTTTTACTAAGATGTCACTCATCTTAATTCATTGCGTTCTCACAAAGTTCTGCTAATCGATTGAGTTGACTGTACAATGAATATCTTATTTAGCCTACTTGTCTACACTTTTGGGTTTCAAGTTCAATTCTAACGAGGCATTTTGAGTGGTGAGGGGATTCTAACGGAAACACGTCTGATTGGTCATTGTGTTCAAGAAATCATCAGATATGTTTGTAATTGGCTACATTACTCAATGCTGCAAAAATACGTTGTAAATAGAAAAAACCTACTTATATTACTTTCAACCCTCTCAGGAGCACAATCACCAAATCTGTTTATGTTTATCAGTCAATGATGAGTAGTCACAAGAGGCATCTCGCGCACTGAACAAAACTCCTGTGTCCGGCAATTACTAATCTAAATGCCTCTGAGTGGTCATTGGCATTCATAAACTTAGTCATGCATGATAAATATGGTGCACAACACGCAAGTACAGGGACGTACTGGGACTGAAATTCAGCCCGGGACTTTAAGACGGAGAGGCCTTTTACGCGAGTGCCCTTGGTGCACGAGCAGGATTTTTTGCAGTTATTTTCATTCTAATAGTGTTTTTATGTATAAAGACAATCAGATTACGCTGAAGACCTTCAAGAAACTTTAGGATAACACCTGCCTCCTCAGGTTGTATAAGCAAGTCACCACTGCACTGAACACAACCAGGTCAGCAAAACCTAATCTCAAACACATAAGTCACACAGTATACTGCTAACTACCATCATGTCATGTGTATAGTCAGTTGGAGTGTTAAAATAGTTACAAATACTCACACCCACTTATACTCAAAAACTACAATGCAGTCCCATACAATAGAGATTGTGTGTGTGTGTGTGTGTGTGTGTGTGTGTGTGTGTGTGTGTGTGTGTGTGTGTGTGTGTGTGTGTGTGTGTGTGTGTGTGTGTGTGTGTGTGTGTGTGTGTGTGTGTGTGTGTGTGTGTGTGTGTGTGTGTGTGTGTGTGTGTGTGTGTACTCACTTTCTACTCTCCCTGCCTCAGCTTCCCCTGTGCTGGACCCTGCCTCTGCTTACTGGTTGTACAGCTACATAACATATGCATGAGAAGAACATGAGTAATAAATATAGCAAAGAATAATACATTTTCTAATTCAATCTGTGCTTCAGTCAGGTTATTATCTAGTATGTGGAACTATTGGCATTTTATCCTATATGTAAATATGTAACATTGTGCTGTATTTTTCTATTTTTGTGTGAGTGGCCTTAATAAAGCTTTGATTGATTGATTGATTGATATGCCTAATATGATTGCCTACCCAGCCCTGCACACTGCCCCTCTACCTGTCTGTTTCCTGGTTCCTGCTCTTCCTCTCTTCTCCTCCTGCTGCTCCTCCTCTCTCCTCCTGCTGCTGCTCCTCCTTTCTTCTCCTCCTCCTGCTGCTCCTCCTCCTCCTCCTCTCTCCTCCTGCTGCTGCTCCTCCTTTCTTCTCCTCCTCCTCTCTCCTGCTCCTCCTCCTCTTCCTCCTCCTCCTACTGCTCCTCTTCCTCTCTTCTCCTGCTGCTCCTCCTCTCTCCTCCTGCTGCTCCTCTTGCTCTCTTCTCCTCCTGCTGCTCCTCTTCCTCTCTTCTCCTCCTTCTCTCTCCTGCTCCTCCTCCTCTTCCTCCTACTGCTCCTCTTCCTCTCTTCTCCTCCTCCTCTCTCCTGCTCCTCCTCCTCTTCCTCCTCCTCCTACTGCTCCTCTTCCTCTCTTCTCCTGCTCCTCCTCCTCTCTCCTCCTGCTGCTCCTCTTGCTCTCTTCTCCCCCTGCTGCTCCTCCTCTCTTCTCCTCCTTCTCTCTCCTGCTGCTCCTCCTCTTCCTCCTCCTCCTCCTACTGCTCTTCCTCTCTTCTCCCCCTGCTGCTCCTCCTCTCTCCTCCTGCTGCTCCTCTTGCTCTCTTCTCCCCCTTCTGCTCCTCCTCTCTCCTCCTACTGCTCCTCTTCCTCTCTTCTCCTCCTGCTGCTCCTCCTCTCTTCTCCTCCTTCTCTCTCCTGCTGCTCCTCCTCCTCCTCCTGCTCCTCTCTCCTCTTACTGCTCCTCTTCCTCTCTTCTCATCCTGCTGCTCCTCCTCCTTCTCTCTCCTGCTGCTCCTCTTCCTCTCTTCTCCCCCTGCTGCTCCTCTTCCTCTCTTCTCCCCCTGCTGCTCCTCCTCTCTCTTCCTACTGCTCCTCCTCTCTTCTCCTCCTGTTTCTCCTCCTCTCTTTTCCTCCTTCTCTCTCCTGCTGCTCCTCCTCCTCCTCCTGCTCCTCTCTCCTCCTACTGCTCCTCTTCCTCTCTTCTCCCCCTGCTGCTCCTCCTCTCTCCTCCTACTGCTCCTCTTCCTCTCTTCTCCCCCTGCTGCTCCTCCTCTCTCCTCCTACTGCTCTTCCTCTCTTCTCCTCCTGTTGCTCCTCCTCTCTTCTCCTCCTCCTCTCTCCTGCTGCTCCTCCTCTCTCCTCCTACTGCTCTTCCTCTCTTCTCCTCCTGTTGCTCCTCCTCTCTTCTCCTCCTTCTCTCTCCTGCTCCTCCTCTTCCTCCTACTGCTCCTCTTCCTCTCTTCTCCTCCTGCTGCTCCTCCTCCTCCTCTCTCCTCCTGCTGCTGCTCCTCTCTCCTGCTGCTGCTCCTCCTTTCTTCTCCTCCTCCTCTCTCCTGCTCCTCCTCCTCTCTCCTCCTGCTGCTCCTCTTCCTCTCTTCTCCTTCTCTCCTCCTGCTGCTCCTCCTCCTCCTCTCTCCTGCTCCTCCTCCTCCTCTCTCCTCCTGCTGCTCTTCTTCCTCTCTTCTCCTTCTCTCTCCTGATGCTCCTCCTCCTCCTCCTCTCTCCTCCTACTGCTGCTCCTCCTCCTCTCTCCTCCTACTGCTCCTCCTCTCTTCTCCTCCTGTTGCTCCTCCTCTCTTCTCCTCCTTCTCTCTCCTGCTCCTCCTCCTCTCTCCTCCTACTGCTCCTCTTCCTCTCTTCTCCTCCTGCTGCTCCTCTTCCTCTCTTCTCCTCCTCTCTCCTGCTGCTCCTCCTCCTCCTCCTGCTCCTCTTTCCTCCTACTGCTGCTCCTCCTCCTCTCTCCTCCTACTGCTCCTCTTCCTCTCTTCTCCTTCTCTCTCCTGATGCTCCTCCTCCTCCTCCTCTCTCCTCCTGCTGCTCCTCTTCCTCTCTTCTCCTCCTCTCTCCTGCTGCTCCTCCTCCTCCTCCTGCTCCTCTTTCCTCCTACTGCTCCTCTTCCTATTTTCTCATCCTCAGTGTGTTTGTGCCTAAAACCTAAAACTGTCCTACCTCACATCACCAGCAATCTTTGGAGGAGTTTACTCGACTCTGCAACTCTGTCCATGACTCCATCGTTGTCTAAAGTCATTAGGATCTCTTTCTCTGTGCACATTAGCATGAATGCCTCAAGACGCTCCTGTGTCAGGGTGCTCCTCAGTCTGTTCTTTACAAACTTGAGAGTAGAAAAGGTCCTCTCACAGGCCACTTGACTGAAAGAGAGTGTAAGCAAGAACTTGTAGGCCAGTCCAGTGACGTGATAGGCATCAGTGAGGAGGTTGTATTTGGAGAGGATCTGATAAACACAAATTGCACAGTCTTTACAGGAGGTGCAGCTGGTGTTATTCAGTTCCATGTCTTCTCCATCTTCTCTCTCTTCTGCAGCCCGGACAGTGTATGACTCCAAATGTGGCAGCTTAAGTCTCTCCCACTGGTTGGCCAGACTACAGAGCTCGGCATTGAGCCTTCCAGATGTTGTTCTTTCATCGAACCTAAGGAGGCATTTACTGAGGTGTCTGAGTGATTCAGATGGAAGCCCCCTATCTCTTAGTGTACCAAAATTCCTTGGGTCGAGGCATGCAAAATCATCATAAAGAGCTCCATTTGCAGAATAGCGAGTCTGAATGCTCTGAGTCACTGTGTCCAAAATGACATTGTGCACCTTGATCCTGTACTGATCCTCTGTATTCAACGAATATTCTTTCTCTGCTACTTCACCTGGCATGGACTTCTTCTTTCTGATTTTTTTTTCAGGCAGAGCCCTCTGAACCAACTCTTTAGATCCATTCTCCTCCAGCTCCTTGTTAGCCCATTCAACAAAGATATTTGCAGCTTTTGTGACACCATCCATGTCCCTGTTGCAGGATTTTAGGCTGTCTTGGGCCCCCATAACTAGTCGATGAGCAGTGATTAGGTCCATGCCACTGGTCTGGAGGTATCTGGAGAGTGGTGAGGTAATCTCAAAGATTCTCAAGAATAGCTGTGCTGTCAGCACTGTCTCATGCTTCAGTAGGGACTCCATGTACCCCTTAGCTCTTGCTCTGACGTGTGCTTTGATTGACATATCTTCCACTCTCCTTTTCAGTGTTAAGATTAAATCAACATACAAAGCATTGTCAGGGTTACCAAAACAGCCAAATATCTTGCTTAGGACCTGGTCCTTGGCCCACCATCTTGTCTCCCCGATAGGAGACAGCCGTCTGTGTCGCTTGTCATCACTCACTTCCTCCCACATTTTCATACGCTTGTATGAGTCCTTGATAAATACAGCAACATCGTTCACTATGGAGAAAAGGGATGCACTTTCTATCACAGCACTCGTGGTGTCACCCAGAACAAGATTGAGCACATGTGCATAGCACCAGATGAGCACTTGTTTAGGAGACTCTGATGCCAGTAGAGCAGAGAACCCCTTGTACTGGCCTTGCATGTTTGCGGCTCCATCGGTTGAGTTGCCAACACAGTTCCTAAGCTCAATATCCACCTTTGCTAGAGTTTTTTTAAGTACCTCCACAAAATACTCTCCAGTTGATGACTCACAATCAACCACACCTATGAGCTTCTCATGGACCACATCAGTCACATATCTGAGGATAACAGCACATTGGTCTGTGGAAGTAACATCTTGCGTGGTGTCAATCTGCAGCGAAAACATTCCTGCTTGCCTTACTTCCCTTGAAATGCTTTCTTTGATTAAGTGGCTGATTACATCAATCACTTTGTTGACAGATGTTTTAGAGAGCAGTGTAACGAAAGATCCTCTGCCTTTAACCTCGGTCTTATTTAGGCTTTGGCTTTTTTGCACACATTCATTTACATGTTCTTGCAGAGAGACATCAAATTTGCTCAGCAGAATGATCATTTCCAAGAAGTTTCCATGATCAACAGCAATGTTGTCCCATGTGTATGCAGCTTCAAATTTGGTGCCTCTATAGCTAAGACCACACTTTCCAATGACTTTTATCACTTCAATGACATGGTCCATGACTTGGCGTTTCTTTCTGACTTGGTCACGGTGAAGAGACACTTGTTTTCCACTTAGTACCACTTATGTCTGCTTGACTGGCCATCATAAAATATGCTTCTGCACTGTCTCTGTGAACTTGGTTTCTTTCGTGCTCTTCTATTCTCTGATGTACATGCTTCCAGGCTGTCATTCCCCGCTTAATGAACGCACTTTCCCTTGCAGATTGCTTTGCATATGCCAAACATACTGTGCAGTACAGTGAGTTTTCTTTCTTACAGTATGTGAGCCACTTTCTCATAATACCATCTTTAGTATGATAGATAGTCGTGCCTTTTCTGGTGGGTTGTTGAGGGTGGTAAGAAAAAAAAAAGATCTAAATCTTTGGAGGCCGGACGTGTATAAAAATCAAAGCCCTCATCTTCAGCTCTGTTTAGGTCTATCCCTGGTGCATCTTCACCTGTGTTGGACCCTTCCTCTGTCTGTACTGGTTGTACTGCATGAGAAGAACGTGATGTCACTATATCTTATTCTATCTATGCATAATATGATTGTCTACCCAGTCCTACACACTGCCCCTGTACCTGTCACTGTTTTTGTTCTGGTTCCATTCTCCTCCTGCTCTGCTTTCTCCTGCTGCTTTCCTTCCTCCTGCTCCTCCTTCTTCTGCTCTGCTTTCTCCTGCTGCTCCTCCTTCTCTCCCTCCTCATCAATATGACTGCAGGGGTCATCATCAAACTGTCCCTCTCCATCACTGACCTTAACAGCTAATATACATACATAGACTCCTTACAGACATCCCTTGCTTATAGAGTTTATGTAGCCCCACCCCTTTTCAGCGCTGCGTTGCCATGGACACGCAGGATTCTAACCATAGAGACCGTGTGGTGAACAAATTAGTCCTACTGAAGAGATAAGTCTGAGCTTAGGACCCAAGCAATCGGATTGGTTCAAAGCACGTTTTATGTGTAATCGCTTTAGTGCCTGGTTACAAATCATACAACATCAATTTATTATAGAAGACGTTTGTACTACGTTATAATGAGTCATTAATGTATTTTAACTTATACGTTTCAGAAACTAGTATTTTACCGAAGCTACAGATTGTGAAATTAAATATTTCTCATTGTAAGTGTGTTTAGTTAGCTTAGATAGTAGCATAGCATACAGCTAACTAACGTTATCCGATGATCGTGCTAGTGGAGCTTTATCTGAGCTTCTACTGCCCTGATACTGCCTTACCGTATTCACAGCAATTCGTAATGTAATTATAATTGTCATTATTTTTTATCGTAATAATCAGCACAATATGTTACAATTACACTTTTTTCAAATAAAAAGAACCATAAAATACTGTTTGTGTATATTACTATTTTTCTTATTAACAATTTAGACAGCTCACGTTAGCTACAAGTTATCGCAAGAACAGATTTAGATCAGGCATACTAATGGGGGTCCTAAGCTCGAACTCATCTCTTCAATAGGACTCATTTGTTCACCACACCGGAATGGACTATTTTCTTAGCGGTACCAATACAATCGTTTTTAAATCAATAAACTCCTTTTCAAATCAATATTTTGTGTCATTTATCACTAAGGCTAGCGACAGACTGGATGCGTGGCATGTCCGTTTTTATTTCAGCTCCCATGTTAACAGGTTAGAGCTGCGTTACACAGGGCGCGGCCTGAGCCGCGCGGAAAACGCATGCATGCTAGAAATAGAACAGACGTCTATTTTTCACGTGACACGCAAGCGTGTTGGAAGCGTTTCCAAGCAAAATAGAATAGGAAAAGATGTTTGTCATTTTGACACAAATAAATATGAATAAATTACATTTCTTCTCTCTAGGAGAAATTACATTTCTTCTTCGACTCTGCATTTGAGTCTCTAGGTTTTGACATAAATGCAGATATAAATGTAATTTAAACAAATATATCACCAGAGGCTTATCATGACACCTAGCAGCAGCGCCGCGTCAGACACGTTTCTGGTGTGCAAAGACATGGCAAACGCCACGCAGCTGACACTCAACAGAAACGCCACGCTCACGCACAGGCAGCCAGCATGTTGCCGCCGCTCGTCGGCCTAATCGTGCACACCTATCCTGTCCATGCTGCTGGGTTCTTCCTCATCTGCACCTCCTGCCACAGTATCCTTTTCAGTGCGGAAAAGGTCCGTTAATTTGCATTATAATATATATAATTTGCAATTAACATACGGATCATAAAAAAAACAACATTTTGACCAGCGGCCGGTTCGGTCTGAAATGGACCGGCCGTTCGGGATTGTTCCCGGTATTCCCGATTGCCAATCCGCCCCTGCGCAAGCAGCATGAGTAGATCAGAATTTAATGCAGCAGGCTAAAGATGTTATTGTAGCCTTTGTTTGAATGGGGAGGTAGGAACAACTAGTAAGGTACCCAATTACTTTTGAAATTAAGTAATCAGTCATATCACTACATTTCCAGAGTAACTTGCACACGTCATCAAGTAGTCATGCATGACTCGGAACATGTAATATGCATGCACATAACAAATTTGCATTTTTGTAGCTTCATGCCAAAAACTTTGAGACCCAATTTCAGGCCCCCCTGTATATCCATGGCATGTAAACTGAAAAGCAAGTTTCCTTTTGATAAACTCACGCAAATACCGCCTTAGATTAGAATAGAGATAACAAGGAATACACATTTTGTATGGCATGAAGTCACCTCCTTGGAATGGATTTGAACAGATGAATAGGATACCATGCAACAAGAAAAAGGGCAGCACTTTCCCAGAAAGACTGTTTTATTGACTAAAAACAAGATCTGAAACATGCCAGATTTAGAGTTGGACAGACCTAAGAGACTTTAGAGCATAAGCACATGGTCAACTTCCCATCAGCCTCAGATGGGACATGGCAGGATTTAGTCAACGTCCCATTAACTGCAACAGGGACATTGCTAGACTCCTCCGCAGGGACATGGCTGGTCTCAGGCAACTTCACATCAACCTCATTTAGGACAGGGCTGGTCTCAGGCAACTTCACATCAACCTGAGCTGGGACAGGGCTGGTCTCAGGCAACTTCACATCAACCTCAGTTGAGACAGGGCTGGTCTCAGGCAACTTCACATCAACCTCATTTAGGACAGCGCTGGTCTCAGGCAACTTCACATCAACCTGAGCTGGGACAGGGCTGGTCTCAGGCAACTTCACATCAACCTCATTTTGGACAGGGCTGGTCTCAGGCAACTTCACATCAACCTCATTTTGGACAGGGCTGGTCTCAGGCAACTTCACATCAACCTGAGCTGGGAAAGGGCTGGTCTCAGGCAACTTCACATCAACCTGAGCTGGGACAGGGCTGGTCTCAGGCAACTTCACATCAACCTGAGCTGGGACAGGGCTGGTCTCAGGCAACTTCACATCAACCTGAGCTGGGACAGGGCTGGTCTCAGGCAACTTCACATCAACCTGAGCTGGGACAGGGCTGGTCTCAGGCAACTTCACATCAACCTGAGCTGGGACAGGGCTGGTCTCAGGCAACTTCACATCAACCTGAGCTGGGACAGGGCTGGTCTCAGGCAACTTCACATCAACCTGAGCTGGGACAGGGCTGGTCTCAGGCAACTTCACATCAACCTGAGCTGGGACAGGGCTGGTCTCAGGCAACTTCACATCAACCTGAGCTGGGACAGGGCTGGTCTCAGGCAACTTCACATCAACCTGAGCTGGGACAGGGCTGGTCTCAGGCAACTTCACATCAACCTGAGCTGGGACAGGGCTGGTCTCAGGCAACTTCACATCAACCTGAGCTGGGACAGGGCTGGTCTCAGGCAACTTCACATCAACCTGAGCTGGGACAGGGCTGGTCTCAGGCAACTTCACATCAACCTCATTTTGGACAGGGCTGGTCTCAGGCAACTTCACATCAACCTCAGCTGGGACAGGGCTGGTCTCAGGCAACTTCACATCAACCTCAGTTGAGACAGGGCTGGTCTCAGGCAACTTCACATCAACCTCAGTTGAGACAGGGCTGGTCTCAGGCAACTTCACATCAACCTCAGTTGAGACAGGGCTGGTCTCAGGCAACTTCACATCAACCTCAGTTGAGACAGGGCTGGTCTCAGGCAACTTCACATCAACCTCAGTTGGGACAGGGCTGGTCTCAGGCAACTTCACATCAACCTGAGCTGGGACAGGGCTGGTCTCAGGCAACTTCACATCAACCTCATTTTGGACAGGGCTGGTCTCAGGCAACTTCACATCAACCTCAGCTGGGACAGGGCTGGTCTCAGGCAACTTCACATCAACCTCAGTTGAGACAGGGCTGGTCTCAGGCAACTTCACATCAACCTGAGCTGGGACAGGGCTGGTCTCAGGCAACTTCACATCAACCTCAGCTGGGACAGGGCTGGTCTCAGGCAACTTCACATCAACCTGAGCTGGGACAGGGCTGGTCTCAGGCAACTTCACATCAACCTGAGCTGGGACAGGGCTGGTCTCAGGCAACTTCACATCAACCTCATTTTGGACAGGGCTGGTCTCAGGCAACTTCACATCAACCTCATTTTGGACAGGGCTGGTCTCAGGCAACTTCACATCAACCTCAGTTGAGACAGGGCTGGTCTCAGGCAACTTCACATCAACCTCAGTTGAGACAGGGCTGGTCTCAGGCAACTTCACATCAACCTCAGTTGAGACAGGGCTGGTCTCAGGCAACTTCACATCAACCTCAGCTGAGACAGGGCTGGTCTCAGGCAACTTCACATCAACCTGAGCTGGGACAGGGCTGGTCTCAGGCAACTTCACATCAACCTCAGTTGAGACAGGGCTGGTCTCAGGCAACTTCACATCAACCTCATTTTGGACAGGGCTGGTCTCAGGCAACTTCACATCAACCTCAGTTGAGACAGGGCTGGTCTCAGGCAACTTCACATCAACCTCAGTTGAGACAGGGCTGGTCTCAGGCAACTTCACATCAACCTCAGTTGAGACAGGGCTGGTCTCAGGCAACTTCACATCAACCTCAGTTGAGACAGGGCTGGTCTCAGGCAACTTCACATCAACCTCAGTTGAGACAGGGCTGGTCTCAGGCAACTTCACATCAACCTCAGTTGAGACAGGGCTGGTCTCAGGCAACTTCACATCAACCTCAGTTGAGACAGGGCTGGTCTCAGGCAACTTCACATCAACCTTAGCGGGGACATGGCTGGTGAAGCGACCACCTGGAAAACAAAAAAGGTATCAATAGCTTTAATACAAATTGTCATCAGGGGGGTATTCCAGAAAGCAGGTTGTGACACATCTGGGTATGTTTAGGAGAAAGTAAATGGATGACCTCAACTTCCAGTTCCGAAAACGGAGGTAAATTTCAGGGTATGCAAGTAGCTTTAGCAACGCAGTCTCTGAACTCTAGAGCAGGTTATCTCCCAGGGTCAGATTGCTTAAGGTATTCAGAGTGTTAAACAATTAATTTAGTTTAAATACATTTGTTCTATAGTAAGTAAATATTGTATATTATTAAAAAAACACCTTTATATCAAGCTGATGTTTAAATATTAATGCAAAACTTATTTTATTGTCATCTCACATGGATCTGCAATCAATTAGCACCAAACAAACAATAGAATCCTTATTCTCAATGAATAGAGATTATTAAACAAAAAAGATTGCACAACCACCAAATAGGTGGCGATGTGCACCAAGTAGGTCATGCAAGTCGGCATTAAACAAAAAGAGGAAGTAGAATGGCATGCTTTTTCTTAGCATCTTTTTCCATGGTGAATCAGCAATTCGTTGCTCTGAGAAGGTCTTGTGTTTTAACCTTTAACATACTCCGAGTTGTCAGAACTTACTCAGACTCATTGGAACCAGCATACTTCGAGTAAGCAAGGTATGGGTTAATCAACCGAGAGTTTGAGGTATGTGTGACTGTAAATTAATAATATAAGATTACAAGTTACAAACCTTTGGTTTCCAAGCGTACTTGCTCAATACCAGTCCGGTATATCCGACGCCCAACTGGAGAAGCAAATCCTGAAAACAAGATATGTTAAAAAAAAAGGGGGGGTTGAATATGTGTTTAAATTATAAGAAATCTTACACTAAGGTGAAAACAACTTTACCATTGAGCACCAGTTGGTGACACAAAAAGACCAAAAACATAACGGTTGAAACTGCCATCTTGATCACAGATTAAACAATGACCAATCCAGCTATGCTTTCTAAAACAGGTTTCAAGACAGGGCTTTTAAAATAATATAGATTTCCATCACCTGGGTTTCTCGTTAAAGTGAAATTAGTGACAAACGACCCGCTGGTTAGCCTTCCCATGCACTCATTGGTTGGTTGAAAAATCACTAATTATAGTTTTCATGATGTCACACCCTTTTTCACACATAATTTTTACCTTGGCCCGTATTTATCAAGCTTCTTAAAGTGCCATTTTAGTCTTAAGTGCTGAGAATCCATGAAATTTAATCCTACTTTCAAACTTGTAAACTCCTCTTTCACCTGGAATTTCACCATTCAATGTGAATTTATCTGAGAATATTCAGGACATCTATTCAGTGATTGGTTCATGCCTATGACATCACTTAAAGTATGACTTAATAACTCACTTTTAAGCACAGCTTTGAGCCAAGAATTTCTTTACTCTTAAATTAATTCTTAGCTTGAGTAATTCTCAGATGCTTGATAAATACGGGCCCAGGTTTGTAGTAGTAAGAGTAGTAAGTAGTAAGTAGTAGTGATATTAAAAGACCACATTCGATGTACACCTTATTGAATATGCATTTTGTACAGGCGAGCAAATTAACACAGAATATTCATGCATTATGAGGATTCTCATTACGCGTTTTTTCCATCACAAACATAATAGAGAAAATGTGTTGCGTTTATACTCTGGGCTCATCTGCTCATCTATTGTATGCATCATCAAAAAGATGTAAACTGAATTTGATCTTTTAATATCACTGTTTTAGTATATTCATTTTTGCATGCAAATGATACGCACTGTAAACCCCTTGTGCATTACACACCATAAAGTGCATATCATTTTTGCATAAAAATTGCACGATAAATAAAATTTGTGTTATAGCACTTTCATGAGACCGGGCTGGTTAATCTGTGTTTAAAATTAAGTGATGCAACAACTTGATTTAACCCCTTAACTGTTACGTCCCGCTGGTGCTCTTTTTTGTAATCATCATAAATTAGGTATCATTCGAAAGCTTACGAACTCAAAATTCATTTTGTAAAACCCGTTTTGAAATCGGACGTTGTGTTACCATGGAAATGGTACTCTAAATTCTTCTAGCTGGCTCCTCCCCTAGTGGGCGGTGTCATGTTTTATATTACAAAATTTATTTTAAATACTTTATAATCAAAATATATTTTTAAATCTTATAATAGGTTCTTATAATAGGTTCTAATCTAATAGGTTCCATATTTGGTGACTGTTTTGTGATGAAGTGATATTTGGACAGAAATTTACAGGGAAAAATGCATCAAAAAAACATGATGAATGACACCCGGTGGCTACACTCTAAAAAAAAAAAGGTTCTATATGGCACCAAAAATAGTTCTTGGCTCGTAATCATAGGGGAACCTTTTTTAGTGCTATATAGCACCATTTTTGGCGCTTCAGTGGTTCTTCAGCGGTTCTTCAGAGGTTCTTCACCGGTTCTTCACCGGTTCTTTGACTAAGGTGCTATATAGCACCTCTGAAGAACCACTGAAGCACCAAAATTGGTGCTATATAGCACTAAAAAAGGTTCCCTTATGATTACGAGACTTTTTTTTTAGAGTGTATTTTTGGTACAGCACATAAACAAAATCTCATGGGGACTTCAATTTTTGTGATATCAACTTCAAATTTGGAACACAACTTGGTTCAACATATGGCTTTGATTTTAGAGTAATTTTAGAGTAAAACATTTTTTGTAAAATATATATAAAATATTTAGTACAGTATTTTTCATTTACAGTAAATGTAAACTTCCATTACTTTCATATTTTTAATTTCTTTATTGGGTAAGTGTTTTTGATGTTAAGCGTTTTATAACTGTTGTTAATTAGTGACCAGCAGGTGTTTTTATACAGCTGTTACAGGTGTTTAATACAGCTGTTTTTAGTGACCAGCAGGTGCTGTATATGGATCACAAGTGCCCAAAACTTGCATCTTGTCCACATATTTTTGTTTTTAAGATGGAAAATTGACAGGCTTGTGCTGCATATGGCCGTTTTGCCCTCCAGGGGTTCCGCAACAGTCATGTGACTGAAAACTACGAATTGTGATTTTCAAAATGTTCAAAGAGGTTTCAAATTAATTTGGTTTCTAGAAATAAACACAAGAAGTTCTAAAAATACAAAGTTTAACACATTGCTTAGAGTAGCATAAACTAGAATAGGGGAATAACTAGAATCAATATTCTGTCAACAGGCATGGTTGATGTTTATCTATAACCGGATACTGCGACAATTTAATTCAAAGTTGTTTGTTTGCTCGGCCCATTTCACCGCGGACAGTTTCTCTAACCTGGGACAATATCAAACCGGCTTCACTCAGCGTCTGATACTGGAGAAGCGGCAATTCAAACTATATTCCTGCAAGCAGTAAGAAGTGATTTTATCCACTTATTGACTTTCTAAACAATTTTTGATTAAAATGAAAGTTTCTTAGTGAGACATTAACATTAACGAAAATATCCCCTGTGTTGTCTAGATCCAACACAAGATGCTAGTACAGTAACAATAGGAAACTCCTAGTAGCACACATAACAGTTTGACAAATGTAATTATCTCCTGCCAGTGTTGTCATATAAATCTACAAAATACAACCGTAGATACATATGGCAATCCCTTTTGTTGGATAGAATTATAATTAGGGCCCGAGCACTGATGGTGTGAGGATCCTATTGTATTTGCTCAGCCTATTATTCTTCTTCTCCCAAATGATTTGCATTTTTGAGGGGCTGAACATGCTCGAAAACTCATGAAACATTGCACACGCGTCAGAAGTGGCGAAAATGTACGTCTGTTATGGGTTTCAGAATTAGCCGTTGCAAAATGGCTCGATAGTGCCACCTACAAAATTTCAATTAAGCGCCGTTCGAGCTATGTTTCACGTACAGCTATGAAATTCGGTAGACACATGTTCGGTAGCAACATCTGAAAACCCAACAGGAAGTGAGATATTTCGAATTTTCTCTGCAAAATTTTTGCAGTTTTTGCCATTTCTAGACGTTGTACTTTAACAAACTCCTCCTAGAGATGTAACCAGAACAACATCATATTTGGTCAGTCTAATCTAAAGGCCTTTGTGATGATAAATTGTGAAGATCTTGAGTTTTCGCTGAAGGGTGTGTCCGTGGCGGCCTCACAAAGTTCGATGTTTCTCTATAAAACAGGAAGTTGTTGTAACTCAGGCATACAATGTCCGATCTGCCCCAAACGTCACATGTTTGATAAGAGTCCTGACCTGAAGACTCTACATATGAGTTTCAGAATTAGGCATGGCAAAATGGCTCATAGCGCCACCTACAACATTTCAACTAAGTGCCCCTCCCACTACGTTTCACGTACAGGTATGAAATTCGGTAGACACATGTAACAGCCCAATACCTACAAAAAAGTCTCCTGGTATGAAATCTGAAAACCAACAGGAAGTGAGATATTTTGAATTTTCTTTGCAAAATTGTTGCAAATTTTCCCATTTCCAGAAATTGTACTTTAACGAACTTCTCCTACAGATTTAATCAGATCAACATCATATTAGGTCAGTCTAATCTAACGGCCTTTGCGATGTTCAATTGTGAAGATCTTGCCAATATGCCAATATTCAGTTATAGTCATAGCGCCACCTTCTGGCAACAGGAAGTGTGGCACATTGAAGTGACTTTGCCATATTTCTCCTATATTTACCCACTTAAATAATTTAGCCTATTTTTCATCAACAATACATAACTCAGGAGCTAACTACGTTAGTTTAGTTGCTCATAGCTCACTCGATCCTTCTAGCTAACGTCACCATCACCACCACTTAAGTTGAAAGTCATTTGACAAGGCATCTTGTCCATTTGTTAAAAAATACTTTACTGTACTGTACAAACAACATATTTACGCGCTAACGTTACCCCGTTCGCTGTTTAGAGTTCGTGACTCAAAGTGAAGAAATCATACAGTGACGCATTACAATGATTAAAATATTTTTAACAAAGTTGTGACTGCTGACGTTATGAGTTAACGTGTAAAGTTAATGTTATATGCTAGTTCACATGTAGGCTGAAGTTATAGTACTGACGTTACGTTTTGCAGGTTCTTACTGAAAATAAAGACTAAACTTGCCACTCAGAAGCGTCCAGCTGAAGCTATTGAAATCAGTAGAGAGTCTGACGCCATTTTTTGTTTATTGTAAACCGTTTTGATCTTTGGTTAGGGAGTTAGGTTTGTATTTTGTATTTTCCTTTTCTTTTTGGTTTAGGGTTTAAGAAAGAGTTTTAAAAACAAGGAAGTCTTGTTTGTTATTTTGGCCCAGTCAACTCCTGAATCTAAGGGCCCAAATTAAATCAATAAATTAATCTTTGTTCAGATACACTCTTTTTTCAGAGTTTTCATGGGGATATTAAGTGTTGAAGTACTTGTGGAAAGAACCTAAACTCCACACGACGCCCTTAAAACTCTGCAAATGTGGAATTGGGTCAGTTTGTGTGACCCACCAGAAGGTGGCGCCGCTCACACCACAGGAAAAAGACAAACCCTGCATTCCTCCAGAGAATTCCTCAGCATGTCAAAACAGGTCAGCAGGTCCATATGCAGAAGTGTGGCGTTTGACTTTTTGTGACATCTATTTAGCAACATGCAGTATCCCTTCGGTTAGTAGGCCTACTAAAGGTTAGTACGATCTTTAAATTACTAAACTATACATAGAAAAGGACGTGTTTGCACTTTTATGTGATGTGTGAACTGCATTTGGTCTTTCACTTTCTCACTGAGACTTTTTTTATTTTCTCCCCCACATTCTCTCACTTCCTAGTTTGCCTAAAAAGGGCATATTATACTGTGTGTGTGTGTGTGTGTGTGTGTGTGTGTGTGTGTGTGTGTGTGTGTGTGTGTGTGTGTGTGTGTGTGTGTGTGTGTGTGTGTGTGTGTGTGTGTGTGTGTGTGTGTGTGTGTGTAGGTTTAGCTATACTTGTGAGGGCCAAATCTCCTCAGTTATATAGTGACAACCGACTAGTGAGGACATTTTTACTTGTCGTCACCAGTTAAAAAAACGTATAAATCGGCCAAAAACGATTGATTTAAATCTAGTGTTCATGTTTCTGTGAGGGTTGTGTTGGCCATAGAAAATAGAACACAAACATGATATAGAATCAATTGCTGTCAATGCAATTTCCTCACTAATATAATGGTGTGTGTGTGTGTGTGTGTGTGTGTGTGTGTGTGTGTGTGTGCACACAATCAAACAGAGGTTGTGAGAGGAAAACAGGATGAGTGGAAATAAGAAAGAAACCGAGAGGAGGGTGTTTAAGATCAGATGAAAATCCTCACATGCATAACAGACCGTTTCTCCACTTCCTGTCAAAGACAGGAAGTCACTGAGTCAGTGCAGCACTGAAGAGGTGTGTGTGTGTGTGTGTGTGTGTGTTCCTTTTTTGGTGGTTTTTGCATCTTTATTATTGGGTTATATTTGACAGAGTTTATGATTGTCTGCTGCTGAACATCTCACTTTAACACTCTAGCACTCTTTCACACTATAACTTCAACCCTGCAAATATGGTGCTAACCCTCATCTAGAGCAGAAGTTTGAAATTTTAAAAGCGGTTCACTTACAAAACCATGAAGCCACAGTGATGTGATAAAAAACTTTACAAATAATGATTTTTTTCTACCCAAATCCTGGGTTAAGGATTTTGGGTAATTTTCTTTTTTTGGGGGGGGGGGTTATTTTTTCAGTGTTTGGGTAGTTTTTGTGTTACTCAGATCCTGGGTCAGACTTAACAACCCACTGTTTGGGTAGTTTTTGTGTAACTCAGATCCTGGGTCAGACGTAACAACCCAGTGTTTGGGTAGTTTTTGTGTTACTCAGATCCTGGGTCAGACGTAACAACCCAGTGTTTGGGTAGTTTTTTTGTTACCTAGATCCTAGGTCAGACGTAACAACCCAGAGTTTGGTAGTTTTTGTGTTACTCAGATCCTGGCTCAGACGTAACAACCCAGTGTTTGGGTAGTTTTTTTGTTAGCTAGATCCTAGGTCAGACGTAACAACCCAGTGTTTGGGTAGTTTTTTTGTTACCTAGATCCTAGGTCAGACGTAACAACCCAGTGTTTGGGTAGTTTTTGTGTAACAGAGATCCTGGGTCAGACGTAACAACCCAGTGTTTGGGTAGTTTTTGTGTAACAGAGATCCTGGGTCAGATGTAACAACCCAGTGTTTGGTTAGATTTTGTGTAACCCAGATCCTGGGTCAGACGTAACAACCCAGTGTTTGGTAGTTTTTGTGTTACCCAGATCCTGGATCAGGCGTAACAACCCAGTGTTTGGGTAGTTTTTGTGTTACTCAGATCCTGGGTCAGACTTAACAACCCACTGTTTGGGTAGTTTTTGTGTAACTCAGATCCTGGGTCAGACGTAACAACCCAGTGTTTGGGTAGTTTTTTTGTTAGCTAGATCCTAGGTCAGACGTAACAACCCAGTGTTTGGGTAGTTTTTTTGTTACCTAGATCCTAGGTCAGACGTAACAACCCAGTGTTTGGGTAGTTTTTGTGTAACAGAGATCCTGGGTCAGACGTAACAACCCAGTGTTTGGGTAGTTTTTGTGTAACAGAGATCCTGGGTCAGATGTAACAACCCAGTGTTTGGTTAGATTTTGTGTAACCCAGATCCTGGGTCAGACGTAACAACCCAGTGTTTGGTAGTTTTTGTGTTACCCAGATCCTGGATCAGGCGTAACAACCCAGTGTTTGGGTAGTTTTTGTGTTACTCAGATCCTGGGTCAGACTTAACAACCCACTGTTTGGGTAGTTTTTGTGTAACTCAGATCCTGGGTCAGACGTAACAACCCAGTGTTTGGGTAGTTTTTGTGTTACTCAGATCCTGGGTCAGACGTAACAACCCAGTGTTTGGGTAGTTTTTTTGTTACCTAGATCCTAGGTCAGACGTAACAACCCAGAGTTTGGTAGTTTTTGTGTTACTCAGATCCTGGCTCAGACGTAACAACCCAGTGTTTGGGTAGTTTTTTTGTTAGCTAGATCCTAGGTCAGACGTAACAACCCAGTGTTTGGGTAGTTTTTTTGTTACCTAGATCCTAGGTCAGACGTAACAACCCAGTGTTTGGGTAGTTTTTGTGTAACAGAGATCCTGGGTCAGACGTAACAACCCAGTGTTTGGGTAGTTTTTGTGTAACAGAGATCCTGGGTCAGATGTAACAACCCAGTGTTTGGTTAGATTTTGTGTAACCCAGATCCTGGGTCAGACGTAACAACCCAGTGTTTGGTAGTTTTTGTGTTACCCAGATCCCGGGTCAGACGTAACAACCCAGTGTTTGGGTAGTTTTTGTGTAACACAGATCCTGGGTAAGACGTAATAACCCAGTGTTTGGGTAGTTTTTGTGTAACACAGATCCTGGGTCAGACGTAACAACCCAGTGTTTGGGTAGTTTTTGTGTAACTCAGATCCTGGGTCAGACGTAACAACCCAGAGTTTGGTAGTTTTTGTGTTACTCATCTCCTGGGTCAGACGTAACAACCCAGTGTTTGGGTAGTTTTTTTGTTACCTAGATCCTGGGTCAGATGTAACAACCCAGTGTTTGGGTAGTTTTTTTGTTACCTAGATCCTGGGTCAGACGTAACAACCCAGTGTTTGGGTAGTTTTTTTGTTACCTAGATCCTGGGTCAGACGTAACAACCCAGTGTTTGGGTAGTTTTTTTGCTAGCTAGATCCTGGGTCAGACGTAACAACCCAGTGTTTGGGTAGTTTTTGTGTAACAGAGATCCTGGGTCAGATATAACAACCCAGTGTTTGGTATTTTTTGTGTTACTCATCTCCTGGGTCAGACGTAACAACCCAGTGTTTGGTAGTTTTTGTGTTACTCATCTCCTGGGTCAGACGTAACAACCCAGTGTTTGAGTAGTTTTTGTGTTACTCATCTCCTGGGTCAGACATAACAACCCAGTGTTTGTGTAGTTTTTTGTTACCTAGATCCTAGGTCAGATGTAACAACCCAGTGTTTGGGTAGTTTTTTTGTTAGCTAGATCCTGTGTCAGACGTAACAACCCAGTGTTTGGGTAGTTTTTGTGTTACTCATCTCCTGGGTCAGACGTAACAACCCAGTGTTTGGGTAGTTTTTTTGTTACCTAGATCCTGGGTCAGACGTAACAACCCAGTGTTTGGGTAGTTTTTTTGTTACTCATCTCCTGCGTCAGACGTAACAACCCAGTGTTTGGGTAGTTTTTGTGTTACTCATCTCCTGGGTCAGACGTAACAACCCAGTGTTTGGGTAGTTTTTGTGTTACTCAGATCCTGGGTCAGACGTAACAACCCAGTGTTTGGTAGTTTTTGTATTACCCACCTCATGGGTCAGACGTAACAACCCAGTGTTTGGGTAGTTTTTGTGTTACTCAGATCCTGGGTCAGACGTAACAACCCAGTGTTTGGTAGTTTTTGTATTACCCACCTCATGGGTCAGACGTAACAACCCAGTGTTTGGGTAGTTTTTGTGAAACACAGATCCTGGGTCAGACGTAACAACCCAGTGTTTGGGTAGTTTTTCTGTTACTCAGATCCTGGGTCAGACTTAACAACCCAGTGTTTGGGTAGTTTTTGTGAAACACAGATCCTGGGTCAGACGTAACAATCCAGTGTTTGGGTAGTTTTTGTGTTACTCAGACGTATCAAGGACCTAAGTTAATCTGTAGACATTAATTCATGTATAAAGTTAAAAAAAAGGCTAGTATTAGAGTAAAAATTAATCAACTATGCTGGGTTAAATAAACAACCAAATTTGCTGTGTAAAATTAACCCAACATGTGTTCTGTCCTATATTTACCCAGCAATTTGAAATGAAAATGACCCAAAAAAATGAGATGACCCAAAATAGATTGTTTTTAACCCAGTGTAGGATTTATTCTTAAAAATCATGTGTTTGGTTGCTGTTGCTTTACCTTGACGGCAGTACTTTGTGGCATTTCAGGTGGTTTGTGATTTTAAAACACACAATTGTTCTCAAAGCTCATCTTTGCAGAATTGACATTTTCTTCCTCGTTTGACTGGCAAATGAGTTTCCTCTTAACACACAAGGCTTTTTCTTAGCCAACCACAAACTCCACCCAGAAATACAAGCCGACATCGACAGCATGATGTTAGACTGCAGAATTTCCATCCAGCTTCTACCCAACCTATAAAACAGAAACTAGCATTAGCAGCTTATAACATGTAAAGCTTTTAGGACAGACTCACCGAGTGTCGTCATGTGCTTCTGTAGTAGACACATGTCAATGTGATTTTAACTTAGAGATTAAAAAACAGTGAAGGACTACATTACCCATAATCCCACTGTCATAGAAGGCATTGTTGCAATGGAGCAGCCACCGCCCACTTCCACAAAAGAGCTTCTACGCTCTCTTACTTATATACACTCTATTGTCAAAAGTGTTGGGACGCCTGCTTTTACACACACATGAACTTCCCGTTCTTAATCCGTAGGGTTTAATATGGAGTTGGCCAACCCTTTGCAGCTCTAACAGTTTCAGCTCTTCTGGGAAGGCTTTCCTCAAGGTTTAGGAGTGTGTTTATGGGGATTCTTCTAGAAGCGCATTTGTGAGGTCAGGCACTGATGTTGGACGAGAAGGCCTGGCTCTCAGTCTCCGCCCTAATTCATCCCAAAGGTGTTCTATCGGGTTGAGGTCATGACTCTGTACAGGCCAGTCAAGTTCCTCCCCTATATAGTGCACTGTCTGATTGTTCCCTATCCCCTATTTAGAGCACTGTCTGATCATTCCCTATCTCCTATATAGAGCACTGTCTGATCGTTCCCTATCCCCTATTTAGAGCACTTTCTGATCGTTCCCTATCCCCTATTTAGAGCACTGTCTGATCATTCCCCATCCCCTATATAGAGCACTGTCTGATCGTTCCCTATCCCCTATTTAGAGCACTTTCTGATCGTTCCCTATCCCCTATTTAGAGCACTGTCTGATCATTCCCTATCCCCTATATAGAGCACTGTCTGATCATTCCCTATCTCCTATATAGAGCACTGTCTGATCATTCCCTATCTCCTATATAAAGCAATGTCTGATCATTCCCTATCCCCTATATACTGCACTGTCTGATCATTCCCTATCCCCTATATACTGCACTGTCTGATCATTCCCCATCCCCTATATAGAGCACTGTCTGATCATTCCCTATCCCCTATATACTGCACTGTCTGATCATTCCCCATCCCCTATATAAAGCACTGTCTGATCATTCCCTATCCCCTATATAGAGCACTGTCTGATCATTCCCCATCCCCTATATAGAGCACTGTCTGATCATTCCCCATCCCCTATATAGAGCACTGTCTGATCATTCCCCATCCCCTATATACTGCACTGTCTGATCATTCCCCATCCCCTATATAGAGCACTGTCTGATCATTCCCCATCCCCTATATAGAGCACTGTCTGATCATTCCCCATCCCCTATATACTGCACTGTCTGATCATTCCCCATCCCCTATATAAAGCACTGTCTGATCATTTCCTATCTCATATTTAGAGCACTGTCTGATCGTTCCCCATCCCCTATATAGAGCACTGTCTGATCATTCCCCATCCCCTATATAGAGCACTGTCTGATCATTCCCCATCCCCTATATAGAGCACTGTCTGATCATTCCCCATCCCCTATATAGAGCACTGTCTGATCATTCCCCATCCCCTATATAGAGCACTGTCTGATCATTCCCCATCCCCTATATAGAGCACTGTCTGATTGTTCCCTATCCCCTATATAGAGCACTGTCTGATCGTTCCCCATCCCCTATATAGAGCACTGTCTGATCATTCCCCATCCCCTATATAGAGCACTGTCTGATCATTCCCCATCCCCTATATAGAGCACTGTCTGATCATTCCCTATCCCCTATATAGAGCACTGTCTGATCATTCCCTATCCCCTATTTAGTGAACTGTCTGACACATTCATGAATACTTTTGATTTCATGGGGACGTTAAGGGAAAGTCTTAAGGTGCTTTATAACCATCAGTGTTTATCTAGAGCTCTGCACTTTGTACTATTATTTTAGAGATTTAATGAGCTTTTTATTGACTGACGATCTGTGGTTATGCAATCTCTCCGCCTGCTTCGCTCAGAAACGCCTATCGCTGATCAATTGTCTTGATAAACTCAAAAGATACGGATGTCTCTGCTCTGTCTGCGCTGGCCTCAAATACATTCTACACAGCCAGCAAAAATAATCATAGTCTTCTGCGTGTGTGTGTGTGTGTGTGTATTTGCCTGGCAGGCATACATTCTCTTTTCACTATTAGTCAGCGTGTGTTCGCATGTTGTGATAGAGACGTCGCTCACTCTGGTCAAACCAGTGAGAACTTGAGCATGAATTCCTCAGATCCAGTAGATTTGACTCGCTAAACTCTTCAGACTCGAGCCTCAAATCTCCTGTTTCTCCTTCATTCCCATGCTTTTCTCCAATAGAAATTATATTTAGCTTTTTTTATTATTATTTGCATCCAACCTTTTCACTTTTGGCCGACTTTTTATTATTAGATTTTCCAGTAACGTTAGTTAATAACTACATTACACTGCCGGGTTAAAAACAACCCAAGTTGGGTTGGAAATGGACACACCCAGCGATTGGGTTAAATGTTTTAGTAGTTCAATTTAACTCAACTATTGTTTAAAAATGACTGTATTGCTCGATTAAAACAAACCCAAAGTATGTTTGAAATTAACATTTATTCATATGTTTAATAAATTAACATTATTAAGTTTAATGAATAAGAATTAAACAATAAACATTTATTAAATGTTCACCTTTTGATTATTATTGTTGCCTCTAGTAATTATGTGTCCGATTTTTTAATTCGGGGTTCATTTTAAGCCAGCCATATAGTCATTTTTAAACAATAGTTGGGTTGATTCCCGGCATGTTGGGCAAACATTTAACCCAATCGCTGGGTTAAAACTGTCAGAAAGAGTCTCGGAGTCAAATGCAAGTTCAATGTTTATTAGGAGAACAATGAGAAGTCTAGGCAAGGCAAATCACACTCCACAGAATTGAGTCCACACGCGGCGTCCCACGACGTAATCCACTCTGGCGGATAACCGGAGAGAAATCCTCACTTTGAATGACTGACGAAATACTCCATGCACTGGACAGAAGACGAGGCAGCATCTGGTAGAAAGACAGCTCGTCGAACTCAGGATCAGACTGGATCTCGCCTAAAAACGAAGCGTACCAGTCACACTGACAAAGCAGGGTAGAGTTCTCTCAAGGACAAGTTCACAATACCGCAAGCGTGTGAATTCCGGGCGAAGACAAGCCTCCGGATGCCTGCGACCGAACCTGCGAGAAACTGAAGAGAAACAGAACCCAGGACCTCCAACTGGACAGGACAGAGACTGAGACCAACCAAAAACAATGAGCACGCGACGAGAGACAGGACAGAGTGCTATAAAAAGGGAACAGCTGATGAGACACGACAGGTGAACAATTACTGAAACGAGCGGGAGGAGCCAGTGAACCCGTGAGGAACCACCACCAACAGGTAAGACAACATACACACACACATGATCACCCAGGAGTCCTGACAGTATCCCCCCCCCCCATGACCGGCACCGGACGGGCATGGAGGAGACTCACCCTGTCGCCGACGGAGATCCTCGATCAGGTCAGGATCCAGTATATCCCGGGCCGGAACCCAGGACCTCTCCTCCGGACCGTAACCCTCCCAGTCCACTAAATACTGAAAACCTCTGCCCCTGCGACGAGAATCTAGTAATCTCCTAACAGTATAGGCAGGAGCACCATCCACTAGACGAGGGGCGGGGGGTTTAGGGGCAGAGACAGGGGGATTGTTCTGGGCAAAAATCACAGGTTTAACCCTGGGTACATGAAAAACTGGGTGAACCCGACCAAGAATAGGAGGTAACTTAAGCTTGACCGCTACCGGATTAATGACCTTAGATATACTGTATGGCCCAATGAAACGAGGAGCCAGCTTACGAGAAGGCTCACGGAGAGGCAGATCCTTGGTGGAAAGCCATACCTTTTGTCCACACACATAACGGGGTGGAGGTCGCCGGTGACGGTCAGCCGCAGCTTTGGTTCGTCTGGAGTTTTGTAACAAGAGTGATTTAGCTTTCTTCCAAGTGCGTCTGCACCTGCGCACGAAAGCTAAAGCAGACGGAACCGCTGCGTCGGGCTCCTGTGATGGGAAAAGGGGAGGTTGATATCCGACAGATAATTCGAACGGAGACAAATTAGTGGATGCGACGGGAAGAGAATTATGAGAATACTCAACCCAAGGAAGCTGTTGGCACCAAGAATTCGGATATTTAGACGACAGACAGCGAAGCGTTCGACCAAGATCCTGATTAGCCCGTTCGCATTGCCCATTGGTCTGCGGATGATAACCAGAAGACAGGCTGGCTGTAGCGCCGATCTGTCTACAAAACTCCTGCCAAAAACGAGAGATGAACTGAGGACCCCTATCTGAAACTACATCAGTCGGAATGCCGTGTAACCGAAAGACGTGATTAATCAAAACCTGAGCCATCTCCTTGGCAGAAGGAAGTTTAGGCAGGGGAATAAAATGAACCGCTTTAGAAAAACGATCCACCACAGTCAATACGACAGTGTTACCATTCGACGCCGGTAAGCCGGTGACAAAATCAAGGGCTATATGAGACCAGGGGCGGTAGGGGACGGGCAAAGATTTAAGCAGACCAGCGGGAGGTTGATTAGATGCTTTATTACAAGCACAGACTGAACAGGCTAATACGAACTGTCTGACGTCCGAAGTCATAGAAGACCACCAAAAACGTTGACGGATGGCAGCCAACGTTCTCCGAATTCCTGGATGGCCGACAAACTTGGATTCGTGACCCCACCGGATGACATCGGAACGTAGACGCTCAGGAACCCATAGACGACCCGCCGGACACCCCTCCGGGACCTCCCCCTCTCGGCCGGCCTCTCTCACCTGCTGCTCGATTCCCCACACGAGGGCACCGACCACCCTCCCCTCCGGGAGAATGGTCTCGGTCCGCTCCGAGCCGGAACCCTCGAACAGACGGGAGAGAGCGTCAGGTTTAGTGTTTTTAGACCCCGGCCGGTACGAGAGGGTGAAGTCAAAACGCTCGAAGAAAAGTGCCCAGCGAGCCTGTCTAGATGTTAATCTTCTGGCTGAACGGATATATTCCAAATTCTTATGATCCGTCCAGACCAGAAAGGGTTCCGAGGTTCCCTCCAACCAGTGACGCCACTCACCCAGAGCGAGTCTAACCGCCAGCAGCTCCCGATTACCTATGTCGTAATTTCGCTCCGCTGGGTTTAACCGATGAGAGAAAAAAGCGCACGGATGCACTTTCCCGTCAACAGAGGATCGCTGAGATAAAACGGCGCCAACCCCGACATCAGATGCATCCACCTCCACTATAAATTGTTTCGCCGCATCGGGAATAGAAAGAACAGGTGCAGAGATGAAACGGGACTTTAATTCATCAAAGGCCTCCTGAGCCTCAGTATTCCAACGGAAACACACTTTAGAGGAAGTAAGAGCGGTAAGAGGTTTAGCGATCTGACCAAAGTTTCTGATGAAACGCCGATAAAAGTTGGCGAAGCCCAGAAATCGCTGAAGCTCTTTACGAGTGTCGGGCACTGGCCATTCGGCGACCGCTTTAACTTTAGCAGGATCGGGACGAATCTCTCCCTCGGCTATGACAAAACCCAGAAACGAAACCGACTCCCTGTGGAACTCACACTTCTCCGCCTTAACAAAGAGCTGATTCTCTAACAGCCGTTGTAAAACCTGGCGAACATGCTGGGTGTGTATCTGCATAGAGGGAGAAAAGATGAGAATGTCATCGAGATACACAAAGACAAATTTGTTAATCATGTCACCCAGCACTTCATTGACCATGGTTTGGAAGACAGCCGGTGCGTTACAAAGACCGAACGGAAGAACGCAGTATTCCCAGTGCCCTGATGGTGTATTAAAGGCTGTCTTCCACTCATCGCCCTCCTTGATACGTACCAAGTGATAAGCGTTGCGCAGATCTAACTTGGTAAACACGTGCGCTCCCTGAAGTAACTCGAACGCTGACGACATTAAAGGCAAGGGGTATTTATTCTTAACAGTAATGTCATTCAGCCCTCTGTAATCAATGCACGGACGAAGGGACCCGTCTTTCTTCTTAACAAAGAAAAATCCAGCGCCAGCTGGAGACGAGGAGCGGCGAATGAGACCGGCATTAAGAGACTCATTAATGTACTTATCCATAGCCTCTCTCTCTGGTTTAGAAAGGGAAAATATGCGACCCTTAGGCGGAGAAGTGTCTGAGAGAAGTTTGATTTCACAATCATACGACCGGTGAGGAGGCAGGGAAGTAGCCCGGGCCCTACTGAACACCCGACACAGATCAGAGTACTCCGCCGGAACTCCCGAGAGATCAACATCCGGAACCTGAAAAGTAGAACACACAACAGGAGAAGGAGCAGGACCGAGACATGAAACATGACACGAAGACTTCCACGATAACACAACACCGTTCTGCCAATCAACGTGAGGATTATGTTTGGTCAACCAATCATGCCCTAAAATGACCGGCGATTGGGAATGTTCTAATAGATAGAATTCTATCTCCTCACGATGATTGCCAGAAACAAACAAACTCACAGGGGGAGTGCGATGGGTGATAACAGCCATATGCTGTCCCTTTAAAGTCCAGGCGGAGAGGGAAGAAGACAGAGGAATAAAAGGAATATTCCATGATTCGGCCACACCGGCATCCAGAAAACTCGCCTCCGCACCAGAATCCAGCAACGCCTGTGAATGAAAAGACTGTTTATAGTTTATGATTACTGGGAGTGTAGTACAGCTCACGGAAGACTTCAATGACGACACGCCCACCGCAACTCTCAAAGTCATAGGCGGGCAGTCTTTCTTTATCGGACACGCGACAGCAATATGCCCCGCCTTACCGCAATACAAACACAAACCACAGGCCAGACGACGATGTCTTTCGGTGGCGGTCAGACGGAGCTTTCCCAGTTCTTTGGGCTCCTCCGTTTGGAGAGAAGATGCGGTGAATTCCTCCGGTTCAGAGACGGCGAGATGACGAAACGACCGGCGGATGTCACGTTGACGGTGGCGGGTCTCGATCCTCAACGCCAGGTCGATCGCCTTCTCTAGCGATGTCGGCGGATCCCGTGCAGCGATCTCATCCTGAATCTCAGGGTTGAGACCCTCGAGAAACTGAGCCCGTAATGCGGCGTCATTCCAGCCGCAGGTGATGGCTAGCGTCTTGAACGCGATGGCGTAATCCGTGACGGAAGAGGTCCGTTGCAGTAGTCTCACTAGCTCGGCTGCTGCCATGTCCCCACGAACCGAGCGATCAAACAAACTCAACATCTCCGTTTCAAAAGCCTCAAACGAAGCCGTGCACGGAGCCCTGGCTCCCCATACAGCCATTCCCCACTGTCTCGCCTTTCCGGTGAGTAGTGTCAAAACATACGCCACCTTGGATGATGAAGCGGCGAACCGCCGTGGTTGAAGTGCAAAGACAAGGGAACACTGCTGCAAGAAGGCCAGGCATGAGTTGGGATCGCCGTCGAAGGACGGAGGTGTCGCCGCGTGTGGCTCACGGTCTGCAGGTGCATTATCAACAGGTGCAGACGGAAAACGCTCATCGACCTGGGAACCAATCTGGTCTACCCGGGTGCTGAGCTCTGTGAATTTTTCAGACAGGACACGAAAATCTCTGGAAGCTTTACTCAACAGAGATGTATGCTGTTCAATGGCTTCCTGCTGATGAAGTGCGGCGTACACCGAATCCGAACCCTCCGAACTCGCTGACTCCATTGTTGGCGTGCTCATTCTGTCAGAAAGAGTCTCGGAGTCAAATGCAAGTTCAATGTTTATTAGGAGAACAATGAGAAGTCTAGGCAAGGCAAATCACACTCCACAGAATTGAGTCCACACGCGGCGTCCCACGACGTAATCCACTCTAGCGGATAACCGGAGAGAAATCCTCACTTTGAATGACTGACGAAATACTCCATGCACTGGACAGAAGACGAGGCAGCGTCTGGTAGAAAGACAGCTCGTCGAACTCAGGATCAGACTGGATCTCGCCTAAAAACGAAGCGTACCAGTCACACTGACAAAGCAGGGTAGAGTTCTCTCAAGGACAAGTTCACAATACCGCAAGCGTGTGAATTCCGGGCGAAGACAAGCCTCCGGATGCCTGCGACGAACCTGCGAGAAACTGAAGAGAAACAGAACCCAGGACCTCCAACTGGACAGGACAGAGACTGAGACCAACCAAAAACAATGAGCACGCGACGAGAGACAGGACAGAGTGCTATAAAAAGGGAACAGCTGATGAGACACGACAGGTGAACAATTACTGAAACGAGCGGGAGGAGCCAGTGAACCCGTGAGGAACCACCACCAACAGGTAAGACAACATACACACACACATGATCACCCAGGAGTCCTGACAAAAACAGGCCGATCGCTGGTTTAAAACAGCCCAATCGCTGGGTTAATACAGCCCAATCGCTGGGTTAAAACAGTCCAATCGTTGGGTTAATACAGCCCGATCGCTGGGTTAAAACAGTCCAATCGTTGGGTTAATACAGCCCAATCGCTGGGTTAAAACAATCCAATCGTTGGGTTAATACAGCCCGATCGCTGGGTTAAAACACCCCAATCGCTTGGTTAATACAGCCCAATCACTGGGTTAAAACAGCACAATCGTTGGGTTAATACAGACAAATCGCTGGGTTAATATAGCCCAATCGCTGGGTTAAAACAGCCTAATTGTTGGGTTAATACAGCCCGATTGCAGGGTTAAAACAGCCCAATCGTTGGGTTAAAACAGGCCGATCGCTGGGTTAAAACAGCCCAATCGTTGGGTTAATACAGCCCGATCGTTGGGTTAAAACAGGCCAATCGCTGGGTTAAAACAGCCCAATTGTTGGGTTAATACAGACAAAACGCTGGGTTAATACAGCCCGATCGCTGGGTTAAAACAGCCCGATCGCTGGGTTAAAACAGCCCAATCGTTGGGTTAATACAGCCCGATCGCTGGGTTAAAACAGCCCAATCGCTGGGTTAATACAGCCCAATCGCTGGGTTAAAACAGCCCAATCGTTGGGTTAATACAGACAAATCGCTGGGTTAATACAGCCCGATCGCTGGGTTAAAACAGCCCAATCATTGGGTTAATACAGCCCGATCGCTGGGTTAAAACAGCCCAATTGCTGGGTTAATACAGCCCAATCGCTGGGTTAAAACAGCCCAATCGTTGGGTTAATACAGCCCGATCGCTGGGTTAAAACAGCCCAATCGTTGGGTTAATACAGCCCGATCGCTGGGTTAAAACAGCCCAATCGTTGGGTTAATACAGCCCGATCGCTCGGTTAGAACAGCCCAATCGCTGGGTTAAAACGGTCCAATCTCTGGGTTAAAATGGTCCAATCGCTGGGTTAAAACGGTCCAATCGCTTGGTTAAAACAGCCCAATTGCTGGGTTAAAACAGCCCAATCGCTGAGTTAAAACAACCCAATCGCTGGGGTGAAACAGCCCAATCGCTGGGTTAAAACAGCACAATCGCTGTGTTAAAACAACCCAATCACTAAGTTTGTCCATTTTCAACCCAACTTGGGTTGTTAATTGATATCAGTATATGTTAATTTCAACATTTACAGACACATTTTCAAAATCAAAAGATGTATTTGTGAATTAACTTAGTAAAAATTTAACCCAAAGGCTGTGTTTGTCCATAATTGACCCAGAATTGGGTTAACAAATGGGACATTTTTTTGTAAAGTGCCGATGTCACGTGCCTCGCTTTCTTAATGCGTAATATAATTGCTCTTTATGTGTTTTGAATCCACGGTGAAATATGTTTCCCCCCTGTTAACCTCCCATCTCGTTCTCTCGCATGGCACAATCTGATTGGCTGCTCCGGCGGTCACTTCTCGTGTGCTCTGCTCTGATAGGCCATCGTGATCTGCACCGCAGCATCTTCTCTCCGTCGGATACAGTAGTGGAATGACATTCAGTTCAGCTCATTCACGCCGGCGGTCTCGGTAACTCTTCCTGTCATATCATGCAGCTTGCAGATTCACAAACAGGATGTGGTCGCGAGCTATGCTGTTTTCTGCTGCCTCGTTTTACTCTGTCGCTCTGCAGACGGCCTAACCTACGACACACCAGATCAGCTCAAACTTGTAAACCAGATCTAACTCAAAGAAAAGTCAAAAAGGACCTTCTGTGAATCAAAGCGTGTCAGTGTGAGCCCCTTCAGCGCACAAGCTCAGGTCTGTTATCTGAGAATCGTGAGCCTGTTTGGCAAGTCTTGAAGGGGAAACAAAAAAGGATTCTTGTCATTATTTCCTCACCTTCTTTCTCAATCCCGAATGCTTGAAGAAACTTAAAGCAGCTCTTTTTGTCCAGTTCTTAGTCTGTCCAATAGCTGGGTAAATATAGGACAGAACACCCCGCATAATCCCAGCATAATGGGTCGATTCGTTTTTACAGTAACACCCGCTTACGTTTTACTTCATACAAGAATGAATGTTTACGGATGAACTTAACTTCTAAACGTTTTAAATACTCGACACAACCACTACCCAAAAAACTGGGTTGTTACATCTGACCAAGGAAAAAAAAAAAGAGTAGATCCTGGGTCAGACGTAAAAATTGTTGTTACGTTCAACTTCTGAGTAACACAAAAACTACCCAAACACTGGGTTGTTACGTCTGACCCAGGATCTGGGTTACACAAAAACTACCCAAACACTGGGTTATGTCTGACCCAGGATCTAGGTAGCAAAAAAACTACCCAAACTCTGGGTTGTTACGTCCGACCCAGGAGATGAGTAACACAAAAACTACCCAAACACTGGGTTGTTACATCTGACCCAGGAGATGAGTAACACAAAAACTACACAAACACTGGGTTGTTACGTCCGACCCAGGATCTGAGTAACACAAAAACTACACAAACACTGGGTTGTTACATCTGACCCAGGAGATGAGTAACACAAAAACTACACAAACACTGGGTTGTTACGTCTGACCCAGGATTTGGGTTACACAAAAACTACCCAAACTCTGGGTTGTTACGTCCGACCCAGGATCTGTTTAACACAAAAACTACACAAACACTGGGTTGTTATGTCTGACCCAGGAGATGAGTAACACAAAAACTACCCAAACACTGGGTTGTTATGTCTGACCCAGGATCTGTGTTACACAAAAACTACCCAAACACTGGGTTGTTACGTCTGACCCAGGATCTGTTACACAAAAACTACCAAACACTGGGTTGTTACGTCTGAGCATAATGGGTCGATTCGTTTTTACAGTAACACCAGCTTACTTTTTACTTCATACAAGAATGAATGTTTACGGATGAATTTAACTTCTAAACATTTTAAATACTCGACACAACCACTACCCAAAAACTGGGTTGTCACATCTGACCCAGGAAAAAAAAAGAGTACAAAATTGTTGTTACGTTCAACTTAAAGAAAACTGAGGTGAGGACTCATTTGTAGGAGAATAATGAAGTTTAATAACAAAAATAAACATGGGGGGTGGAGGGGGAGATTATCACATAATCAGAAATAACAAATACAAACTTAAAACATACCAACAGAGATCGTGGGGAAACAGGATCTGCAACGGGAGACAGCAAACACCAAGAAACTTATAAAAGGGACAAATCAGGCAGGTAATGAGGGGACAACATGTGGGGCAAATGAAACAAATAACAAGAGGGGGTGGGATCCAGACAGAGACAGGAGCACATGCCTAAAATAACAAAACACCACATGTGCCACACGAGACAGGACAGGCATGTGACATTACCCTCTCCTTAAGGAGCGGCTACCAGACGCTCCACTAGGGACGGCAGAGTTTAAGGCTGGGCGTCAGGGGCAGAACAAGACGCCTGTGCGGCGCGTCTGGAACAACAGGGACCACTGGAGCAGTCACGGATGGCATTTTCCTTCTCCTCCAGTTTTTGTGTAACTCAGATCCTGGGTCAGATGTAACAACCCAGTGTTTGTGTAGTTTTTGTGTTACTCAGATCCTGGGTCAGGCGTAACAAGCCAGTGTTTGGGTAGTTTTTGTGTAACTCAGATCCTGGGTCAGATGTAACAACCCAGTGTTTGTGTAGTTTTTGTGTTACTCAGATCCTGGGTCAGACGTAACAACCCAGTGTTTGGGTAGTTTTTGTGGAACACAGATCCTGGGTAAGACTTCACAACCCAGTGTTTGGGTAGTTTTTGTGTAACACATATCCTGGGTCAGACGTAACAACCCAGTGTTTGGGTAGTTTTTGTGTAACTCAGATCCTGGGTCAGACGTAACAACCCAGAGTTTGGTAGTTTTTGTGTTACTCATCTCCTGGGTCAGACGTAACAACCCAGTGTTTGGGTAGTTTTTTGTTACCTAGATCCTGGGTCAGATGTAACAACCCAGTGTTTGGGTAGTTTTTTTGTTACCTAGATCCTGGGTCAGACGTAACAACCCAGTGTTTGGGTAGTTTTTGTGTAACAGAGATCCTGGGTCAGATATAACAACCCAGTGTTTGGGTAGTTTTTGTGTAACACAGATCCTGGGTCAGACGTACAACCCAGTGTTTGGTAGTTTTTGTGTTACTCAGATCCTGGGTCAGACGTAACAACCCAGAGTTTGTTAGTTTTTGTGTTACTCATCTCCTGGGTCAGATGTAACAACCCAGTGTTTGGGTAGTTTTTTTGTTACCTAGATCCTGGGTCAGACGTAACAACCCAGTGTTTGGGTAGTTTTTTTGCTAGCTAGATCCTGGGTCAGACGTAACAACCCAGTGTTTGGGTAGTTTTTTTGTAACACAGATCCTGGGTCAGACGTAACAACCCAGTGTTTGGTAGTTTTTGTGTTACTCATCTCCTGGGTCAGACGTAACAACCCAGTGTTTGAATAGTTTTTGTGTAACTCAGATCCTGGGTCAGACGTAACAACCCAGTGTTTGTGTAGTTTTTTGTTACCTAGATCCTAGGTCAGATGTAACAACCCAGTGTTTGGGTAGTTTTTTTGTTAGCTAGATCCTGTGTCAGACGTAACAACCCAGTGTTTGGGTAGTTTTTGTGTAACAGAGATCCTGGGTCAGACGTAACAACCCAGTGTTTGGGTAGTTTTTGTTTAACAGAGATCCTGGGTCAGATGTAACAACCCAGTGTTTGGGTAGTTTTTGTGTAACAGAGATCCTGGGTCAGAAGTAACAACCCAGTGTTTGGGTAGTTTTTGTGTTACTCATCTCCTGGGTCAGATGTAACAACCCAGTGTTTGAATAGTTTTTGTGTAACACAGATCCTGGGTCAGGCGTAACAACCCAGTGTTTGGTAGTTTTTGTGTTACTCAGATCCTGGGTCAGACGTAACAACCCAGTGTTTGGGTACTTTTTGTGTTACTCAGATCCTGGGTCAGATGTAACAACCCAGTGTTTGGGTAGTTTTTGTGTAACACAGATCCTGGGTCAGATGTAACAACCCAGTGTTTGGGTACTTTTTGTGTTACTCAGATCCTGGGTCAGATGTAACAACCCAGTGTTTGGGTAGTTTTTGTGTAACACAGATCCTGGGTCAGGTGTAACAACCCAGTGTTTGGTAGTTTTTGTGTTACTCAGATCCTGGGTCAGGTGTAACAACCCAGTGTTCGGTAGTTTTTGTGTAACACGGATCCTGGGTCAGATGTAACAACCCAGTGTTTGGGTAGTTTTTGTGTTACTCATCTCCTGGGTCAGACTTCACAACCCAGTGTTTGGGTTGTTTTTGTGTTACTCATCTTCTGGGTCAGACGTAACAACCCAGTGTTTGGGTAGTTTTTGTATTACCGTACTCATCTCCTGTGTCAGACATAACAACCCAGTGTGTGGGTAGTTTTTGTGTTACACAGATCCTGGGTCAGATGTAACAACCCAGTGTTTGGGTAGTTTTTTTGTTACCTAGATCCTGGGTCAGACGTAACAACCCAGTGTTTGGGTAGTTTTTTTGCTAGCTAGATCCTGGGTCAGACGTAACAACCCAGTGTTTGGGTAGTTTTTTTGTAACACAGATCCTGGGTCAGACGTAACAACCCAGTGTTTGGTAGTTTTTGTGTTACTCATCGCCTGGGTCAGACGTAACAACCCAGTGTTTGAATAGTTTTTGTGTAACTCAGATCCTGGGTCAGACGTAACAACCCAGTGTTTGTGTAGTTTTTTGTTACCTAGATCCTAGGTCAGATGTAACAACCCAGTGTTTGGGTAGTTTTTTTGTTAGCTAGATCCTGTGTCAGACGTAACAACCCAGTGTTTGGGTAGTTTTTGTGTAACAGAGATCCTGGGTCAGACGTAACAACCCAGTGTTTGGGTAGTTTTTGTTTAACAGAGATCCTGGGTCAGATGTAACAACCCAGTGTTTGGGTAGTTTTTGTGTAACAGAGATCCTGGGTCAGAAGTAACAACCCAGTGTTTGGGTAGTTTTTGTGTTACTCATCTCCTGGGTCAGATGTAACAACCCAGTGTTTGAATAGTTTTTGTGTAACACAGATCCTGGGTCAGGCGTAACAACCCAGTGTTTGGTAGTTTTTGTGTTACTCAGATCCTGGGTCAGACGTAACAACCCAGTGTTTGGGTACTTTTTGTGTTACTCAGATCCTGGGTCAGATGTAACAACCCAGTGTTTGGGTAGTTTTTGTGTAACACAGATCCTGGGTCAGATGTAACAACCCAGTGTTTGGGTACTTTTTGTGTTACTCAGATCCTGGGTTAGATGTAACAACCCAGTGTTTGGGTAGTTTTTGTGTTACACAGATCCTGGGTCAGGTGTAACAACCTAGTGTTTGGTAGTTTTTGTGTTACACAGATCCTGGGTCAGGTGTAACAACCCAGTGTTCGGTACTTTTTGTGTTACTCAGATCCTGGGTCAGATGTAACAACCCAGTGTTTGGGTAGTTTTTGTGTAACACAGATCCTGGGTCAGGTGTAACAACCCAGTGTTTGGTAGTTTTTGTGTTACTCAGATCCTGGGTCAGGTGTAACAACCCAGTGTTCGGTAGTTTTTGTGTAACACAGATCCTGGGTCAGATGTAACAACCCAGTGTTCGGGTAGTTTTTGTGTTACTCATCTCCTGGGTCAGACTTCACAACCCAGTGTTTGGGTTGTTTTTGTGTTACTCATCTTCTGGGTCAGACGTAACAACCCAGTGTTTGGGTAGTTTTTGTATTACCGTACTCATCTCCTGTGTCAGACATAACAACCCAGTGTGTGGGTAGTTTTTGTGTTACACAGATCCTGGGTCAGACGTAACAACCCAGTGTTTGGGTAGTTTTTGTGTTACTCATCTCCTGGGTCAGACGTAACAACCCAGTGTTTGGGTAGTTTTTGTGTTACTCATCTCCTGGGTCAGACGTGACAACCCAGTATTTGGGTAGTTTTTGTGTTACTCAGATCCTGGGTCAGATGTAACAACCCAGTGTTTGGGTAGTTTTTGTGTTACTCAGATCCTGGGTCAGACGTAACAACCCAGTGTTTGGGTAGTTTTTGTGTTACTCAGATCCTGGGTCAGACGTGACAACCCAGTATTTGGGTAGTTTTTGTGTTACTCAGATCCTGGGTCAGATGTAACAACCCAGTGTTTGGGTAGTTTTTGTGTTACACAGATCCTGGGTCAGACGTAACAACCCAGTGTTTGGGTAGTTTTTGTGTTACTCATCTCCTGGGTCAGACGTAACAACCCAGTGTTTGGGTAGTTTATGTGTTACTCAGATCCTGGGTCAGATGTAACAACCCAGTATTTGGGTAGTTTTTGTGTTACTCGGATCCTGGGTCAGATGTAACAACCCAGTGTTTGGGTAGTTTTTGTGTTACTCAGATCCTGGGTCAGACGTAACAACCCAGTGTTTGGGTAGTTTTTGTGTTACTCATTTCCTGGGTCAGACGTGACAACCCAGTGTTTGGGTAGTTTTTGTGTTACTCATCTACTGGGTCAGACGTAACAACCCAGTGTTTGGATAGTGTTTGTGTTACACAGATCCTGGGTCAGACGTAACAACCCAGTGTTTGGATAGTGTTTGTGTTACACAGATCCTGGGTCAGACGTAACAACCCAATCGCTCAATCAAGTGTTTTCAGTTCAAGTATTTTCACTTTAAACTGCTTTAATTTGGAATGAGAGATACAGAGGGTGTGGCTTTATTGCATCTTTACTGCTGATGATTGGTCCAGTTTGGGTTTGCGATCTCTATCCCAGAATAAAACCTGCTCCAGAGCAGGTTAGCCGGGTAGTGTAAGTTACCATGGTGATGAACACTGCTAAAAACCAATCCACCTTCTTGAACCCGAAAAACCAGAGTTTGCTCTAACTAATCTCAAAATTATCTAGGTAGCAACTGAAACCAGCTTTGTGCAACACGACAGCGACTCACTAGGACCGAACTTGCCTACCCCTGGGGGGTATTCCAGAAAGCAGGTTATGTGACATACCCGGGTATGTTTAAGAGCAAGTTAGCGGATAACCTCAACTTTCGGTTCCAAAAATGGTGGTAACTTTCAGGATATGTAAGTAGCCATAGCAACTCACTCTCAGCTGCTCATGATCCAGGGTTAGTTTGTGTAAGAGGTATTCAGATGTGTGTTATATAATTAATATAGGTATTAATATAACCAAATGTGTTTCAGTTATTACATATTAATTCTAAAGAATTAGAGTAAAAATAAATTAAAAATAAAGTTTAAATGTTAATGCAATTCAAATGTATTTATTAATTATTTTATTGTCATCTCACACATGGATCTGTATTCAATTAATTATCATAAACAAATAATATAATCCTTATTATATAGATGCACTTTTATGATGGATGGATGCACTTTTATGATGGACAGATGCACTTTTATGATGGACGGATGCACTTTTATGATGGACAGATGCACTTTTATAATGGACTGATGCACTTTTATGATGGACTGATGCACTTTTATGATGGACTGATGCACTTTTATAATGGACTGATGCACTTTTATGATGGACTGATGCACTTTTATAATGGACTGATGCACTTTTATGATGGACTGATGCACTTTTATGATGGACTGATGCACTTTTATAATGGACTGATGCACTTTTATGATGGATGGATGCACTTTTATGATGGACTGATGCACTTTTATAATGGACTGATGCACTTTTATGATGGATGGATGCACTTTTATGATGGACAGATGCACTTTTATGATGGACAGATGCACTTTTATGATGGACTGATGCACTTTTATAATGGACTGATGCACTTTTATGATGGATGGATGCACTTTTATGATGGACAGATGCACTTTTATGATGGACAGATGCACTTTTATGATGGACTGATGCACTTTTATAATGGACTGATGCACTTTTATGATGGATGGATGCACTTTTATGATGGACTGATGCACTTTTATGATGGACTGATGCACTTTTATGATGGACTGATGCACTTTTATGATGGACGGATGCACTTTTATGATGGACGGATGCACTTTTATGATGGACGGATGCACTTTTATGATGGACGGATGCACTTTTATGATGGACAGATGCACTTTTATAATGGACTGATGCACTTTTATAATGGACTGATGCACTTTTATGATGGATAGATGCACTTTTTTATGATGGACAGATGCACTTTTATGATGGACAGATGCACTTTTATGATGGACAGATGCACTTTTATGATGGACAGATGCACTTTTATGATGGATAGATGCACTTTTTTATGATGGACAGATGCACTTTTATGATGGACAGATGCACTTTTATGATGGACAGATGCACTTTTATGATGGATAGATGCACTTTTTTATGATGGACAGATGCACTTTTATGATGATAGATGCACTTTTTTATGATGGACAGATGCACTTTTATGATGGATAGATGCACTTTTTTATGATGGACAGATGCACTTTTATGATGGACAGATGCACTTTTATGATGGACAGATGCACTTTTATGATGGATGGATGGATGCACTTTTATGATGGACAGATGCACTTTTATGATGGATGGATGGATGCACTTTTATGATGGACAGATGCACTTTTATGATGGACAGATGCACTTTTATGATGGACAGATGCACTTTTATGATGGATGGATGGATGCACTTTTATGATGGACAGATGCACTTTTATGATGGACGGATGCACTTTTATGATGGACAGATGCACTTTTATGATGGACAGATGCACTTTTATGATGGACAGATGCACTTTTATAATGGACAGATGCACTTTTATGATGGATGGATGCACTTTTATGATGGACAGATGCACTTTTATGATGGACGGATGCACTTTTATGATGGATAGATGCACTTTTATGATGGACAGATGCACTTTTATGATGAATAGATGCACTTTTATGATGGACAGATGCACTTTTATGATGAATAGATGCACTTTTATGATGGACAGATGCACTTTTATGATGGACAGATGCACTTTTATGATGGACAGATGCACTTTTATGATGAATAGATGCACTTTTATGATGGACAGATGCACTTTTATGATGAATAGATGCACTTTTATGATGGACGGATGCACTTTTATGATGGGCAGATGCACTTTTATGATGGATAGATGCAGTTTTATGATGGACAGATGCACTTTTATGATGGACAGATGCACTTTTATGATGGACAGATGCACTTTTATGATGGACAGATGCACTTTTATGATGAATAGATGCACTTTTATGATGGGCAGATGCACTTTTATGATGGATAGATGCAGTTTTATGATGGACAGATGCACTTTTATGATGGACAGATGCACTTTTATGATGAACAGATGCACTTTTATGATGGATAGATGCAGTTTTATGATGGACAGATGCACTTTTATGATGAATAGATGCACTTTTATGATGGACTGATGCACTTTTATGATGGACAGATGCACTTTTATGATGAATAGATGCACTTTTATGTTGGACGGATGCACTTTTATGATGGGCAGATGCCTTTTTATGATGGGCAGATGCACTTTTATGATGGATAGATGCAGTTTTATGATGGACAGATGCACTTTTATGATGGACAGATGCACTTTTATGATGGACAGATGCACTTTTATGATGGATAGATGCAGTTTTATGATGGACAGATGCACTTTTATGATGGACAGATGCACTTTTATGATGGACAGATGCACTTTTATGATGGATGGATGCACTTTTATGTACGGATGCACTTTTATAATGGACAGATGCACTTTTATGATGGACAGATGCACTTTTACGATGGACAGATGCACTTTTATGATGGACAGATGCACTTTTATGATGGACAGATGCACTTTTATGATGGACTGATGCACTTTTACGATGGACAGATGCACTTTTATGATGGACAGATGCACTTTTACGATGGACAGATGCACTTTTATGATGGACGGATGCACTTTTATAATGGACAGATGCACTTTTATGATGGACAGATGCACTTTTACGATGGATAGATGCACTTTTATGATGGACGGATGCACTTTTATGATGGACAGATGCACTTTTATGATGGATGGATGCACTTTTATAATGGACGGATGCACTTTTATGATGGACAGATGCACTTTTATGATGGACAGATGCACTTTTATGATGGACAGATGCACTTTTATGATGGATGGATGCACTTTTATGATGGATGGATGCACTTTTATGATGGGCAGATGCTCTTTTATGATGGACAGATGCACTTTTATGATGGACAGATGCACTTTTATGATGGATGGATGCACTTTTATGATGGACAGATGCACTTTTATAATGGACAGATACACTTTTATAATGGACAGATGCACTTTTATAATGGACAGATGCACTTTTATGATGGATGGATGCACTTTTATGATGGATGCATGCACTTTTATAATGGACAGATGCACTTTTATAATGGACAGATGCACTTTTATGAAGGACAGATGCACTTTTATGATGGACAGATGCACTTTTATAATGGACAGATGCACTTTTATAATGGACAGAAGCACTTTTATGATGGACAGATGCACTTTTATGATGGACAGATGCACTGTTATGATGGACAGATGCACTTTTATGATGGACAGATGCACTATTATGATGGACAGATGCACTTTTATGATGGACAGATGCACTGTTATGATGGACAGATGCACTTTTATGATGGACAGATGCACTGTTATGATGGACAGATGCACTTTTATGATGGACAGATGCACTGTTATGATGGATAAATGCACTTTTTAACGAGAATGTTAGCAGATTTAGCTGGTAATCAAAACGCAAGCCAGTTCGAATAATGTGGAAGTGTGAATGAGATTTGAGAGCTGCCATTTTAGTCCGTTCCTCATTCAAAACTATCATATGACGACTGGAGTTTTTACATTAGTTGTTTTTAAATCTGTTTATATCACTCCAAACATCTGCAGACACGCACGAGCGCGAGCGTATCTTAAAGGGATAGTTCACACAAACATGACATCTCTGTCATCGTTTCCTCGCCCTCATGTTGGCCATTGACTTCCCTAATAGGAACCAACATTCACATTTTTGGGTGAACTACTACCCGTTCTACAATGAATCTGCTGCACATGACACGTATTTAAATAATGTCACAGTCACTGAGAAGTTATATTAGTCATATAAATGCATTTTAAATGCCCTACAGCTCGTGTCTACACTCATTTGTTTAGCTGCAAATGACAGCTTTTGCCTCACACGCGCTCTCGGACGAATTTACAAACTTTGCGACGCGCAAACCGCGCATCTTTAGTGTATCTTTGGCGTCTCGCGCGGTGCGGAAGTGGCCCGTGGGGCAGGGCGCGCGCACGGCTGCATATAAACTGACACGGACTTCCTCAAACTCACTTTGCATCGGAGCAGAGACGCATTCAGGTACTTTCCTCCTCTTATCGCTCTTTTTATTTATTTATTTAATCTCTTTCCTGGAGCTTTCGCAGAAGGGATGATACGTGAGGAGATGGCAGAGCGTTTGTAATAATAATAATGATGATAATAATAATAATAATGGTGTTTTATTGGTCCTCAGATCTAAAGCAGCAGTCATGAGCTGGGACAGCTACATCAGCAACTTGACCAAGAGCGAATGGGTGGACGATGCGGCCATTCTCGGGCTGACACCGGGTCAGGAGTCCGTTTGGGCTTCGGCGCCGGGCGGCTGGCTCTCCCAAGTCACGGTACAACATTTACAGAAATAATTTTTTTTTTAACATTTTTTTTATATTGATTATGATTTATTTGCTTATGTAATAGCGTGTTTATTTGAATGGCGGTGTTTTTTTATGACTTAACGTACGTTAAGTTACTTATTCTGTCATCCGCGTAAAAGTCGTAAATCAGGATGCGCTCACAGCTTCGCCGGTGATAACGGTAGCTCTAGTCTAACTTTGCAACACGAAGTTTTGTATTAAAGTAGTTTAATTCGCGATAACACGATTAGAAATCTCCTCTGAAATCGACCGTTTATTTCATTCGCGCTGAATTTCCTCAGAGCAGCGGTCGCGCGGACTTCTGTGAAGTGCTCCTTATTTGGTCATTCTTGCTGAAAGGCGGAAGCGGGTACCTCTCTCTCTCGCTGCGCGCGCCCGCTTCCGCCTGTCCGCCCATGTCGCGCGTGCACGCTCTCTCTCTCTCTCTCTCTCTCTCTCTCTCTCTCTCTCTGCATGTCAGATGTTTTATATATGATTTATTATATATTTAGAATATGTTTAAGTGAGAGACATTCGCCTGTGAGTGAAACTATCACCTGAGTGTCTAATGTAATGTAATATTCGGTTTTGACCGCTGATTACACTGTGTGTGTGTGTGTGTGTGTGTGTGTGTGTGTGTGTGTGTGTGTGTGTGTGTGTGTGTGTGTGTGTGTGTGTGTGTGTGTGTGTGTGTGTGTGCACTTCCTTTCTTGGGTTCCTCTCACTAACTTTCATTTTGACTTGATTTTGAGATCCCTTTATCCAGGTGTGTGTGTGTGTGTGTGTGTGTGTGTGTGTGTGTGTGTGTGTGTGTGTAGCCTATATAATACTATATAATAATTTTACCCTATAGGCTATATGGTAGTATATATGTGTGTGTTCACACACACACACACACACACACACACACACATATATATATATATATATATATATATATATATATATATATATATATATATATATATATATATATATATATATATAGGGTGAAATTGTTATATAGATGTATTATATACAGACTATACTTTCATTCACGCATACATACACACACACACACACACACACACACACACACACACACAGATATATATATATAGGGTAAAATTATTATATAGATGTATTATATATACACTCTAAAAAATGCTGGGTTAAAAACAACCCAATTGCTGGGTTTGTCCATTTTCAACCCAACATTTTTTAGAGTGTAGGCTATGCTTTCATTCACACACACACACACACACACACACACACACACACACACACACACACACACACACACGTATATACAAACTCACACACACACACACACACACACACACACACACACACACACATATATATATATATATATATATATAGGCCTATATGTGTGTGAATGAAAGTATAGCCTATATATAATACATCTATATAATAATTTTACCCTATATGTGTGTATGGGTGTATGTGTGTGTGTGTGTGTGTGTGTCTGTATATATGTGTATGTGTGTGTGTGTGTGTGTGTGTGTGTATATGTATGTCTGTGTGTGTGTGTGTTTCCCCGTTCATGTCGTAACATGCGGCGGCTCAGACTTGTAAAGAATTCAGAGATGCTGTGCCTCTCTCTCTCTCTCTCTCTCTCTGGTCACATGACCTCAGGTGTCTCTGTGTCCGTCCGTTCTGGCACATCTTACCCCAAACCGCTGAACAGGAAGTGACATGGCCTCTGAAATGTGCTTTAATGTCAACCTACAATCCGGCCCAGAATCTTCTGGAATACTTTAAAACTTAGAAACGCGTTGCTTATCTTAAGCATCGCCTCCAGGAACATGACAAAACATGAACAATCTGTGTGTGTGTGTGTGTGTGTGTGTGTGTGTGTGTGTGTGTGTGTGTGAGTGTGTGTGAAATATCTGTACTTGTTTCAGCATGTGTTTTCTGGACCATTTTATCACCTGCAATCCACCCTCACACAGTCTCTCTCTCTCTCTCTCTCTCTCTCTCTCTCTCTCTCTCTTTCTCTCTCTCTCTCTCTCTCTCTCTCTCTCTCTCTCTCTCCGCAGGCGGCTGAGGTCCAGGCTCTGATCGCTGGTGACCGTGGGGGTCTGTTTGCCAATGGCATGACTCTGGCAGGCAGGAAGTGTACAGTGCTGAGAGACGCCCTGAATGTGGACGGGCAGAACACCATGGACATCAAGATGAAGACCTCAGAGAAAGAGCCAGACCCCTTCTCCCTCACCATCGGCAGAACTCACAAAGGTAACCCCCCAAACATACAACCCCCCAACCGCACCGCACACCAGTGAGCTCAAAACATCACTGCTGGAATAAACACTCACATTGTAGCATATACACATATTATAACATATTTTGATATTTATATTTAATTTAGATTCTGAGGTGAATATCGACCTGCACATGTTTTACACAAATGCAAATATCTATACCATAATTAATTGATAAGTGATTTTTTTTAGATCCTGTGGTGAAATATGACGTATGCAAGTTTATAATATATTTAATATTTAATTTTAATTTATAGTTAATTTATTTTTTATTTATATTTTTTAGATTCTGGGGTGAAATTTGACCATGGCATTTTTAATATATATAACTTTTATACAAATATTACATGCAAATATTTTATTTTTAATTTGAATTTATGATTAATTTATATTTCTAAATTATATTATATTACCATACTGTGGTGAAATTTGACATATACATATTAAGTTTATATAAACATTACATGCAAATATATTAATAAATACTTATTTTATATTTAATTTATATTCT
>JARQWZ010002716.1:125000-192500 GCA_033150135.1 Gobio occitaniae
TGCACTTTTATGATGGATGGATGCACTTTTATGATGGACAGATGCACTTTTATGATGGACTGATGCACTTTTATGATGGATGTATGCACTTTTATGATGTACGGATGCACTTTTATGATGGATGTATGCACTTTTATGATGATAGATGCACTTTTATGATGGACTGATGCACTTTTATGATGGACAGATGCACTTTTATGATGGACAGATGCACTTTTATGATGGACAGATGCACTTTTATGATGGATGTATGCACTTTTATGATGGACTGATGCACTTTTATGATGGACAGATGCACTTTTATGATGGACAGATGCACTTTTATGATGGACAGATGCACTTTTATGATGGATGTATGCACTTTTATGATGGACAGATGCACTTTTATGATGGACAGATGCACTTTTATGGGCTTCAAAATCTCAACCCCCCCATTTATTCCCATTATAAATCTTGGAAGAACAAGGACATTATACAGTCTGATTGTGTTCGGCTGAAAGTAATGTCACACACAACTAGGATGACTTGAGCGGGAAAAAATCATGGGATAATTCTAATTTTTGGGTGAACTATCCCTTTAAGAGTGTATTTGATAAAACAACAGCAATAGACAGACAAATGTTTTGCACGAAGCATTTTTGACACCGCCGTGCACAACAACTGAATGTCAAGTCGGCTCTCGTGATAGTGAAACTAAATTTAGCCTGGTGTTAAAGGGTAGAGAGGGGGAAACAGGGAAAAGAGAGGCGTGCGGTGCGGGTGTGTGTGTGTGTGTGTGTGTGTGTGTGTGTGTGTGTGTGTGTGTGTGTGTGTGGGTGCCCTTTAGGTCCGAACCCAAACTCACTCTCACATTTCCCCCTTTAATTCAACCCTGACCTTTCATTCAAAGTCTGGAGGTCGACTAGGGAGAGTCTGAGTGTTTCCACACCTTATCCGAGAGGAAAAGACGTCCGTGAGGATTCAAATTCCTGCGTTTCTTTAATCCCCGATCCCTATAAACATCTGACTCCAGATCCATACACACACTACAGTCACGCAAGCATATAGACGTGTTAGACATTGCTCATTTGCACATGTAACATTAATGCGTATAAAATCGTGTTGGGACAACGTCCTGGTCATACAACCATTGCTATTTTTGCAGTGTGCATGGAATACCCAGATTTCATAACATATTGACTAAAATTTGCGGTATGGAGGAATAAACCTGACATTTATAGTTACAAACGGCATTCGACTTACCGTTTTTCTAAATAATAGCCACTTAAAGCACACACTCTTCCAAACACAGCCAAAGTACGTGACTGTTAAGTGACCGTTAATCTAAAAACGGCAAGATTGATATTGTAGAATGTCAAACATTGGCACTACAACTACATTAGCAGCTTAATTTATAGCCTGATGTGTGTATGTATTCTGGTTTTGTCCTGTATAAAGGCTGATGTGGTTATATACACTGATCAGGCATAAAATTATGTCCTAATATTGTGTTGGTCCCCCCTGGACTAGACCCTTAAAGATGTGCTGTGGCACCAATACTGTATTATTAATCTGGCCCTTGTCAAACTCGCTCAAATCCTTACGCTTGCCCATTTTTTCTGCTTCTAATGCAACTTTGAGGATGAAATGTTCACTTGCTGCCTAATATATCGCACACACTAACAGAGATCATCAGTGTTATTCATAATGTTATGCTTGATTGGTGTAGGCTATATATATATACACACAACAGTTAGTTCTGGTTCTTTGATGACTTTGTTTGTAATATAAAACATCCGCGCTGTGGGCGTGTCCTCGAACATTCGCGCGCTCTGTGAATGTTTGGTGTTTTTAGACGCTCCCTAACGGTTTTCCCATATACGGGAACGTCGTTGAGAGACCGTCTATAAATTGCGCTGCTTTTACCGGAACGCGCACTCACGTTCTGTCAAACGCCGAGACTGACACCGACCCGATTCGCTCTCAGGTAATAACGCAAAACCCGCACGTATTTCACTGGAACGGTGTGTTTTTTATGTGTGTTGCTGACGCTTTGTTTCGCGGTATAAAACGGGCGCGTGCGCGAGATCTGCCAAAGTGCGTTGACGTTTGTGGAGCTTCCTGACTGGAGCAGCTGACCTGAGATCAGCTCAGCTCGTTTGCCGCCTGTCGGTACTTGACGCGTTCTCTGGCCGGGATCAGTAGAAGTTTTAATATCAAACTACACCGCCAGAGAGCTGGACGAGTGAGTAAGTTTGCTGTTAGGATATATATTGTGTTCTGTGGAGACCGGCGCTGGACGCTGAGTTTGTCAAACCGGAGCAGATTTAAGAAACAAGTCCTCAAACTTTTTGAGTTAAATCAAATGACCTTCACGCTTCCGGTGGCGGTTTGGGTCAGAAACGTTACGGTTGATACGTTGGGTTTACGTGTACGATGATCAAATACTTGATTCACTAATAAAAACAAACAAACAAAGTTACACTCGGGGTAAAGTCCGCTCGGACTCACTCGTTATTGCGTCATAAGACGGTTATTTAAACTAATTGTGTGCGACAGTTGAATTTGTAGGATCACGTGCATGGGCAGCTCCGCGCTCGATACAATGCGGTGTTGTGATTGGAGATTAAATATCAGAGATAGTGTCATAGAAATTATGATTTTTATTTAAAACTATCAATATCTTGATTTTTAAAAAATGTATAAATTATTGGGTCCCGACAGTAAAAATGTAAACGTTGGTTATTGCATTAGCAATCTCTGAAATATGAAAAATCAGGTCTAATGGACGCTTGTTTCTGCTGCGTAATAAATTAAGTAATTGTGACTTTTTACCTCCAATTCTGACTTTATTTTATTTTTATTATAATTGTCTATATTTATGTGCAATTGATTTTATTTACAGTTCTGAGGGGATAAAAAAAACGTTACGAGTTTCAAGAAAGTCTCATTTTTATGGCAGAAACCCACTTCATAGTCCATCTGCGTCAGTCAGTCAGAAATATTACACTCGCATTGTTTACATATTTATCTTTATCACAAAGCTGCAAAAATATTCTTTTATGTACCAATATGCATTAAGTTGAAACTAAAGAGATCAGGTGTAGATTAATTGAGTTTTTTTCAACCAAATCAAAGGCTAATGTCTTCTATAAAGTGTGTGTGTGGGAAGATCTTACAGTCGAATACAGTGTCATTGCTCCAATGCAAAGGTCAGAATGTTGTACACAAAGGTCATGGTTCATCTGGGCTTTGTAAAGGTCATATAGAGTGGAGGTATGACAAAGATCACACACACACACACACACACACACACACACACACACACACATTCTCCTGAGGTCTTTTCTGTCTTGTGCTGTAGCCTAGGCTATTAATAGCAGCGAAACCTCAGACTGTATATGTGTCAGACAGCTGAAGTGTGTGTGTGTGTGTGTACAGTAAAGGTTTGTGCAGGTCTTAACTTTTTTGACCGATTTTAGTTGTTGTCGTCTTTATAAAAATGTGTTTTCCATCAATTTGGTGAGCAACTGAATTTAATTTGAGCACAGAAATGGAGGAGTAAGACTTTAAAATGGTGCAAAAGACACACACACACACACGTGAATGGGAGTCTATGACTACAAGTAAAAATTATTTAAATATGTGTATCAAACTATACAAATAATGGTTGGATAAAGTCTAACGAAATATCAAATGTACATGTTCTAAACAGTAAATCTAGCAGTTCATGCTCATTTATAGTCTCATGATTTTGACCTGACATCCAGTAATGTGGTTTTTCTTGGTTTCATCTTGTGGTGTGTTGCGATTTGTGAAGTTCCTAAAGTTTGTGTATTTGCTGATATAGATGATGGTGAAATGTACACGATCTAAATGAGCTGAAAAGTAGCGCATAACTGTTTCTACTTCAGGGAAATGGGTTTTATGTGGGTTTTTTTGGGGGGGTTTTTTTAAGGCTCAGGTACACTTCATTACCCGCATCCGGACGGGTCTCGCGCAGTGTCTCTCTGTGGACGACCCAAGTATACTTTGATCAAGCAATAGCAATTGTGACCCTTTCCCTGAAAAGCTTCGGAGGGTTAATGATGTTTAATCCTGGTTTGTTCCCTCTCACTCAGGATGTCTATCAGTAAGATTCACGCTCGTGAAATCCTTGACTCCAGAGGAAATCCCACTGTGGAAGTGGATCTTTACACCACTAAAGGTAAATAAACACTTACATTAGTATCGTTGAGATGCTAGTATAGTTTCATTATTTTCAAACTATTTTTTATTTTATTTTCTGTTTTCATTTTAAAGTTTTAGTTTTGTTGTGCATTTGTCACTTTTAATACTATTTTTTTCTTCTGTGTTTTTCTTTTAAGTCAGTGTATTGTAAGTTTATTTTATTTATTTTTAAGGGGCCAAGCACCTCCTATTGAAATTGTTAGCGTTCTTATTATTATTATTATTATTATTATTCCGCTCTTGAGTCTATGGCAGCCCATAGAACCGTTTGTGGGAAAATTATGAAATTTGGCACAATCTGGTCTGTCACCATATCAAATTTGAAGTCTCTAACTCAAACCCTCTTGCGCCACAACCTGTCCAAAGTTGCACTCATGTTTATGCTAATACTTTTTGAACCATAAGGGCTAGAAACAAAATAAAATAAAACATTCCCGCCATTTTGAATTTTCCGAAAAACCTACTTTTTCGAACTCCTCCAAGGCCATTGCTCCAATTGTCATGAAAATTGAACCAGATCCTCTTCAGACTCTGCTGACAAAACAATATTAGACTCAAGATGATTAGTCAAACTGTTCTTGAATAACACGCAAATGAAATCGACAAAATGCCCACAAAAATGGAAGTCAGGCTATATCTCCGCAACGCTTTAGCATATTCTAACCAAACTAGGTGTGTGTTATGCCAACCATGAACTGAGGCTGCGTTTTGGCGCAGTGCCACCTAGTGGTCCCGAGATGCAAATATTTTATATTTTTGATGATAACTTCAGAATGCTTTGGCCAAAATTCACACAACTTGTCTCTTTAGATTCGGGGCATCACGTCGAGCCATATCATACCCAATTTTCCCAGATCAACCATTTTGGGCGTCAGACATTTTGAATTTTGTCAAAAAGTGCTATATTTTACGAACGCATTGGCGTATCATTACGAAACTCGGCATGTGTCTTCGGCACCAAGCCCTGACAGTACTCAAAGTTTCGGAGCAGCGCCACCTTGTGGACAACTTATAATGAATTGACCAAAAATGCTAATAACTGTTGATTAAATTTGACTATTGTCATAAAACTGGTTTTAATGGATTCCTTGGCTCATGCCAAGAACATGGATCCCAATTTTACCATATTTGGTCAAACTTCCTGTTCGCCATTTTGATTCCCTTTACAAACATACTTTTTCGAACTCCTCCTAGACCATTTGTCCGATTTTTCACCAGAATCGTAGCATCTTCAGACCATGACAGCAAAAAGTTATTAATTTCGTGTCAACAGACAAAACTGTTTTCATACACCATAGCGATGAAGTTGAGGCATGATGCCAAAATGACTCTTGAGGCTGTATCTCTGTAGTGCTTTGGCATAATGACACCAAACTTCGCCTGTGTCTTTGTTCCCTTATTCTGACCACACCATATGAATTTTGAACATTCGCCACCTATTGGTCAAAAGTGATAAACCATTAAATCATATTATTAGTGACTGTATATATGATTTTTCAGCCATTTTGCCTAAAATCATTTTAAAATGCCTTTAATTGCTCATTGTTGCATTTGGTCTAACCCTCCCAGCCATATTGGCATGTCTACGGCCTTTGCGCTTGGTCCCATTAATTGCTGCTTGCAGCTTTAATTATTATTCTTCCTCCTTCCTTGAGTCTATGACAGCCCATAGAACCGCTTGCGGGAAAATTATGAGATTTGGTACACCGATAGAGGTCAGTACCAATAGTAACCACACCAAATTTGGAGTCCCTAACTCAATCCCTTTAGCGCTGCCACCTGTCCAAAGTTTGACTCCTATTTCTGCTAATAACTTTTGGACCATAAGGGATAGAAACAAAATTCCTGAGCAATTTCCGTCATTAAAAAATTCCCGCCATTTAGAATTTTCCAAAAATCCTGCTTTTGCGAACTCATCCTAGACGGTTTGTCCAATTTGCACGAAAATTGAACCAGATCATCTTCAGACCATGTTAGCAAAAAGTTATGGAATTAAAGTTGATTCGTCAAATCGTTTTCGATAAACACGCGAACAAATTTTACGTGGCGGTTGTGAAAATACACTTAAGGCTATATCTCCGCAACGTTTTATTGTATTCAAGCCAAACTTAGTACATGTCATCACAAGAATGACCTGAGGCGACATGCTGGGTTTTGGCGCAGCGCCACCTACTGGTCCGGAGATATGAAAAATGGCTATTTTGGCTTATAACTTCTGAACCGTTTGTCCAAAAATCGTAAAAAGTGAGACGGAGTCGACTAATATCCAATTTTACCATATCGGCCATTTTGGCTATCAGCCATTTTGAATTATGTGCTAAAATGCTGTATTTTATGAACGCATGAACGGATTGTTACAAAACTCTGTATGGGTCATCAGCACGATGACCTGAAGGAGCCTGAGAAGTTTCAAAACAGCACCACCTAGTGGAGAATTTTTTTTCCCCTTATAAACACTCCGCTTATAACTTTGGGTGTGGTTGACTTATTTTCATGGGAGTTTCTTTTTTGTCTGCCGAGTCCAACGATACCAGACTTGCCAGGTTTCGGCGTATGGTTTGTGCACCGTTGTAATTTAGCGCTTTAAAAACGTTAGCCGATATCTTCGAAACTGCTAGTCCGATCGAGACGACGAAACCCGCGCCAGAAGTTCGGAAACATGGGTCGATAGCTAAATGCTAATGCCCAAATGTCAAAATATTGATAGGAAGGGGGAGTAAAATCCAATCTAAGTCAGGTGTCGGTCATTTTTTGAGAACTTTTTTTTTGTGTTTTCATATAAATGTCTATAACTCCGAAACGAAATGAGATATTTTCACCAAAGTTGACACACGCATGTATGGGCTCACTCCGAGGACATGGTGGGATTGTGCCTCTTGGTGGCGCTATAATAAAAAAAAATGAAATTCCCATCGACTACGATGCGTTTTTCAGCCTTTTTGCCTAAAATCATAAAATGTGTTTAATTGCTACCGTTCATCTGACACACCCAGCCATTTTGGCGTGTTTTGTCGCTGCGCTTGTCCCCGATAATGGCTTCAAGTTAAACTAAATTAAAATTTAGCAGCTAGCTGAGAATCTTTTTTTTTTTTTATATATATTTTTTTTTTGGTTAACGTTTTTTACTTGAAATTAACAGAAATAAACAAAGTCATTTATGGGTTTTATTTTCAGTTTTAGGGTTTACATTTTTACACACACACTTATGCGCACACTCACACATGTTGTACGTTTACATGACGACAATGAACTAAAAACAGAAAAGTTTTTGCACCGATGACAAAACGATCCGCAAAAACAAAGAAACGTGCACCGTTTTCAAAAGTTTGTGTCTTCAGGCCGTTGTCGTTATAAAAGAACGGCCAAAACGCACAAGTTTTCAGTTGAATATAATAACCCTGCAGTGATGGGATGAATTTGGCGAAGCCCTACTAACAAAACACCCTAGCAACCACCTAGCAACACCCTAGCAACCTTTACCGAATGGACAGGCAGGTCGATCGATAATCTTCACAATGCAAGGCTTTTTAATTTATTTATTTTTTTAACGTTCAAAGTTCTTCTCGAGGAAATGTTCCCGTCCCAGTTAGTAATTTATTATGTATTTCAGGTCGTTTCCGGGCGGCTGTTCCCAGCGGAGCATCCACTGGAGTTCATGAGGCGCTGGAGCTCAGAGATGGAGACAAAACCCGTTACCTGGGCAAAGGTAACACACACTCTCTCTCACACACACACACACACACACACACAACCCTCATTCATTACACACAAAGACAGATCATCGGTGTGTGTTTAAGGTACCCAGAAGGCCGTGGACCATGTGAACAAGGAGATCGCCCCCAAACTGATTGAGAAGGTGAGATTATGGGTTGGATTGTTCCCTTCCCGCCCTGATTAAATGGAAAGGCTACTATAAAAGCTTTTGGCGGCTCAATTTGTGTTATGTCAACATTACATTTGGACTTTGAAGGTTTTTTGTTTCCTATTCCTATAAATAAACTGCCTTGCCTATTAAAGTTCTTGGCTGCCAACCTGATAATAAACCCTTTGACCTCAGAGTTAATATGTAATATTAATTATCCTCCCTGTCTCTCACAGAAGTTCAGCGTCGTCGAGCAGGAGAAAATCGACAAGTTCATGCTGGAGCTCGACGGCACAGAGAACAAATGTAAACACACACACACACGTTTGTTTTTGTGAAATGTGAGGACATTCCATAGGCGTAATGGTTTTTATACCGTACAAACCGTATTTTCTATCCCTTTACACTGCCCCTAAACCTACCCATCACACACACACACACACACACACACACACACACACACACACACACACACACACACACACACACACACTGCCCCTGCCCCTAAACCTACCCATCACACACACACACACACACACACACACACACACACACTGCCCCTGCCCCTAAACCTACCCATCACACACACACACACTTTTTATTTAAAAAAAACATGTCCTCACTCACACACTTATTCCCGCGCACATTTGTACACATACACTTACACACTTACCCACACACCCACTCACACATTTTTGCACACACTTATACTCTCACACTCACTCAGACACGCACACTTATACACACACACACACAGACACGCACACTTGTTCTCTCACACACACCGACACGCACACTTATACTCTCTCACACACACACAGACACGCACACTTGTTCTCACACACACACACACGCACACTTGTTCTCTCTCACAAACACACACACACACACACAGACACGCACACTTATACTCTCACACACACACAGATACTCACACACTTATACTCTCTCACACACACACACACACACAAACTTATACTCTCACTCACACTCAGACACATTTTTGCACACACACGCACACATATACACTTGCACACTTAGACACACACACACACACACACACTTATACTCTCACTCACACTCACACAGACACGCACACGTTCTCACACGCACACTTATACTCTCTCACGCACACACACACAGACACGCACACTTGTTCTCACACACACACACACACACACACACCCACAGACACGCACACTTGTTCTCACACACACACACATACGCACACTTGTTCTCTCTCTCTCACACACACACACACACACAAACTTATACTCTCACTCACACTCAGACACATTTTTGCACACATATACACTTGCACACTCACACAGACCCATTTATACACACTCACACTTATACACCTACACACTCGCACTGACACACACAGACACGCACACTTATATATACACACACACAGACACGCACTTGTTCTCTCACACACAGACACGCACTCACACAGACAGACACGCACACTTATACTCTCACACACACACACACAGACAGACATGCACACTTATACTCTCACACAAACACGCACTTATACTCTCTCTCACACACACACTTATACTCTCTCTCACAGACACATTTTTGCACACACATATACACTAGCACTTAGACGCACACTCACACAGACCCATTTATACACACTCAGACACATTTATGCAGGCACACACACACACGCACACTTATATACACACACACACAGACACGCGCACTTATACACACACACACAGACACGCGCACTTGTTCTCTCTCCCACACAGGCACGCACGCGCACACACACAGACAGACACGCACACTTATACACACCACACAGACACGCACACTTATACACACTCCCATTCTAAAGTGTGTCATGAATGGTGCTGCTCTGTCCTCCTCAGCTAAGTTCGGTGCTAATGCTATCCTGGGTGTGAGTCTGGCGGTGTGTAAGGCCGGCGCCGCAGAGAAGGGAGTCCCGCTGTACCGCCACATCGCCGACCTCGCCGGGAACAAAGACGTGATCCTGCCCGTGCCCGTACGTGTGCCGCCACACACACACACGCACCCCGCGCCGCCCATGCGTCTCCGCTCATCCTCTCCTCTCGTTCCAGGCCTTCAACGTGATCAACGGCGGCTCTCACGCCGGAAACAAACTGGCCATGCAGGAGTTCATGATCCTGCCCGTGGGGGCCCAGAGCTTCCGTGAGGCCATGCGCATCGGGGCCGAGGTTTACCACAACCTCAAGAACGTCATCAAGGCCAAGTACGGCAAAGACGCCACTAACGTGGGGGACGAGGGCGGGTTCGCGCCCAACATCCTCGAGAACAACGAGGGTACGAGTCGCCACGGTAACACTCATACGCCGCTCAGCTGAGCCGTTCTCTAATCCGTGTGTGTTTGTAGCTCTGGAGCTGCTGAAGTCCGCCATCGAGAAGGCCGGATATCCGGATAAGATCATCATCGGCATGGACGTGGCCGCCTCAGAGTTCTTCAGGAGCGGGAAATACGACCTGGACTTCAAGTCGCCTGACGACCCGAAGCGCCACATCAGCGGAGAGCAGCTGGGAGATCTCTACAAGAGCTTCATCAAGAACTACCCGGGTACACACACACACACACTTTCTTTCTCTCGCTCACACTCCCACGTCCCCACAAGTGTACACACGCAGACTCAAACACTTTCTCTCACTCACCCACGTCCCCACAAGTACGTATACACACACACACACACACACTCGCGCACACAGCCGCACGTCCCCACCCTCACACACTTTCTCTCACACTCTCACATGTCCCCACAAGTACGTACAAGCGCACACACGCAGACTCAAACACTTTCTCACTCACCCACGTCCCCACAAGTACGTACACACACACACACTCGCGCACAGTCGCACGTCCCCACCCTCACACACTTTCTCTCACACTCTCACATGTCCCCACAAGTACGTACACGCGCGCACACACACTTTCTCTCTCAATCGCACGTGTACACACACACACACGCACGCCCCCCCCCTCTCTCACTCTCACGTCCCCACAAGTACGTACACGCACACAGTTTCTCTCACACACACACCCACACACACCCACACACACACACACACTCGCACGTCCCCACCCTCACACACTTTCTCACATGTCCCTACAAGTACGTACACGCACACAGTTTCTCACACACACACCCACACCTGGTTTGTGCACAAAGCGTTTATGTGCATCTGGTCTGGGTTTTTCTGCAGTCCAGTCTATTGAGGATCCATTTGACCAGGACGACTGGGAGAACTGGAGCAAGTTTACCGGATCTGTAGACATCCAGGTGGTGGGAGATGATCTGACCGTGACCAACCCCAAACGCATCCAGCAGGCGTGCGAGAAGAAGGCCTGCAACTGCCTCCTGCTTAAAGTCAACCAGATCGGCTCTGTCACCGAGTCCATCCAGGCGTGAGTATAGAGCACAGCCTCCTCGTAGAGCTGCACCACAGGGTCCATTAGAGCCTCCTCGTAGAGCTGCACCCCAGGGCCCATTAGGGCCTCCTCGTAGAGCTGCACCCCAGGGCCCATTAGAGCCTCCTCGTAGAGCTGCACCCCAGGGTCCATTAGGGCCTCCTCGTAGAGCTGCACCCCAGGGCCCATTAGGGCCTCCTCGTAGAGCTGCACCCCAGGGCCCATTAGGGCCTCCTCGTAGAGCTGCACCACAGGGCCCATTAGGGCCTCCTCGTAGAGCTGCACCACAGGGCCCATTAGGGCCTCCTCGTAGAGCTGCACCCCAGGGCCCATTAGGGCCTCCTTGCAGAGCTACAGCTTTTATATCTGTAGCATTTTATACAATACAGATGGTTTCAGAACAGCTTTAGGGTAATAAATGGGAAAATAACTGTTAATGTTGCTAAATTCATCAAATTAGAAAACAAAATTCAGTTTCAGCTAAAAAGCAGCTCTATAGTGTATATACATTACATATTATACATTTTGTATAAAACAAAAAAATATTCAAATTAATTCAGTTCAAGAACCTGCCAATGTTGACTGAACCAAACAAATTCAATCGAATTTTGCAACATGGTCACAGTGTTGATTCAATTCACTTTAATAACAGGATTAAATCTTTCTTAATTGATGAATCATGCAACATCCAACAACGTTGAATTCTAGCCGGTTCAATAAGTTTTAATTTTGCGAAATTCATCAATTATAAACAAATCTGATTCCGTTTAGTGTTTACTCAATTCAGTTGAATAAATGTGTCAACATGGCGAAGTTAATCAATTATGAAGCAAATTTGATTCAGTTTCTGTTGTAAAGCATTTCTACAGAATTCGTGTGCGTGTAATCAAAATCACACTGAATCGAATCAAAATAACACTGAACCGAATCAACACTGAATCGAATCAAAATCATCAACACTGAACCAACTCGAACCGAATCAACACTGAATCGAATCAAAATCCCACTGAACCAAATCAACACTGAATCGAATCAAAATCATCAACACTGAGCCAAATTGAATCAAAATCAACACTGAATCGAATCAACACTGAATCGAATCAACACTGAATCGAATCAAAATCACACTGAACCGAATCAACACTGAATCGAATCAAAATCACACTGAAACGAATAAATTCAAAACTTAACCTAACCGAATCAAATCAACACTAAACCGAATAGAATCAAATCAACACTGAACTGAATCAAATAAATATCATCATCATCACTGAACCATATCAAATTAAAATCATCAACACTGATTTAATTAGGTTAGGTTTTGATTCGGGTCAGTGTTGATTTGATTCTATTTGGTTCAGTGTTGATTTAATTCGGTTCTGTTCAGTGTTCATTCGGTTCAGCTTTGTTGTTGCAAAATGAATTATGAAACATTAAATTCTGTTCAATTTTGTTTCTATTCAGTTTAAAAAAACTTGCAAAATTCACGAATTATAAACAAACCTGATTCAGTAATGTCAATGCTTTTGCGTTGCAAAAAGAGTCAAATATGAAACGAAGCAGTTCTACAATAGTGTCGTTTATTCAGCTCAGCTCAATACATGTCGATGCCGAAAACTTAACTCATCTCTCTGTGTGTGTGTGTAGTTGTAAACTGGCCCAGTCTAACGGTTGGGGTGTGATGGTGAGCCACCGCTCCGGCGAGACGGAGGACACCTTCATCGCTGACCTGGTGGTTGGACTCTGCACAGGACAGGTACGCCATACACACCTGACGCCTCACTGCTAATGCTAAACAACTGCTAGTGCTAACACACACACTTCTACTTTGACCAGATCAAGACCGGCGCCCCCTGCAGATCAGAGCGCTTGGCAAAGTACAACCAGCTGATGAGGTCAGTGATGATCACAAATCAGGTTAAAGGACTGTGTGTGTGTGTGCGTGTGTCTCATGTCTCTGTGTGTGTGTGTTCAACAGGATCGAGGAGGAGCTCGGCGACAAGGCCAAGTTTGCGGGCAAAGACTACCGCCACCCGAAACTCTAAAGCGTCCTCCATCTCAGATGTACTTTTTTGAAATGAGAAGTAAAAGAAAAAGTGAACAAAATGGAGTGTGTGCCTTTTATTCACTTTGTGTCCGTGTTTCTGAGCACTTCCCAAACACCAATCACAACACATTTCCCTAAAAGTGTTCGGGCAGACCAAACCGTAAGTCGTAGACACTTGAAACTTTGAGGGCTGGTTGTGCTCACACCGCCTACAAACGTCACCGAGGCACGCCCCGATCGGCCTGACGGGGGCGCTACAGCGAGCAAAACTACGAAATGGTACCATTTTTGGGTTTGGGGTATAAATTTTCATGTATTTTGGATTTTTAGAACACCTACTTTTGCAAACTAGTCCTAGGTTTTTAGCCCAACCGGACCCAAACCAGCGCAGCGTGACTCTTTGGAGTCTGAATGTCAATAGTTCTCAAAAAAAGGAAATTTGGGTTCACGGTCCCTAAGGGCCGGCAAAACGTCCCATGTGGGAGGAGCCACTTTTACTAAAATGGCTATAACTCGTGAACGCAATGAGCGATTTTCACCAAACTTGGTGCACATATGTAAGAGCTCATTCTGTGGTGGCGTGAAAAAGGATGTGGTGACTGCCACTGGGTGGCGCTATAACAGGAAAAACTGGAAAATGGCTATAGCTACTTCATATATGCTATAGCTTTTGCGAACTAGTTTTCATAGGTTTTTCGCTCGATTGTAATAACCAATGCAGTGCAATTCTCTGGACTCTCTGGATCAATATTTATCCAAAGAAAGTTTAACTTTGCACTTTGGATGGCCATAACAGGGTCATTTAGAAAATGGCTGTGGCAAAATGCACGCAAAAGCCTGTAAATCCTAAACCAAAGCACGAAAATTGGTGCGCACGTGACATAACATGGAGATCAGACCATAGGTGGCGCTATAACGGTCAAAAAGCTTTAATAACCATGCATTTCCTAAGGCAGATTGCCTGTAAATGTTCTTTTCCTTCTGTGATTTAAGTGGTTACATCTTTTTACGCTCCGCTCACAGCTATATTTGTTATTATAATATTCACCTCAGTTTTTTTGCATGCCACTCCCACATCTCAACATCCAATCAACAACCGATGCACAGAACCAAATCCCGCCCTCCATTTGTCTTTTAGATAATCTGTTATCCGTCACAATAGCTTCTCTATCTCCTCTCTATTTTCATCCATCACTTTAAACGGGGACTGACGTCAGCGAGCTGGAGGAACGGGAGGTTTTGGGTCTTGGTGCGAGTGTTGCTTGGCGACGACCATCAGGCCGAAAGCGTTTCAGAGCGACATCCGTGAAACAAACCTGTGTGTGTGTGTCATATTAGCCCGTGTGAGTATGATGTAGTGTCCAGGGGTCAGAGGTCAGGCTGTCGTTGGTGATGTTTGCGTCAGAGAGCCGCACTTTCACACACTCTTCTGTGTTTTTGAGCTCGTCAAGGCTGTGTTTATTCAATTAAAAATACAGTAAAATTCTGAAATATTATTATAATTTATAATATCCGTTCTCTATGTGAATATATAATAAAATGGAATTTATTCCTGCGATCAAAGCTGAATTTATCATCATTACTCCAGTCTTGATCCTTCACTGATCATTATTATCACACCTGATAATATTTCACCATTTTTACTGTATTTTTGAGCCCAATCTTCCTCCCAAGTGTAATATGACGAGTCCGCCCGGAGGTCTAAAGGCCCGCAACCTGTGGTCATTGCTAAGGAAACTCTCATCTGACGCCAAACTATTGTGTCTGCGCTCTCACAGGAGGAAATAGTTCCTGAGAGCCGCCCGTTTCCAGGGGGAACTTTTATGGGGGGCGGAACCTGAAGGGGTCAGGGGTCACATCAGCCTGTTACTGCGAAGAATGATGAGCTATAAAGAGGCCGACGATTAAATGTGACACAAAGCACAAAAATGCGAGCGTGCGTCTTCCACTCATTCTGGAGAAATGAGGATCTGTGTGGAGGCCGTGATGAGACGTGTGACGTCTGTGGGCGGGGCGTCGCTCGCGGCAACAGTTAGCTATGCGTGACATCACAGCGATGTTCCTTAAAAGGCCAATCGTGGCACCTGCTCGCACACAGACCCGTCCTGAAGCCGTACAGGACAGAACCGGACGCCTTCGTACTTTCTGACGACAACTCGCAAACAAGGATGGCTTTTTCATCTCCTCTGAACTTTACTGCTCTCCTCATGCTTCTCATCATCGCCGTGACAACGCAGGTAAAGGGACGGCCGTCGCCACGACAATTAGACGCTCAGGTGAGGATTTCACTTCTGACTCGACCAATCGCGTGAGTTTGGGGGCGGGACTAGCTGATTGACTTGGCGAATGACAGATCGCCGTGTGGGAAACCTGTTCGAGAACAGACATCGCTTGTGTGATTCCGCTTGACGGTTACACACTTTTTAGGCGAGATTGGACTTGAAATGCAAAATTTTTACAAAAATTCACAGTAATAAGAAACTAAATAAATATATATACAAATAAATAAATAAATATATATAAATATATGCAAATAAATATATATATATATATATATATATATATATATATATATATATATATATATATATGTCAAATCTATTAATCGCATCTAACAAAAGTGTCTAATATATGTGTGTGTGGAATGCTTTTATATATATTTATATATATTTATATATATATATATATATATATATATATATATATATATTTACAAACTTTTATGTAATATTTACATATATATTTACAATCTTTTTAAGTTAGATGCGATTAATGTATTTGACAGCTAATATATGTATATATATATATATATATAAAATTTTTACATTTATACATTACAATCAACATTACAATCAACTTGAACTGAAATAACATTAAACTGACTTTTTATTTTTATTTGTTGAATTTTGTATAATTTAAAAAACGTTGGAAACTGCTAAATTAGCTAAATAACATACGTTTACATTATATATATATATATATATATAATTTTAAATTAAGTTTAAGTAATTAAATAACTGCAACTTAAACAAAGAAATAAAAACTATAGGCATTTAAATAAATAATAAGCTAGTAAAAAAATTACGAAACACAAAATTACTACAGCTTGCAAATTAAAATGAAAATTAGAAAAATAAAAATTGATCGATGGTATTTAGTTGAAGTCATTCTGATCACATTATTTAACTTATTTTTAAGATAATCATGTTTAACAGTGGGATTCCTGATAGAAAAACGACATTCACGCTCTCAAACTACTTTAATATCTGTAAGCATATTATGTATATTTTCAAATTAACGTAAAACGTATTGCTATATAATAAACATCAAAAATCAATAATTTTACATTTAATTCGATTAAATAATTTGAATTGCATCTCAAAGTTATGAATTCAAATAAATTCTATGATTTATTCATTCAAATAAATGTAACGTTACGCACTAGCTTTATCTTTATGTCTGATTTAAAGCGAACGAGCCGTAACTGACGAAAATAACCGTCATTCTGACAGTGACGTCAATAGAACGAATTAAATAATGTTCTCAAAACATAAGCACAAAAATATAAAACAATATTTATACAGTGTTCATGTGAAATGCTAAAATGTAAAGTTCCCTAAACGTTTAAAAACCTGGACGCTGAGAGAACATTCAAAACATTTTCATAACTTAATGGGAACATTAGCAAAATGTTCGAAAACATTTTTGTTAGCTGGGTTAAAGACGTCTGGGCTAAAGTCTTATTTTCAAATCATCTTTAGCTTTAAATCAAAGTTTGTAATGTTGTGGACGTGGTTCTCCTCAGCGGGTTGGCTTGGTTCATGGGTTATGTGAAGGATAATCCACCTGGATTGTCCCGTTTAAACCATGGTCATTTACCAGCATTGAGAACTTAAAGCTGTCATTGATGTTAGCAGCGAAATATAAACTGACCGCGAAGGGTAAAAATGACGGTTATTTTTGTCAGTTATTGCTCGTTAAATCTAGCGTTCTGTTGGCTTTAAATCAGACACAGAGATGAAGTGATGCGTATTAGCTACATTTATTTTAAAGAATAAATTATATTCATTTGAATTCATTATCGAGAGAGAGAGAGAGAGAGATAGAGAGAGAGATGTGTGTGTGCGAATCACCTGCGCGCGTCAGGTCAGCATTTAACGGTTTTATTGCACATCTTTCAATCAGAATCGAGTATTCAGACAGACCACGGTTAAACTTTTTTTTTTATCCTTATGGGATAATGAATGGAGAAAATACAGAAGCAAACATGGGAAAGATTGGTTATCATCAGAAATATAATAGATTATTTGCTGTTTTAATCTGTTTTCCTTTCGTAAAAATGGAGGCTCAAGTCGAGCGCATTGCATTGTGGCTGCTAGCATAATAGGCCTACTCTCCTTATAAATATAGCTAAATATATGACATAAATATACAAGTAGTATTTGAAAATAGTCATTTCTGTGATTCTGTTTAAAAATTACACACTTAGGCCACGTGTCCACCAAAGTGTTTTCCCGCACAGGGCTGGTGAATTCAATTGTTTTCAATGGGAGCGCCATGTTTTTGAACGCCACGAGCGTAAAAAGAACGCTGAGCAAGTATTTCCCGCTCAAACGCTGAGCGCTCGGTGTTTAGTCGCCGAGACTTGGAGAATGTTCACATTTGGGTAAAACGCAGTGCTCACTGTCACTTTTTACCCAGCCGACCAATCACAGTGGAGGAGGGGCGGGACAAATACAGCACCGACCAACCGCCACATTCTGTGCGTGTACAACGTCAACAGATGACAAGAAGAAGCATAATAACTGAAGCAAACTATTTAAAACAAGATAATTTACATTGCATCAGCATTTTTATATAAACTATCTGTGAAATGAGATACTAGTAACACTTCCATGGATATTCGTATCATAACAAGCAAAGAGTCTCTCAACTAAAAAAAAACAAACCGCTCTCAAGTGTCCATAGCTAAGCGTTTTCAGCAGAGCACCTAGCATTTCCAGCTAACTAAAAACGCTTTTGTTGGACACGCATTTTAGATTTTAGATTTAAAATGCAAATTTACCATTTTCTTTTTCACATTAATAAGATACGGAGCCTGCACATGACATGCAAGAAAAAAAAAGTAAAGCGTGCGCATGAGTTACTAATTCGTTCTCTCGATTTATAAATCATGCGCACGTTTTACTAATTAATTCCCTCAAATTGCTAAATCGTGCACACGATTTACTAATTTTTTCCCTCAATTTATAAATCATGCGCATGATTTAGCAAATTCAGGGAACGAATTAGTAAAACTTGCGCACGCTTTATAAATCGAGGGAACGAATTAGTAAAACGTGCGCACGCTTCTATAAATCGAGGGAACGAATTAGTAAAACGTGCGCACGCTTTATAAATCGAGGGAACGAATTAGTAAAACGTGCGCACGCTTTATAAATCGAGGGAACGAATTAGTAAAACGTGCGCACGCTTTTATAAATCGAAGGAACGAAATAGTAAATCTTGCGCACGATTTAGCCTACTAGTTTTTTACTGCATGTCATGTGCGGGGCTCCGTACTAAGACATAAAAACGTCCAGGGTTATTATATTAAACCAAGAGACCGTTTACACAACATCGTTTTTAAAATAAAACGTAAAACATTTTGGACATTTATTTACACGCCAGTGGCGTTTTGGGGGCCTGAAAACATCTGTGTAACATCGCCATCTACTGGCGTGGCAGCAGAATACAGCATTTTTAGTCATTTTCGCTGTCGTCTGTTCGCGGAAAAAGCAAATGTAAAACATTTTTAGTACACCGTTGTACACGTACTCTAAATATACGATGGAAATGGTGTGAGTAGTGTTGCGCCGCTGTAGTATTTGAGTCCTCCAGTTACTCCAGAGTACAGGAAGTTGACCGTATTAACTGTGTGCAGGTTCTGCAGGATTTGTTTGGGCTGAAGATCGGCTCTCTTCTATTGGCTCATCCAGAGGTCATTGAGGGGTCAGCAGACTCCGCCCCTCCCCTCTCGCACAGGCTACAGTTGCCCCGCCCACCATCGCGCATGTTCCTGGACGTCCTGAGCCGCCACAGGAAGCTGCAGGGGCGGAGCAGGAAGGGCGTGGCCCGCGGGTGCTTCGGGATGAAGGTGGACCGGATCGGGGTCATCAGCGGTCTGGGATGCTGACGCACAGAGGTACACTTAAAGGATTAGTTCACTTTTAAATAAACTTTTGCTGATAATTTCCTCACCCCCATGTCATCCAAGATGTCCATGTCTTTCTTTCTTCAGTCGAAAAGAAATGAAGGTTTTGGATGAAAACAGTCCAGGGTTTTTCTCCATATAATGGACTTCAATGGGCTCCAAACGGTTCAAATGACAGTTTCAGTGCAGCTTCAAAGGGCTTTAAATGACACCAGACGATGAATAAGGATCTTATCTAGCAAAACCATCAGTTTCTGCGAGAAACCCAGCAGTATTTATGCTATTATTTTACCTCTTATCAGACGAGCATGATCATCTCTGAGCTCCGCCATAACTTCCGGAGAGTGAGGTCAAATTAGATCGTGGTCATAGATGTATACTATGTATGCTGCTATTGCACTTCTGGTTAGACCTAAACTGCATTTCGTTGCCTTGTACTTGTACTTGTGTAATGACAATAAAGTTGAATCTAATCTAATACGTAGATGCCTCATTAGCGCTTGCACGAATCAATAGAATGAGGCATCTACTAACGATATATCTATGACCACGATCTAATTTGACCTCACTCTCCGGAAGTTATGGCGGAGCTCAGAGATGATCATGCTCGTCTGATAAGAGGTAAAATAATAGCATAAATACTGCTGGGTTTCTCGCAGAAACTGATGGTTTGGCTAGATAAGATCCTTATTCATCGTCTGGTGTCATTTAAAGCCCTTTGAAGCTGCACTGAAACTGTCATTTGAACCGTTTGGGTCCCATTGAAGTCCATTATATGGAGAAAACCCTGGACTGTTTTCATCCAAAACCGTAATTTCTTTTCGACTGAAGAAAGAAAGACATGGACATCTTGGATGACAAGGGGGTGAGTAAATTATCAGCAAAAGTTTATTTAAAAGTGAACGAATCCTTTAAAATTATTAAGTATTGATATCTTAACAATCATATGGCATTTGTATGTTATTGTTTTGACTGATTTTCCTCATGTGTGTTTGTGTGCAGGGATCATGTGTTCGTCACACACACCTTCACCTGCGAACAATCCTTCTGTTCTGATGCTGCCTTCACAAACACACTCGTGTTGTTTGAGCATCTGCTGGACAATGGTCAGTCCAAACGGCTGTGACCGTCTGAAACAACAAAACGCACAGTTTTGGCCTTTTACACCGAACGCAAGACTTGACATATTTGTCGTTTTAAGATCCTGAGATGTGTGTGTGTGTGTGTGTGTGTGTGTGTGTGTGTGTGTGTGTGTGTGTGTGTGTGACCTCTGGCTGATTGTCCAGTCAGTTTTGTTTACCATGTTTGACTTGACAGAGCTTCTGTTCAGACATTTTGTGAGTGGGAACTTGTTCTCAATATTTAACACAAGTTAAAACTTGTTTGTGTGATGTCCATAAATGTTATTTAACATCTAAATTAAAGGTGTTGTTGATTTTGAACCTGACTGAACGTGTGTGTCTCTCTCAACAATGAAACTGCACAGATTCACAACAGAAAAAGATCCAAATTACAGTATGTTTATGCTTAATAAGTAACTGTACAAGTGTGAACACACACACACACACACACACACATATAAATTCGGGTGATTGGGACACTTTTTGTCATTGATATGACTGGAAAAAATGTCCCAATTAACATGAATATATAAAATAGAATATATAGCCTATTTATGTATTTATTGATATAACAAGACTTTTAGATAATACAATAGTAAACAAATAAATACATCGAAAACAGAAGGGACACAATTATACAATGTTTTAAAGTTGTAGTTTTTGCATATCTTGCATTTTTTTTTTTTTTTTTTTTAATTCAAAAATTGCACAGTTAACATGAGCATACACACATAAAAATAACATATTGTGCAGTTTCCAACATTGCAAGTTTTTTTTTTTTTTTTTTAACACAAACAAAAAAAAAATTAAAAAAAATAAAAATAAATAAAGACTCACAACATATACAACCAGGGGAAGTACAGACTTACAAAAATATATCAAATTGCTTACACACCTTCACAGTTTTCGTTGCCTTTTGATTAAGAGAATACTTTATCGTGTTGATATATTGCTTGACCTCAATGTTAAAAGCAATAAAAGATGTTTTGGAATGCGCAAACTTACATTTATGAATGTAAAATTTTGCCAAGAGAATAATGAGATTAATAATGAAAGTTTCATTAGGCCTAGACTTAATTCTGTTGAGGTCATACAAGCCGAAAAGAACATCCTTCCAATACAACTTGAAATCTTTCTCAATTTGTTTTACAATAAAATTACAAATGTCAGACCAGAAACTCTGGACAAAAGGGCAGTGCCAAAACAAGTGGGTAACTGTTTCAATACTCATAGAGCAGAAAGTGCACCTTACATCAATGTCTTTTTTAAATTTTTTAACAATATGATCATTAGATGGGTAGAACTTATGTATTATTTTAAACGATATTTCTCTAATTTTGTTGGTCAGTAAATATCGGTTGGGTAAGAGCCAGACATTCTTCCAGTCAATGTTTTGCACAAATTTATTCCAGTATGGAACCACATAAGGGACTGTGATAATATTTTTTTTAAACAGGGATATAATTAGTTTATTGTTCTTACCATTGTTACAGGAAAAACAAATCTTACCAGCTGAAGTGTCAGTCAGCGATAACAAAGTTAGTTGTTGTGTGTCCAATCTTGGCTGCGCTCAATATAACATGCAGATACCAGAGGAAATTGCTCCAAAAACTTTAGCGTAATCTCCAGGAGATACAGGAATTTTGTATTCCTCTAGAAACTCATTATAAGAGTAAAGACAACCATCCCTGTTAAATAATTGTTCAACAAAAATAATGTTATTATTATACCAGTAATCAATAAATAAAGATTTGTGTTTAAACAGTATGTCTTTGTTGTTCCATATGTAATATTTGTTTGGTGAAAAGTTGTGTTTGAAAATAAGAGACCATGAAAGGAAGGCCTGGCGGTTTCGCATATCTTTCAAATAAAACCGGTTCAGTGGTGTGACGTAAGGAGGAGGCGTGTCCTGCGCCGGGTCACGTGATACTGCTGCTGTGCAGCTCGAGCGACCTGAACGGAACCGAATCGCCGGACAAACCCGCTCCGTTTACCGGCCCAGCGCGATCTTCCGCCTCCCGCGACGCGTTCCAGCAGCGGCAGCATCATGTCGGCGGTGCAGCGGATGAAAGTAGCAAACGAGAAACACAGCAAGACGATCACACAGAGAGGACACGTGCAGAAAACCACGGTACGCGCGCTCCCGCGACCCACAATATATGGAAACACACACACACAAACACACTACGCATACTTACGCTCACAACATCAACACACACACACGCATAAAATACACATTCACCACTAACAAAACTACCATGTGTTTTGCTATTAGTACCATGTTTTCTGAAATATAACAGAAGTATGGAGTACTATTTGTGTCAAAAGCATTGTCGACTGTTTCGCTCAATATATTTGCATAACGGCTGTTTTATTTGTGTCGTCCGTTCATCTCAGTTTTATATTATTATTATTGTGTGAATTTTACAGATCCATGTAGGTAAACATAGAACGTCTATATTTTTTAAATATTGAGTTTTCTAAAACATTCAGATGCATTTATCTTTGTTTTATACTTAATAAACGTGAATCTATCTATCTATCTATCTATCTATCTATCTATCTATCTATCTATCTATCTATCTATCTATCTACACACATGTATACGCACACATATATACACACATATGTATGTATGTATGTATTTATGTATGTATGTATATACATACATACATCACACACACACACACACACACACATACATACATACATGCATACATACACACACACACACACACACACACACACACACACACACACACACACACACATATATATATATATATATATATGTATATATAAATATATATATATATATATATATATATATATATATATATATATATATATAAATATATATAAATATATATATATATATATATATATATATATATATATATATATATATATATATATATATATATATAATTAACATTATGTATTAAAGGACTCACAGACAGAAACAGTTTGAATTTCTTATTATGTGAATTAAAAATTGTCTTGAAATATATTTTCATTTCTTTTTCAAGAACCAAAAATAAAGGTTGGGTTTTACTGTACTTGCACTTATGTATATGAAATTAGGTCAAATTAAATGTATTATGTATAATTATTTCCTTTTATTTAAGGGGATATTAGTTAAACCGTGAATGAATCTATAGTTCTTAGGATTCGTCTACGTGCTTTCTCATAATATTCATAGTTTTGGTATGATGGTGAGAAAATAATCAAAATAACAGTTAGTGCACTCTATAAAATGCCGGGTTAAAAACAACCCAAGTTGGGTTGAAAATGGACAAACCCAGCTATTGGGTTGTTTTAACCCAGCAAAGTTTTAAGCAAACAGTGTTATATTTTTGTGACATTAAAAAGCAACTTTTTTTTCTTCTATTGTATTTCTCCTATTGTTTGTATTGTATTACTGACTGTTTACTTTTCTTCAATAAAATAATAATATTCTTGAGGACTTTTTTCCTTGCGTTAGTTAGCCTGATATAGAGCTGTGGAATAAAAGCTGTCGAATAAAAGTTGGGTTTTAGGGTTGCATAGGGGCTGAAATTTTCCGATATGTTTCCAAAAATTCTTCCAAAAATGTTGCGACCATACCTGTTTTATTGTTTTTATAAGCTATCTTAATAATAAAAAAGTTGCATATGTAAGAATACCCTTTGTAGCTTTAATACAAATCAGTTTAAAGTGACTTTTACATTTGATTCAATGTCTCTATTTCTTCTTTATGTAAAATGAAAATAAAGCACTATTAATTTAATTAGTTTCTTTCTTATATTGTATTTGTTCTGCTGTTTGTAATTTGCATTTTTGTTCTTATTTTTTAATAACCAAGATTAAAAAAGCTATATTGTGATTTATTAATATAATAATTATTTTAGGGATGCACCGATATATCGGCCAATAATCGGTATTCATTGGGCGATAATATCAATTAAAAGCAGTCGTCTATCGGCTTATTTATGATAAGAAACTTTCAAATTCTGTTCATTTTATCAAATAATTTTAACAAAAAATTGTGTGTTTACGCTCTTAAAGGGATAGTTCACCCAAAAATGAAAATTCTGTCACCATTTACTGTTTCAAACCTCTTTTTATAAACACTTTTTGTTATACTGGTTGAAACTCTCTTTACATCGTGATCGCAACCAATAATAGGAATGGACTAAAGGATCTATTGTTGTGATGTTATGTGCTTTGGTAATTTAACGCCATCTCTTGACGCTTTGCAGACTCCGCTCTGCGCGTTCATGTGTTTTGGAGGGGGCGTGGCTTTGGAGATGCTCTGAAGGGAGGGTGGGACCTTATGCTTTCAAAATTTGCTCCGAAATTGCCTAGCCTACCTTAAAATGTGATGTGACATCTCGTCTTTTCTTCCACTTTAATATGTTATAGCATGAAAAAAACATGCATGAACATCAGAAGGAATGTTGAAATATACACTACAACGTATCTAAATGAATCATGATTGGATAACCAGACTTACCAGCGGACCAATCACATCGCAGCGTCTCAGATGTTGGTTTGGTGGTTCTGAAACGCCTGCCTCCGAATGCATTCAAACTCAGTTATTTTTAAGTTCGCAATGACTGTCGATGTGGACGAATGTATATATCACTAAGCAGTCGAGTGGTTTTTGGCACAAATGAAGCCCCATACTCTGAAACGTGTGTTTGGTCATGGATGTGATGATGGATCTGAGTAAGTGAATGTGTTTGTCCTGCAGCGTGTGGTGAACGAGGACAAGTCTCCGGTGGGTCCGTGGCTCCTCGCACTCTTTGTGTTTGTGGTCTGTGGCTCAGGTGAGATGAGAAAACAGCTCGACGTTATTACATCAGTTACAGGATTTGCTCGTTCATAATCACTCCCAATCACGTGTAGGTGTTTGTGGAGAAAAGCTCCCCTCGAGGCATGGCTCTATCTGTCTGTCCGTCATTTTATTGTTCTATCTATCATTGTATCTATCATAGCTTTTGTTATATCTATCATTCTATCATCTTACCTATTGTTGTATCTGTCGTCGTATCTAGTGTATCTATCATTGTATCAATCATTCTATCGTCATATTTATCGTTGTATCTATTGTTGTATCTATCATCGTAGCTATCGTCATATCTATTATTGCATCAATCGTTGTATTTAGCGTATCTATTGTGGCTATCGTCATATTTATAGTTGTATCTATTGTTGTATCTATCGTTCTATCATCTTACTTATCTACGGGCGTATCTATTGTATTTGTCGTATCTATCGTATCTAGCGTCGTATCTAGCGTAGCTATCGTTCTATTTATCGTCGTATCTAGCGTAGCTATCGTTCTATCTATCGTTGTATCTAGCGTAGCTACCGTGTCTATCGTCATATCTATCGTCGTATCTAGCGTAGCTATCATATCTATCATCGTATCTAGCGTAGCTATCTTGTCTATCGTTCTATCTATCATCGTATCTAGCGTAGCTATCATCGTATCTATCATCGTATCTAGCGTAGCTATCATTCTATCTATCGTCGTATCTAGCGTAGCTATCGTTCTATATATCGTCGTATCTAGCGTAGCTATCGTGTCTATCGTCGTATCTATCGTCGTATCTATCATTGTATCAATCATTCTATCGTCATATTTATCATTGTATCTATTGTTAAGTTGGCTTGGAAGAGCCAACTTACTGATATTGTACTTAAACTTATTATTAAGTTGGCTTGGAAGAGCCAACTTACTGATATTGTACTTAAACTTATTATTATTATTATTATTATTATTATTCTTCTTAGACTAAAAAACTAATTGCTACTCCTCCTAGACTGTTCAAGCTACATCCACCAAACTCGGATCAGACCTTCAGACTAGTCTGACTCGGGTTGCTTTATCTTTTTAGACTGATCCGACTTACGGTTTTCCTAAAAAAGCTGATTAAAACTTGGGAAAACTCCCATAGACTTTCATTGACGGAATGTTCAGATTTTCAAACTGTTCAACTGTCAAAAATTCAAATCTAGACACTGAAGCCCAGACTCACTCCAACTGACATTCTGTGAAATACATCTGAGCCATAGAGACTCATTAAACTCATCTATCTATCTATCTATCTATCTATCTATCTATCTATCTATCTATCTATCTATCTATCTATCTATCTATCTATCTATCTATCTATCTATCTATCTATCTATCTATCATCTGACTATTTCTTTCTATCATCTGACTATTTCTATCTATCTATCTATCTATCTATCTATCTATCTATCTATCTATCTATCTATCTATCTATCTATCTATCTATCTATCTATCTATCTATCTATCTATCTATCTATCTATCTATCTATCTATCTATCTATCTATCTATCTAAACTACTAAAACTCAAACTATTTCAAACTTTAAACTTTTCAAACTATTTCAAACTATTTATTTCAAACTTTTCAAAATATTTCAAACTTTCTGGTCTAGCTTTTCCAAGCCAACTTAAAGTTTGTCTCGACGAACTTTTTTATCTAGTTATTATTATTATTCTTCTTAGACTAAAAAACTAATTGCTACTCCTCCTAGACTGTTCAAGCTACATCCACCAAACTCGGATCAGACCTTCAGACTAGTCTGACTCGGGTTGCTTTATCTTTTTAGACTGATCCGACTTACGGTTTTCCTAAAAAAGCTGATTAAAACTTGGGAAAACTCCCATAGACTTTCATTGACGGAATGTTCAGATTTTCAAACTGTTCAACTGTCAAAAATTCAAATCTAAACACTGAAGCCCAGACTCACTCCAACTGACATTCTGTGAACTACATCTGAGCCATAGAGACTCATTAAACTCATCTATCTATCTATCTATCTATCTATCTATCTATCTATCTATCTATCTATCTATCTATCTATCTATCTATCTATCTATCTATCTATCTATCTATCTATCTATCTATCTATCATCTGACTATTTCTATCTATCTATCTATCTATCTATCTATCTATCTATCTATCTATCTATCTATCTATCTATCTATCTATCTATCTATCTATCTATCATCTGACTATTTCTATCTATCTATCTATCTATCTATCTATCTATCTATCTATCTATCTATCTATCTATCTATCTATCTATCTATCTATCTATCTATCTATCTATCTATCTATCTATCTATCTATCTATCTATCTATCTATCTATCTATCTATCTATCTATCTATCTATCATCTGACTATTTCTATCTATCTATCTATCTATCTATCTATCTATCTATCTATCTATCTATCTATCTATCTATCTATCTATCTATCTATCTATCTATCTATCTATCTATCTATCTATCTATCTATCTATCTATCTATCTATCTATCTATCTATCTATCTATCTATCTATCTATCTATCTATCTATCATACTAGAGTGGGGTAACCTGGGGCAAATCATACTAGAGTGGGGTAAACTGGGGCAAATCATACTAGAGTGGGGTAAACTGGGGCAAATCATACTAGAGTGGGGTAAACTGGGGCAAATCATACTAGAGTGGGGTAAACTGGGGCAAATCATACTAGAGTGGGGTAACCTGGGGCAAATCATACTAGAGCGGGGTAAACTGGGGCAAATCATACTAGAGCGGGGTAAACTGGGGCAAATCATACTAGAGTGGGGTAAACTGGGGCAAATCATACTAGAGTGGGGTAAACTGGGGCAAATCATACTAGAGCGGGGTAACCTGGGGCAAATCATACTAGAGCGGGGTAAACTGGGGTAAATCATACTAGAGCGGGGTAAACTGGGGCAAATCATTCTAGAGCGGGGTAAACTGGGGCAAATCATACTAGAGCGGGGTAAACTGGGGCAAATCATACTAGAGCGGGGTAAACTGGGGCAAATCATATTAGAGTGGGGTAAACTGGGGTAAATCATACTAGCACGGGGTAAACTGGGGCAAATCATACTAGAACGGGGTAAATCATACTAGAGCACTACCTTAGCAACTGCATAGCAACCACCCTAGCAACCACATAGCAAGACCTTAGCAAGCACCTGAGTACCCTAGCAACCGCACGGCAACCACCCTAGCAACCTCCTTAGTACCCTAGCTTTCTATCTATCTATCTATCTATCTATCTATCTATCTATCTATCTATCTATCTATCTATCTATCTATCTATCTATCTATCTATCTATCTATCTATCTATCTATCATCTATCATCTGACTATTTCTATCTATCATCTGACTATTTCTATCTATCATCTGACTATTTCTATCTATCTATCTATCTATCTATCTATCTATCTATCTATCTATCTATCTATCTATCTATCTATCTATCTATCTATCTATCTATCTATCTATCTATCTATCTATCTATCTATCTAAACTACTAAAACTCAAACTATTTCAAACTTTAAACTTTTCAAACTATTTCAAACTATTTATTTCAAACTTTTCAAACTATTTCAAACTTTCTGGTCTAGCTTTTCCAAGCCAACTTAAAGTTTGTCTCGACGAACTTTTTTATCTAGTTGTATCTATCATTGTAGCTATCGTCGTATTTAGCGTATCTATCGTGGCTATCGTCGCTATCGTCATATTTATCGTTGTATCTATTGTTGTATCTATCATTCTATCATCTTACCTATCGTTCTATTAGGGCTGGGGAAAAAATCGATTTGATTTAAAAATCGAGTTGGTAGGTCAAATCGATTCATATTTTCAAAAAATCGATTTTTTTAGATTTTTTTTCTCCCCCTCTGCAGCATAGCGCAATACATACATTTTGCATTTGCCAAATCTTCCTTCACGGTTTCCGTAGCACGCTCAATGGGCGGCGCAGCCCTCTGCCCCTCCCCTCTCCCGAGGGCAGCGCATGCATACACAAACAACATGGCAGAAACAGCCGGCGAAAGAGAGCAGCTCCTTCCAAAAAAATGCTCTTCGATTTCAGTCGTGTGGAGTTGGTTTGGATTTACGGCATCTGATGAGGAACAGACAACACCTCGATGCAAACTATGTCTTAAGGCTGTTGTTGTTGCTGGCAGCAGTACGACAAATCTGTTTCAGCATTTAAAGCGAAGACATGAGGCTGAGTGGGAGAAGTGTTGCCTTCTTCGAAAAGAAAACCACTCTAGTGGCGTTAGCGCTAGCTCCCCGTTTGCAAAGCAAACAACTCTTCAACAACCGAGCTTGCCTCAAGCCTGCTGTTGTTGATAGGCTCATTTTCCTTGCAAAGAATGTTTAAAATGCAATTACATTTTTTAATGCGAATGGTGTTATTGTTTACATGTTCAATTCAACTAAGAGTTACCTCAGGATTTTTTGTTGTTTATTAGCTCTTATACTACGGGGCCGTTGAATGCTTGAATCTGATTGGTTGATGAACGTTCTGAGGTGTGCAATTATTTTCTGGGAGACGCACATCGAACGTAGTTCCAGGCAGCTCTTGACCGCATTACAGTTCCATATCACTGCGCATAGTTAACTGTAATAACGGAAATTACAGGACTAAAAAAAAACACCATGACAGACGATTTTCCTAAAGTTCATTTTAATAATTACGGGAACTATAAAACGTTCATCAAATGGGCGGCAGGAGTATTAGACGGTCCAAATGAAGAACAACATAAATGGAAGCGGACATCAAAGACAGCCGGCAACAACAAAAGACATAAAATGATTAGCGAAGAACAGCTAGACATACTCGAGGGAGAAAAACACGAAGAAAACACCAAAAAAACAACAGCTTGGGCAGTTAATGTGTTTAACGACTGGCTTAAAGCCAAAAATACGTCTCTGGATGAGGTAGAGAGAGAGGGGGCATCCACTTTAAATACCCTGCTGCGAGCTTTCTATGCCACTGTCCGAAACGCATCCGGCGCAGAGTATTCAGTGTCAAGTTTTATTTCCCTTAGAGCTGGACTGAACCGCTATATATCCAAATACAACATCATTGGTCAATCGGAATTTAAGTCATCCAACGACGTATTCAGGGCCGTCCTCAAAAAGTTTCGAAAGGCTGGGAAAGACGTCAGTACTCATCATCCTCCCATCTCCACTGCTGAAATACAGCGCATTCGTCACTCTCCGTATCTGTCACCAGACACAGCAGCCGGACTGGTTCGCAAGGTCTGGTTTGACATTCAGCTGAACCTGGCGAGGAGGGGGCGTGAGGGAAATCGAGAGTTAAGACAGCATTCATTCGTTATTAAAAAATATGAAAATGGAGGTGAATTTGTTTGCTTGTCTTATAATGCAGAAACAAAAAAACACAAAAAGCCCAACGATCCCAAAAAAGACTGTCACCGAGGATTCATGTCTGCCAACACAAGTGACCCCCTTTGCCCAGTTAAAAGCTTCAAAAAGTACCTCACTAAATGCCCACCTGATGCCACATCCTTCTATCTTCATCCTCTGAAAGCGACACAGGAGGAGCTTGACAGGCGAGAGTTCTGGTATTCTCACGAACCCATGGGTGTGAACTACCTCGGAAATATGCTTCCTTGCATCTGCGAGGCAGTGGGGTTATCCAAAAGATACACCAACCATTCATTAAGAAGCACAGCAGTTCAAATACTGTCTGAAGCAGGGCTGGAGAGCAGGCAAATCATGTCTGTCACAGGGCACAAGTGTGAAACAAGCCTGAGAAGCTACTGGGCACCTTCAGCAGAAGAAAGAAAACAATGGAGCCTGATCCTCTCAGGAAACAAAAATTCAAACGCCACAGAAAATCAAGGCCGGGACCAACAGGAAAAGACAATCTCCACTACACAGCTCCCTGCGCTTGATCTGCCATTTTCGATGTCTAATTTTACAATTAACGGAAGCGTGCAGTTTAATTTCAATAAATAAAACATGTAGGTCTAGATAAATAAAGTTGTAGCATGAATCAAAAAGTAAATATAATACAGCTGGTAGGCCTGCTGCATGATTTTTCCCCCCGTTATTATTGCAGGTACAACAAATAATATAGATATGCCTAAGGCCTTTTGTGTTTCATTCATTTTTGCAAAAAAAAAAACAAGCAAAAAAAACGAAAATGCAACGATTTAATAATAATTAAATGAATATATATACATTCACAAGCTTTTCTGTCTCATTACTGCAATCACATGTGCTCGCACACATACACTACAGTTTGCACAAAAAGGTGTTTTAAGCGCTGACCTGACGATTTGATCAGTTAGCCTATAGGCCTATATAGTGTAGCAACTTAATGTCTACATTGTCTACACATGACATTTTTTCCACTATAGCGAGGTAATAACAGCGTTGTTTAGAGACGCACAGAGGTAGCGCCTCTCTCTCTCTCTCTCTCTCTCTCTCTCTCTCTCTCTTTCGGAACTAGCAAAAGAGCCGTTGGATGAGACGCGGAAGAAATAGTCCTACTCACAATAGCGATTTAAGTACAAAAACCGGACGAATCCCTTTAAATATATAATCGGATCGATGTCTTGGTGTGGTAACCGTAGCATAAGCGGAATAATTGACTCCGGGCCGTTCAATTTTTAGAATGATAATGCACACCCGAGGTGTAACGGCCACTCCGCTTCGCGTCGTGACCGCATCACCACCTCGGGTGTGCATTATCATTCTAATAATTGAACGGCCCGTCGTCAATTATTCCTTACAATCCAAATACAGTATACATAATTTGGATGTTTAACAATCTTTGTTGCACACTGCACAGTGACTTTTCAGTTAGATAAAGGGTTTGCCTTTGCAATTTTATGTTGATGCACTTTATTTAAATATAATAGATATATATTTTTAAAATATATGTACAGTTTGCAATTATTTTGTTTTAAATGGGGGCTGGGGAAAAAAATTGAATCGAATCGTAAATCGAGTTTTTTATAAAAAAATCACAGATTTTTTTAGGGGAAAAAAACGCCCAGCCCTACGTTCTATCTATTTATTTCAAAGTGTTTTTTATTGTTTTTAAATGTACATAACACAAACAAACCAACCTACATTCTCTTATGTCATACAAGGCATCCCCATCTACAAACCTCATACTTTGTATACATTATCTCACATATCCCCTTTCGTTGCAGATTTGCATCTAAAGTTCGTACCAGTACTGAGAATGCACACAGAACAAAAAAAAATAAAATAAAATAAATAAATAAATAATAATAATAATGAAATAAATAAAAGGAGAGGAAAAGGGGAGATGAGAACTTAAACTTTTTAATCTAAAGAATTAGCATCAAATGCGTTTTCATAATAATCCAAGAAAGGCTGCCATACATTCTGAAACCTTTCTGCTGAGTTTTGGACTGTAGTTCTTAACTTTTCGAGCTGGAGGAAGGACATAATTTCGCACACCCAACGTGAGTGTTTTGGGGGTGAGGGAGATTTCCAATTTGTAAGAATTAGTCGGCGGGCTAACAATGTAGAGAATGCTATTAATTGAGATTGACCTCTTGAAACCCCAACTTGATTGTGTACCACCCCAAATATTGCAATGATAGGATCTGGATCAATATTCTTTTTACAAATGTAGGTGAATGTATTAAATATCTCAGACCAGAATGTGCCTATGCTTGGGCATGACCAGAACATGTGAGCTAAAGAAGCAGGGGCTTGGTGACAACGCGTACAGTTGGGATCCACATTAGGATATATTTTGGCCAATTTGGTCCTAGAGAGGTGCAGGCGATTAAATACTTTGAATTGTATCAACCTGTGCCTAACACAGATAGATGATGTGTATATTTTATGTATAGCTCTTTGCCAAATTTCATCCGTCAATTCTGTATTTAGGTCGTCCTCCCACTGTACCTTAAGAGACAGAAGAGATGGGCATTTCATGGCCTGAATAGCAGTATACAGCTGGGAGACACCACCCGAGAGATGAGGCTTGACCGTCAGATAATGATCAAGAGGGCCGATATTTGGTTTTGAGGGAAATGACTGAAACTGGGAACGGACAAAATCACGGACCTGAAGATACCTAAAAAAATGTGTTTTTGGTAAACTTAATTCATTAACCAAATAGTCAAAAGAAACGAACGTGCCATCTACAAAAAGATCTTCCACACTGTTTATGCCTTTTCTAGCCCAAATGAGAAAGGCCGTATCTATAAGTGATGGCTTAAAAAGAAAGTTTGAGGACAGAGGCATAGACACCAAAGCTTGTGTGTGACCAAAATGTTTGCGAAATTGGGTCCATATGCGTAAGCTGCCTCTTACAATAGGATTGTCCGTATGTGCACCCACTGCCACTGGCAGTGGAGCACACAACATTGAGGCCAAAGAGACGGGCGAGCATGAATGTTGTTCCATTAGACACCAACTCGGACTATTCCCACCAATAGAAGCTCCATACCATATTACTAATTTGTGAATGTTTGCAGCCCAATAATAGTATAAAAAATTTGGTAGAGCTAGTCCAGCATTCTCCTTACGTCTCTCGAGAACTGTTTTCCGTACGCGAGGTACAGTTTTGTTCCATACAAATGTACTGATGTGCCCATCAAGTTCCTTAAAGAATGATTTTGGTATGAAAATTGGGACTGTTTGGAATAAATACAAGATCTTAGGTAACGTTACCATCTTTATTGAATTAATACGTCCAGCCAGGGACAGAGGCAGAGTAGACCAACGATTAAGGTTCTCCTTGATCTGTCCTAAGGTTGATTTGAAGTTATTTTGGTATAGGTCCTTATATCTACTTGTGACACTTACTCCCAGGTATGTCATGGGGCCCTCTGTAGTCCTGAATGGGTATGAGTCGAAGGATCGATTCCGAGCCAGAACATTAATTGGGAACAAAACACTTTTGGTGAGGTTAATCTTGTACCCAGAGGATTTACCAAATTGAGAAATGGTGTCTAGGCATTCTGGGATTGAAGTCTCCGGATCTGATATAAACATCAGCAAATCATCAGCATACAATGACACTTTATGAACCAGGCCGCCCCTCGTGATACCCCGTATATTGTTATTACATCGCAATGCCGCGGCAAGTGGCTCAATGACCAGATCAAAGAGAAGAGGGGACAATGGACAACCCTGTCGTGTCCCTCTCTGAACAGTGAAATATTGCGAATTAAAGTTATTAGTCCTCACTCTAGCTTGGGGTGCTGCATACAACATCCGAATCCAAGAAACAAAGACTGGACCAAAGCCGAATTTGCTTAGAGTTTTGAAAAGGTGTCCATACTCAATTCGATCGAAAGCTTTATGCGCGTCTAGTGAGATCACAATTTCTGGCGAGTTAATCGAATGTTTAGAGTATATTATGTTAAAGAGGCGACGTAAATTATGAAAAGACTGCCTGCCCTTTACAAAGCCTGTCTGGTCAGGATGCACAATTTTTGGTACTATAGATTCCAATCTTAAGGAGAGAATCTTTGTAAGTATTTTATAATCACATGTGAGTAGGCTGATCGGGCGATAAGACTCGCATTTAGTGGGGTCTTTGCCCTTTTTGGGAAGCACAGATATTGTGGCTTGGGTCATAGATGTAGGCAGCTTCTCTTGTTTGAGTGATTCATTGTAGACGAGGCACAGTAAAGGTATCAATTTAGAAGCAAAAGCCTTATAAAACTCAATTGGATACCCATCTGGGCCTGGTGCCTTTCTAGTTTTCATGGATCTAATTGCTTGACTAATCTCAGTTTCAAATATAGGCTGCTCAAGGATGGCCTTATCCTCCTCAGCTACAGTCGGGAGAGTTACATTGTCAAGAAATACATGATCACTAGGATTGTCTGAAGAATATAGGGATGAATAAAATAATCTGAATTGCTCATTAATGTCTTTGGTGTCAAGCTTAACTTCTCCAACCGCAGTTTGTATTTTTGTAATAAAATTGGCAGCAGAATATTGACGCAGCTGGTGAGAGAGTAACCTACTTGCCCGCTCTCCATGTTCGTAAAAGTTTTGTCTAGATTTCAGAAATTTCTCTCCTGCTTCCATGGAGGTAAGAAGATCAAATTCCGTTTGTAATGCTATTCTTTTCTTGCGGAGGTCAGCTGTAGGGGCAGATGAGTGTTGCTGGTCAACATCGCGGATTAGATTGATCAACTCATTGTAACGTCTAGACCTGCTTCTATTAAGACGGGCGGTGTATTCTATTATTTGACCCCTAATATATGCTTTAAGAGTTTCCCAAAGTATTAAAATATCGGTGTCTGGCAGCTGGTTAGTTTCAATAAAGAAATCAATCTGTGTTGAAATAAAGTCCACAAATGTTTCATCAGACAACAAAGATGTATTAAATCGCCAATTACATTGAATTGGCCTTCTAACCTGGAGCCAAAGCTCCATAGTGACAGGAGAGTGGTCAGAAATAACAATGCTTTCATAACTGCAAGACTTAATTGATGAGAGCATTTTTTGATCCAGCAAAAAGAAATCTATTCTTGAATATGTTTGATGGACAGCGGAGAAGAAGGAAAACTCCTTTAACGTAGGATTCTTAAATCTCCATGGATCTACTACACCACTAGAACCGCAAAAAGCATTTATAATAGTTGCAGATTTAGAGGGGGAAGGAGGGGCTGTAAATACTTTGGAACGGTCTAGAGAAGGTTTAAGAACTGTATTAAAGTCTCCTCCCAGAATCAGATGGTGTGTGCCCAGCTCTGGTATATGGCCAAACAGTTCTTTAAAAAAGTCTGGGTTATCCCAATTTGGAGCATACACACTAACTAGGACCACCGGTACGTTATAAAGTCTGCCCTGAACAATCACAAAACGCCCGCATTTATCACTAATAGCACTGGTTTGTATAAATTGCACATTTTTGCCAATCAAGATGGCTGTACCACGAAATTTAGAATTTAATTCAGAGTGGTAGACCTGTGATACGCATCCTCTCTTTAATTTAGGAATGTCTGTTATGCGAAGGTGTGTTTCCTGTAGGAAAATTATCTCTGCTTTCAATTTGTTTAAATGTGAAAACACCTTACTTCGCTTTACAGGATGGTTGAGTCCCCTCACGTTCCAGCTCACAAATTTAGTCACTGGTCTATTCATTCCATCTGCCGGACCCATGGCTGAAAAAGTTCAACTCAAAGTTATTATGAAAACTCATCTCCAACTCTGAGAAAAAGAAAGAAGGTAAAGGGAAAAAAACAAAAGCACAAAGACAAAAAAAGAGCAAACTTTGCAGAGTAAAAAGAAAACTTTTAAATCACCCATTAACAACACAGACCCCTGCTGGTCCCTCCCCAAATGAGAGACTGCACCCCCCCAACCTCCCAAGCCACTATGAAGTTTCATAGAAAGAAGAAAATAAAACTTACCGAGTGGAGCTGAGACCCCACATAAACCTTATAATAACCATTAAGATGAACATCTATAACATTAACAAGACTATTTAGAACCATTACTCAATATCCCTGTGTACATGGAAAAGAGAGAGAAAAAAAAAAAAGAAAAACAATTTCTAGTTATCAATATTTTGAATTCAGCATGTTAGAAAACGATTCTAAGTGGAACATGAAAAACCAAGCAGACATATGAATTATTGCATATGGAGAAAAGAAGAAAAAAATGCCTCAGTCTGCATATGACACTAGCCATCAGTACACCCACTGTCCAATGTCACTGAACTGATCCAATGTCCCATGGCATTACGCTGCAGCGATATTGATCCCCAAACACAATTGGTTCACTCCAATACTCCCACCAAATATAACGTTACCATGGTATTTAGCCGAACAAACTCCCATATTAATCACTCATAAGTCCCCTGACGAAGGTAACCGCTTTCTCTGGGTCAGTAAAGCTCTTCTGCTGGCCGTCCCGAGTCGTAATCCTCAGTTTTGCAGGATACAACAGCCCGTATTTGATCCCCTCGCATTGCCGTAATAACTGTCTCACCTGTCCGAAAGCCGCTCTACGCCGCGCCACATTCTGCGTGTAATCAGGGAACACTCTGATAGTGTCGCCATTTTCAGATACAAGTTGTGGAGATGTAGCAGCCTTTCGTAGAATGCTTTCCTTCTCTTGATAGTAGTGGCACTTGACGACAAAAGCTCTCGGTGGCTGCCCATTTCCCGGGGCTTGCTGCAAAGTACGGTGAGCCCTATCGATAACGGGCGGTTCGTCCAGGCCCATCACTTTTTGTAAAAGTTTTGCAACAAAGGTGCTCGCTGAAACGCCTGCCTCTCGTCCTTCTTTAACCCCAAAGATGCGTAAATTACATCTCCGTGATCTCGCTTCCAAATCCTCAGCCTTTGCCGCCAAACTCACCACCTCTTTTTTCAGTTCAGTCACCTGTTGCTCAAGATTAGCGATAGCATCTGAGTGAGTGTTAGCTGCAGTTTCCAAGCCTGCGGTGCGCTCTTCAAGCGCGTTAGCTTTGATGTTAAGCTGATCGATTGCACCCTTCAGCTCGTCTCTCAAACCACCGATTTGCTTGCGTATTTCTTCATTTTGCATCTCTGCTTTCTCATCCATTTTTGCCAGCAGTTCGTTTCTTAATGAATTTATTGCTTGTAATATAGCTGACTGCCCCGAGCTCGTGCTTTCCGCTGGTTCGTTAGCTTTAGCAGCCTTCCTCAGGTCCGGCATATTTATAAGCGGCTCGACTTGATTAACAGAATAAAAACAAAAATTCTCACATTTTATCCATGCACACTGTGTCTGTATGGATTTAAACAACGAAAAAAGTGTCTTGTTGACGAATTTTAAGGTTCATGTGGGAGAGCTCAGTTAGACACGTCTACATCCCTTCGAGGCCCAACCGGAAGTCCGCCCTACGTTCTATCTATCGGCGTATCTGTTGTATTTGTCGTTGTATCTGTCGTAACTAGCGTATCTAGCGTAGCTATCATCGTATCTATCGTCGTATCTAGCGTCGTATCTAGCGTAGCTATCGTTCTATCTATCGTCGTATCTAGCGTAGCTATCGTGTCTATCATATCTATCGTTCTATCTATCGTTGTATCTAACGTAGCTATCATCGTATCTAGCGTAGCTATCGTCGTATCTATCGTTCAATCTATCGTTGTATCTAGCGTAGCTATCATCGTATCTATCATCATATCTAGCGTAGCTATCGTGTCTATCGTCGTATCTATCGCTCTATCTATCGTCGTATCTAGCGTAGCTATCATCGTATCTAGCGTAGCTATCGTGTCTATCATATCTATCGTTCTATCTATCGTTGTATCTAGCGTAACTATCATCGTATCTATCATCGTATCTAGCGTATCTATCGTCGTATCTATCGTTCAATCTATCGTTGTATCTAGCGTAGCTATCATCGTATCTATCATCATATCTAGCGTAGCTATCGTGTCTATCGTCGTATCTATCGTCGTATCTAGCGTAGCTATCATCATATCTAGCATATCTATCGTGTCTATCGTCGTATCTATCGTTCTATCTATCGCTGTATCTAGCGTAGCTATCATCGTATCTAGCGTATCTATCGTGTCTATCGTCGTATCTATTGTTCTATCTATTGTTGTATCTAGCGTAGCTATCTTCGTATCTATCATCGTATCTAGCGTAGCTATCGTGTCTCATCATATCTATCGTTGTATCTAACGTAGCTATCATCGTATCTATCGTGTCTATCGTTGTATCTATCGTTCTATCTATCTTTGTATCTAGCGTAGCTATCTTCGTATCTATCATCGTATCTAGCGTAGCTATCGTGTCAATCGTCGTATCTATCGTTCTATCCATTGTTGTATCTAGCGTAGCTATCATCGTATCTAGCGTATCTATCGTGTCTATCGTCGTATCTATCATTCTATCTATTGTTGTATCTAGCGTAGCTATCTTTGTATCTATCATCTTATCTAGCGTAGCTATCGTGTCTCGTCATATCTATCGTTCTATCTAGCGTAGCTATCAGCGTAGCTATTAGGGATGCCACAATTCTCAATATAATATTGAACCGTTTGGTACGGCATTCACAGTTCAATACGCGCTTGTGAATTGCTGTTTTTCGGTTTTGCATTGAATTAATTATTTTTCTGCAAATTCTATAATTTTCCTCCATCCCAATACTGAACAACGTGACATACATTCACGTCACACGTTAGTGGTAGAGTTATACTCACGGAACAATATAGTAATTCACAATCACGAATGTTCATTATTTGCATGCGTTTTAAAGCCTTGCCGTTCATTCGTGTGCGCGGTTTTAACATGCGCTTTTCCGAGCGCGTGCACTAAACGCCTGTCAAACACGTGATTACTGAACTAAGTAGTCGTCTTACTGCACTAATACTGTCAAATACACACAAGGTTTACATAAACACAGTTGGATATGTCTAAAGTGAAAGTAAAATCGCCTGTGTCTGTATATTAGATGCATGGAGGTCTTTAATTGACAGCGGCGCAGCCTATAGTGAACACGCTGTCCTTAAAGGGACAGTTCACCTCTAAAGTTATGTAATTATTTACTCACTCTAATATTGTTCCAAAACTGTATTCATTTCTCGATGACAGAATTTTCATTTTTGAGTGAACTATCCCGTTAATGTTAATACAACAACAAAAGACAAAGAGAAAATCACTCACTGCTCTTGACTGAAAAACTTTAATACAGTTGCTTTAATAAGAATCAATGTATATTTTATAGTGAAGTCTATGTAGTGTTTTATTTTTACATTTATTCATTCAATTTCATACTTAAATGCTGCTGTACAGCTCTGAGCTGCCAGTGTAAATCTTTATATATATTTATTTTATATTATCCAATACACTAGGAATGTGTACAAGGTTTTTTTTTTTTTTTTTAAAGTAAAGTTTAAAGTTTAAGTAAGGTTTTTCAATTATTTTAAGTAAAATAAAGAAAGAGTATTGCAATAAAAAATAGTCTTTTTTCTCCTTAACCTCTTGCTGTTCCTGTTGGCTAAGAATAGAATGGCAAAAAAACGAACCGAACTGAAAACTGTGGTTAAAAACCGAGGTATGTATTGAACCGTGGACTAACTGTATTATTGCATCCCTAGTAGCTATCATCGTATCTAGCGTAGCTATCGTGTCTCGTCATATCTATCGTTCTATCTATCGCTCTATCTATCGTCGTATCTAGCGTTGTATCTATCGTAGCTATCGTTCTATCTATCGTCGCATCTAGCGTAGCTATCGTTCTATCTATCGTCGTATCCAGCGTAGCTATCGTTCTATCTATCGTCATATCTATCTATCGTTGTATCTAGCGTAGCTATCGTTCTATCTATCGTCGTATCTAGCGTAGCTATCGTTCTATCTATCGTCGTATCTAGCGTAATATCTATCGTCGTATCTAGCGTAGCTATCGTTCTATCTATCGTCGTATCTATCGTAGCTATCGTTCTATCTATCGTCGTATCTATCATTGTATCTAGCGTAGCTATCGTGTCTATCATCATATCTATCGTTGTATCTAGCGTAGCTATCAACGTATCTATCGTCGTATCTATCGTTCTATCTATCGTCATATTTATCGTCGTATCTAGCGTAGCTATTATCGTAGCTATCGTTGTAACTATCGTTCTATCATCTTGCCTATCGTTGTATCCATCATTCTATCTATCATCGTATCTAGCGTATCTATCATCGTAGCTATTGTCGTATGTATCGTTCTATCTATTGTCGTAACTAGCATATCTATAGATGTCTCGCTGGATCTCTCGTTCTATGTATCGTTGTGACGTTGCATCTATTGTTCGATAGTTCTATCGTTGTATCTATCGTAGCTATCGTTGCATTCACCCACCCATCCATCCATCCAGCCGTCCATCTATCCATCCATCCAGCCGTCCATCTATCCATCCACCCATCCATCCCTCATCTATCCATCCATCCATCCCCCATCTATCCATCCACCCACCCATTCACCCTTCAACCCACCCATCCATCCATCCCTCATCTATCTATCCACCCACCCATCCATCCATTTGTCCATCCATCTGTCCACCCACCCATCCATCCATCCATTTGTCCATCCATCCATCCATTTGTCCATCCATTTGTCCATCCATCCATTCATCCATCACTCATCTATCTATCTATCCACCATCCATCCATCCCTCATCCATCCATCATCTACCCATCCATCCTTGTTTTTTCAGCATATGCATTACATTTCTGTTACTTCTTTTCTTCAACTTTTTTAAAAATCTTTTCTTTTTAGGAACAGGTTTGAACTCACACGAACTGACATGAGTTACAGACCAACATACAGAACCAAAGAGACAGCATAACACCAGCAGACAAAACAAACAATATGCAAATGTAATATATATATATATATGAATAAAGTAAATGAATAATTAAAGACAACATACTGTAAGAATACTTATAACAATAAAAAATAATAATATTTGAATCCAGCCAGGCGTTTAAATGTAACTTTCAAGCTTTAGTTTAGCTCAGAATGAGCAGTTGTGGGACATTATTACTGGTTTGTTGTTTCCACATTGACTTTGAATATGATCCGTCAGAGATGCTTTATCTCATATCTCATGGTGTTTATTTACATCGAGTTTGGTTGTTCGGGATATTTATGTTGTCCATAACGAGAGCGTTGTTTCACAGATCTTAGATGTAAATCCTGTGGCGTTCAACATATTTCAACGTTAATATACGTGTCTGTTTGACTTTCAGCCATCTTCCAGATAATCCAGAGCATCCGGCAGGGAATGTGATCCTGATCTTCCATGGACGACTTCTTCGGTTAATCTGTTAGTTGTTTACAGCTGATTTCAGTTCTGTGTGTGTGTGTGTGTGTGTGTGTGTGTGTGACTCAAGCATGTCAGGGCTGAATGTTTTACGATGCGTGTAATTCTTCTCATGACGCTCTGATTTTAGTTTTATTGTTCGGATTCATGTCGTTTTAAGTAAAACAATAGCTATGTTTCCATCCAAAGTTGCGACTTTATCTTGGAGTTTCGCACAACATTTACGAATAAAGCAGCGTTTCCATCCCATGTGTTCAAGAGAACAAAATCATCACTTCCTGGGAAATTGGCACCAAATATCCGTAATAAAAATGGAAGTCGGGCATCTCAGAGCCACCAAACCAACATTTGAGATGCTGCAATGCCATTGGTCTGCTGGTTAGCCCAGTTATCCAATCACAGCCTCTGCTTTATTCTGTAAATGGCGTTTCCATCCAGCGTTTTTATTTATTTATTTATTTATTTTTATGCTATATCCCAGAATGTGCATAGAGACGGGTCGATGGAAACACAGCTGTTCATGAGATTTTGTATGAGCTCAGAGAAATGTGTGAAGTCAGACATCAGGAGCCATGTGGACCTGCAGCTCCGCCTCTCACAGGAACTGATGCTGTGATGATGATTTTATACAAATAAAAGATATTTTCTCTATCGGTGCTGTGTTTTACTTTAAAAATACTGGGTTTTCCATCCATCCATCCATAAAACAACCCATCCATCTATCCACCAACCCACCCATCCATAAACCCATCCATCCATCCATCCATAAACCCATCCATCCATCCATAAACCCATCCATAAACCCATCCACCCATCCATAAACCCACCCATCCATCCATAGACCCATCCATCCATCCATAAACCCATCCATCCATAAACCCATCAATCCATCCATCCATAAACCCACCCATCCATCCATCCATCCATAAACCCATCCATCCATCCATAAACCCATCCATCCATCATAAACCCATCAATCCATCCATCCATCCATAAACCCATCCATCCATCCATAAACCCATCCATCCATCATAAACCCATCAATCCATCCATCCATAAACCCATCCATCCATCCATAAACCCATCCATCCATAAACCCATCCATCCATCCATCCATCCATAAACCCATCCACCCATCCATCCATCCACCCATTCATAAACCCATCCATAAACCCACCCATCCACCCATAAACCCATCCACCCATCCATAAACCCATCCATCCATAAACCCATCCATCCATCCATAAACCCATCCATACATCCATAAACCCATCCATCCATCCATAAACCCATCCATCCATCCATCCATAAACCCATTCATCCATCCATAAACCCATCCATCCATTCATAAACCCATCCATCCATAAACCCACCCATCCATCCATAAACCCATCCACCCATCCATAAACCCATCCATCCATAAACCCATCCACCCATCCATCCACCCATCCATAAACCCATCCATCCATAAACCCATCCATCCATCCACCCATTCATCCATCCCTAAACCCATCCATCCATCCATAAACCCATCCATACATCCATAAACCCATCCATCCATCCATAAACCCATCATCCATCCATCCATCCATAAACCCATCCATCCATCCATAAACCCATCCATCCATCCATAAACCCATCCATCCATCCATAAACCCATCCATCCATCCATAAACCCATCAATCCATCCATAAACCCATCAATCCATCCATCACAGTTCACCTCTAAAGTTATGTAATTATTTACTCACTCTAATATTGTTCCAAAACTGTATTCATTTCTCGATGACAGAATTTTCATTTTTGAGTGAACTATCCCGTTAATGTTAATACAACAACAAAAGACAAAGAGAAAATCACTCACTGCTCTTGACTGAAAAACTTTAATACAGTTGCTTTAATAAGAATCAATGTATATTTTATAGTGAAGTCTATGTAGTGTTTTAATTTGAATTCAATTTCATACTTAAATGCTGCTGTCCAGCTCTGAGCTGCCAGTGTAAATCTTTATATATATTTATTTTATATTATCCAATACACTAGGAATGTGTTCAAGGGTTTTTTTAAGTAAAGTTTTAAGTTTAAGTAAGGTTTTTCAATTATTTTAAGTAAAATAAAGAAAGAAAATAAAGAAAGTGTTTATTCTCCTCAACCTCTTGCTGTTCCTGTCACTATCTATCTATCTATCTATCTATCTATCTATCTATCTATCTATCTATCTATCTATCTATCTATCTATCTATCTATCTATCTATCTATCTATCTATCTATCTATCTATCTATCTATCTCTCTATCTATCTCTCTCTCTCTCTCTCTCTCTCTCTCTCTCTCTCTCTCTCTCTCTCTCTCTCTCTCTCTCTCTCTCTCTCTCTCTCTCTCTCTCTATGCGCGCACTCGGGTCCAGCGGGCGCACGCCTAGGTGACGTCAGTGGTGTGAAGAAGATGGCGGCGCTCGTGAAGGCGGAAGGTAAGTGGCGGAATCCGTTGCTGTTACTGTCAGCGCGCGAGCGGCCGTTAATCAGAACCGTTACTCCTGCAATTAGTGTATCGTGTGTGTGTTTTTATCCCGTTAATGTGTGTGTGTGTGTGTGTTTGTAGGTGTGTGTGTGTGTGTCTGTCTGTCTGTCTGTCTGTCTGTCTGTCTGTCTGTCTGTCAGTCAGTCAGTCAGACCGGGACCTTGGGGTTTGTCATATGTATTTGTGTTTATGAATATAATAATTAAACTCATTCAAGTAGTTTGGTTCGGTCCTGTCGCCGTCGTCAGCCCTGTCTGTACATATAACGTTAGTGTGTGTGTGTGTGTGTGTGTGCGCTATTATGGGTGTGTGTGCGGGAAACGTTGCGTTTATGGCTCTTACAGAAATACCATGTTTTGTACTCGGTGATGATTGTTTAAATGGTGAATATGGTAATCGTCCAGTAGCCTGATCTGATACCATAGTAGTGCCACAGTGTGTTGTGGTCAGTGTGTGAATCACACACAGGACCATGTAAACACAATAACACAACTCTGGCTAATTAAAGATATTGATCATTAACACATGCTGCTCAAATTATCATTAATGTAGTCTGCAATGTTTTGAAATGTCATGAAACTTGACCAAAACTGTCACATGGTCAACTGACATTTTTCATCTTTAAACATTAATACACATTTGGTTATGGATTAGATAATATATTCTGATGTCTACATATATCAGCATCAACATTATATTAAAAGGAACTTATACATTGTTTTTTCATAAATCTTAAATCATGTCTGGAGACTTTTTCATGTGTGAATTAATTGGAGGCGGGGCTATGCTGTATCTAGAGTGCTGATTGGAGGAAATTGTTTGTTGTGTTGTTGTTTGAGGAATCTTGTATGCGGATATCTGTGTGATCAAGTTTGTGATAATTCTGACACAATCTGAACATAGATTTCTATATTAATGCATTATTGTTAGCTGGATGCACGATATATCGGCCGATATTTTTTTTCAATGTTCGCGTTATCGGCCGAATACGAAAACTTGTCTGATATATTAAAGCCGATAAATAATATATAATTTCCTTCAGATGAATCATCAATGGCAGGGAACTGTTTTCTCATAAAAGACGAGATAACAAAAGACAGCGAAAAAAATCACTCACTGCTCTTGACCGAATAACTTTAATAAGAGTTCATCTATATTTATACAGTGAAAAAATGAAGTGATATTTTACATTTGATCACTATTTCTGTAGCTTTAAAATCTAGTTTAGACCAATGAAAAACCGGAAAAAAAACAGTTTTTCATTTGTATGTTTGTTCTGTTGTATTTGTGATTATGTATATACTGTAATATATAGTACCAGTCAAAAGTTTGGACACCAATGGGAAGGTGTGTTCAAACTTTTGACTGGTACTACTGTACTATAATATACACATAAATAATATTGGCCAATATATCGGTATCTGAATTTTTTACTCCCTAATATTGGTATCGGCCCCCAAAAACCCATATTGGTCGGGCTCTAATCGGTATGGGCCGATATATGATACTTTTTAATGTTAGCATTTTCGGCCTGATAAGAATTGTTTTTTTAATTTGAATTGAAATATGATTGAAATCACTTCAAAAAAGGAAAATACAGTTAATTGTGCAAGTTTGTCATATCATAAAATCATAATGAGAACATCATAAATGTGTGTTTGGGACGTGGCTTTAATGCTGAGACTTTTGTTTTTGTAATCAGGCTCTAAAAAATTATATAAAAACTTGGATTTAGATTTTTCGGCCAAGATATCGGTTATCGGCTTTCAAATATTAAGAATTATCGGGATCAGCCAAAATGTTTAGATCGGTGCATCCCTAGTTTAAGGTGCAAACTGGACTTTAATTTGGATTGACAGACAAATTTCGGCCGATACCGATAACTCTTTATATTTGAAAGCCGATAACCGATATATTGGCCGATAAATCGAAAACCAAAATGTCATAAAATTTTTGAGAGTCTGATTATAAAAACAAAAGTCTCAGAATTAAAACCCACGTCCCAAACACACCTTTAAGTTTGCAACAGTATTTTCCAATCATATGATTCCAATCATATTTCAAGCAATTAATAACCATCATGGTGAACAGTGTGCATCTGAAGTGTCTCAACTGAAGGAAATTATACATTATTTATCGGCTTTAATATATCAGACAAATTAAAAAAATATGGGTTTTTGGGGGCCGATACCGATATTATGGAGTAAAACATTTCAGATACCGATATATCGGCCGATATTATTTATGTGTATATTATAGTACAGTACCAGTCAAAAGTTTGAACACATTTTCCCATTGGTGTCCAAACTTTTGACTGGTACTGTATATATTACAGTATATACATAATCATAAATACAACAGAACAAACACACAATTGAAAAACTGTTCTTTTCAGGTCTAAACGAGATTTTAAGCTACAGAAATAGTGATCAAATGTAAAATATCACTATCACTTATTGGCCCGATAAGAAAATTTGCAGATATATTAAAGCTGATAAATAATGTGTAATTTCCTTCAGTTGAGACACTTCAGATGCGCACTGTTCGCCATGATGGGTTATGAATTGCTTGAAATATGATTAAATTCACTTCAAAAAGGAAAATACGGTTGCAAGCGCAAAGTCTGTCATATCGGCTACTAGTGTTGTCAAAAATATCGATATTTCTAAAGTTAAATTTCTATCTACTTCCTTGTGCTGTAACTATTGCAACACAATTAGTTAGCAAATATTTGTGAGATAATTGTAATGGTAATTGATCAACGTTTATATATGAGAAAAACCTTAAAAGCTTTATTATATAAAGTGATCTCTTCAGAAGAAATTTTTAATCACCTACACTTTCAATAGACGGACAAAAAAATTAATTATATAAAAAATATCTATTTGACAGTATATGCAGCATTTTTTCCCCGTGTATCGAAAATGGTGTCGAATATCGATACTTTTTTAGGTATCGTATCGAAGTTAGAAATTCCAGTATCGTGACAACACTATCGGCTACTAGGGCTGGGCGATAAAACGATAACGGTATGTATCTCGATAGACACGTAATCGTTATAAATAAAAAATGTGTTCGATAAAACGTTCGATAATTTTTTTTTCTTCGTCGGAAGAAACCAGAGGTTGCGGAGCAAGTTTGGTTGCATGATCAAAGGCACTCGCTCTCTGGTAACCAAGCAACGTAGGGAGTGACAGGCTGACAGCCAATCATGTAACTGTATCATGTCTGGTCAAATAGTGCCCTATTTAAGGGTATAGGGGGCGATTTCGGATTCAGCCTTTGAAACGACATGGAGAAGTAATGTTACTCTGCATCAGTGCCTTATGACAAAGCATCTAAATGGTAACCGTTACAAAAAAATAATGGAGGCACTGCGTCTTAATGTTAAGAGATAATTGAAATTTGAAATTTTAGACTTGTTTATATTTTAAAGCAGCACTAGGTAACTTTTCAACCTTTATAATATATTTTCAAGACTCTTGTGATGATACATCGACTTACAATAGGTTGAATGACACGTCTGCCATAGCCTGACGGGGTCTGTATCGTTTTTAATCGTACTTTTAAACTTCGGGTTTCGGGTAGTAACCTGAGAAAAAAAAGAACTACAAAATTCGACTGCTTTACAGCATATACGTCACTTTCACCACCACCCCCACTTCCTTAAATTCGGACGTGTGAGCCAAACTATCATTTGTTTGCCAAATGTTATAGTCATGGCCGAAGCAGCACAGAAAAATAAGAAAGCAAAGGTTTTGTCGGAGGAAAGCAAAAAGAGGAAACGAGAAAGTGATGGGATTAAAGGCAGGACGAGGATCAACATTGGGCCGGCGTTTGCTCGTTGGCGTGAGCTGGAGGGGCTACATTCTTGCAAGAAAATACGTAATACATACAAAATCATATTTTAGGATACCTAACATGTCTGCGATATTGGTTTATTTGTCTTTCCTCAAGCTATAATGCAAATCGATTTTTCAAATTTGCAGATTCATCTAGGGTAGCTTGATATTATAATATTGACGATATATGGTTATTACCTACCACTCAAACATTGAACTGAAGTATAGATTCTGTAAAACGGGAACCAATAGACTAGGCTACTATAATGACGCTGGCTTGTAAACGTGAGCATCGCGATCATTTGGCGTTTGAAAAAAATAAAACCCATGAAATTATATTCATACGACATGCTGAAACATATGCCACTGTACCTGGGATGAAGACATTTCACACGCGACGCAAGCAGAACACCTGCATGTGAACTCCGGCAGTGTTCAGGGCTATCATGGTTGTCATGTCAACAAATGCATGTGCGATGCATCCGCTGATGTAGAATGACAGTTTACGACAGTAGTAGAGGACAATACTGTTTCACAACTGTAGGGGGAGCCGGAGAGCAAAAGTTTCCTAGTGCTGCTTTAATTATTTGAGTGTTTTCCATGGTTGTGTTGACATTTATAACTGAAGGGATTATAATCAGAGGAAACGTTTAAAATAAAAATGTTTAAATGTAAAATATTTTTCTCCTGGTCCTTATTTTAAATAGGTCATAAAACATATCAATAATTATCGATATCGACCGTTATGAAACCCTTATATCGTGATACAGTTTTCAGCCATATTGCCCATCCCTATCGGCTACATAAAATTATACCGAGAGCATCATAATTGTGTGTTTGGGACGTGGGTTTTAATGCTGAGACTTTTGTTTTTGTTATCAGGCTCTCAAAAATTGTATAAAAATTTGGATTTAGATTTATCGGCCAATATATCGGTTATCTGCTTTCAAATATAGAGAATTATCGGTTATCGGTATCAGCCAAAATTTGCATATCAGTGCAAAAGGTTGTTCATGTAACCTTGAATGCTGTGTTTCCTAAAAAGCATTAGGGATGCACCGACATGAAAAGTTTGGCCGATACGATAATTCTTTATATTTGAAAGCCGGTAACCGATATATTGGCCGATAAATCTAAATCCAAATTAGTTTCTGTTAGCAGCTATAATGCTGGCGCTTTTGCTTTTCTAATCAGGTTCTCAAAAATTGTATACAATTTGGTTTTAGATTTATCGGCCAATATATCAGTTATCATCTTTCAAATATAAAGAATTATCGGTTATCGGTATCAGCCAAAATTTTCATATCGGTTTCATATCGGTTTTCAAAAGGTTGTACATGCAACCTTGAATGCATTGAATGCTGCGCTCCCTAAAAAGCATTAGGGATGCACCGATATTCGAACATTTTGGCCGATACGATAATTCTCAATATTTGAAACCTGATATATGGTCCGATAAATCTTAATCCAAATTTTCTTTCGGTTAGCGGCTGTAATAGTTAAACTTTTGTTTTTGTTATCAGGCTCTCAAAAATTATATAAAAATTTGGATTTAGATTTATTGGCCAATATATCAGTTACCGGCTTTCAAATATAGAGAATTATCGGTATCGCCCAAAATTTGCATATCATTGCAAAAGGTTGTTCATGCAACATTGAATGCCTTGATTGCTGTGTTCCTTAAAAAGCATTTTGGATGCACGATATAAAAACTTTGGCCGATATGATAATTCTTTATATTTGAAAGCCGGTAACCGATATATTGGCCGATAAATCTAAATTCAAATTTGTTTCGGTTAGCGGCTGTAATGCTGACGCTTTTGCAAACAGGCTCTCAAAAAGTATATAACAATTTGGATTTCTTTTTAGCTGTCAATATATCGGTTATTGGCATTCAAATATAGAGAATTATCGGTTATCGGTATCAGCCAAAATTTGCATATCAGTGCAAAAGGTTGTTCATGCAACATTGAATGCCTTGAATGCGGTGTTCCCTAAAAAGCATTTGGGATGCACGATATGAAAGTTTTGGCCGATACTGATAATTCTTTATATTTGAAAGCCGGTAACCGATATATTGGTTGATAAATCTAAATCTAAATTAGTTTTGGTTAGCGGCTGTAATGGTGAAACTTTTGTTTTTGTAATCAGGTTCTCAAAAATGACATAAGAATTTGAATTTAAATTAATCGGCCAATATATCGGTTATCGGCTTTCAAATATAGAGAATTATCGGTTATCGGCACCGTCCAAAATTTTTATTTTAGCGCAACCCTAATGCTTTTAAGGAAACGCAGCACTCAGGGAACATCTTTGAAAACATTACTTATTTAATTTAGTGACAGTAGCGGCACAGATATTACACAATTCTTCTTTTTTTTGTGGCACATAATAAATGTAAAAATGAAATCTTCCATCTTGTGTTGCTTTATTAAGACCTTGATCATTAAGCTCTGCATTTTGTCTGTTGTGTATAAGTAGAATCAACTTGGATGTTTAAGTCATTTCAACTTAAAATTTCACTAACCCCAAAAAAATGAGTTGAGTCTTGTATATCTTATACAAAAATTTAAGTTGAAAATTGCTTTGTAAAAGAACATGTTGATCATATAATTTGACAGTGTGTTTTGATTGTGATAGTTCTGATACTGATACTGAAATATATAAACAAATCATGAAATTATCAATTTTACTCAAAATAGAAATGTGAATATTCTGTTTCTCAGCCTGATCCTTTCTAAATGAGCAAATGCTACCTGGCTATAACTTCTAAATGTTGTGTTTTATTTATTAAAACCGGAAGCCTTCAGATATCAGGACACGCTGTACAAGAGAACATGAATATTTCTGAGCATTTGGTTTCTCAGACGTTTGGATCAGAACCGCTCGCATCTCAAACCATTAAACAGCAGCAGCGCCACTGAATTCACACGGAGGAAACACATCAGTATTATATAAACCAAGTGTGTGTGTGTGTGTGTGTGTGTAAACTGTGAGAATATATTTGATCACCTACTGCTCTGGTTACTAGGCAACAAAGAAGACAGATCCAGAGAGAGAGAGAGAGAGAAAGACAGAGACAGAGACAGACTTTCTATATAAATTCATCAGCATTCTAGTTTTATTTTTTTTGTTTAATTCTATTTTTATCTTGTGGCTTTTATTTTATATTTTATTTTTATAAAAAAAATAAGACAAAACGAACGATGGATGGATGGATGGATGGATAGATAGATGGATAAATGGAGAGATGGATGGATGGATGGATGGATGGATGGATGGATGGATGGATAGATAGATGGAGAGATGGATGGATGGATGGATGGATGGATAGATGAGATAGATCGATAGATAGATAGATAGATAGATAGATAGATAGATAGATAGATAGATAGATAGATAGATAGATAGATAGATAGATAGATAGATAGATAGATAGATAGATAGATAGATAGATAGATAGATAGATAGATAGATAGATAGATGGACGGATGGATGGAGATAGATGGACGGACAGACAGATAGTTGGACAGATGGATGGATGGATGGAGAGAGATAGATAGATAGACGGACGGACGGACGGACGGACGGACGGATGGAGATAGATAGATGGATGGATGGACAGACAAACAAACAGAAAGACAGATAGATGGACAGACAGATAGACAGATAGATAGATAGATAGATAGATAGATAGATAGATAGATAGATAGATAGATAGATAGATAGATAGATAGATGGATGGATGGATGGATGGATGGACGGACGGACGGACGGATGGATGGAGAGAGATGGATGGACGGACGGACGGACGGATGGATGGAGAGAGATAGATGGACGGACGGACGGACGGATGGATGGAGAGAGATAGATGGACGGACAGACAGATAGATGGACAGATGGATGGATGGATGGATGGATGGAGAGAGATAGATTGATAGATAGACGGACGGACGGACGGATGGATGGAGAGAGATAGATGGATGGATGGACAGACAAACAGAAAGACAGATAGATGGACAGACAGATAGATAGATAGATAGATAGATAGATAGATAGATAGATAGATAGATAGATAGATAGATAGATAGATGGAGAGAGATAGATGGACAGATAGATAGATGGATGGATGGATGGATGGATGGATGGAGAGAGATAGATTGATAGATTGACGGACGGACGGATGGATGGAGAGAGATAGATGGATGGATGGACAGACAAACAGAAAGACAGATAGATGGACAGACAGACAGACAGACAGACAGATAGATAGATAGATAGATAGATAGATAGATAGATAGATAGATAGATAGATAGATAGATAGATAGATAGATAGATAGACGGATGGATGGATGGATGGAGAGAGATAGATGGACGGACAGACAGATAGATGGACAGATAGATAGATGGATGGATGGATAGAGAGAGATAGATCGATAGATAGACGGACGGACGGATGGATGGATGGATGGAGAGAGATAGATGGATGGATGGATGGACAGACAAACAGAAAGACAGATCGATGGACAGACAGACAGGCAGACAGATATGCATACAAACACAAATCAATGCGTTCAGTAAATCGTGTGAGTGTGACGATTGTAGTACAGCCTCTTATGAGAGTGTGTGTGTGTGTGTGTCAGTGTTGCAGTTTAGTCCTCCCTGGATCGTATGACTGCCCTCTGCAGGCTGGAGGAGTTCCTGAACTTCACCATGAACAACAAGGACAGCAGCACAGAGTCTGGTCAGTGTCTCATGCCGCACACTAGAGATCAGATTCTATGGAAGCCCGTTTCCGGCACTAAATAAAAAAATAAAAAGAGTAATTGCGACTTTTTATCTCAGAATTCTGACTTTATAACTCACAACTGCGACTTTTTATCTCAGAATTCTGACTTTATAACTCACAACTGCGACTTTTTATCTCAGAATTCTGTCTTTAACTCACAACTGCGACTTTTTATCTCAGAATTCTGACTTTATATCACGCAACTGCGACTTTTTATCTCAGAATTCTGACTTTATAACTCACAACTACAACTTTTTATCTCAGAATTCTGACTTTAACTCACAACTGCGACTTTTTATCTTAGAATTCTGACTTTATAACTCGCAATTGCAACTTTTTATCTCAGAATTCTGACTTTATAACTCGCAATTGCAACTTTTTATCTCAGAATTCTGACTTTATAACTCGCAATTGCAACTTTTTATCTCAGAATTCTGACTTTATAACTCGCAATTGCGACTTTTTATCTCAGAATTCTGACTTTAACTGACAACTGCGACTTTTTATCTCAGAATTCTGACTTTATAACTCGCAATTGCGACTTTTTATCTCAGAATTCTGACTTTATATCACGCAACTGCGACTTTTTATCTCAGAATTCTGACTTTATAACTCACAACTGCGACTTTTTATCTCAGAATTCTGCCTTTATAACTCGCAATTGCGACTTTTTATCTCAGAATTCTGACTTTATATCACGCAACTGCGACTTTTTTATCTCAGAATTCTGACTTTATAACTCACAACTGCGACTTTTTATCTCAGAATTCTGACTTTATATCATGCAACTGCAACTTTTTATCTCAGAATTTCGACTTTATAACTCACAACTGCGACTTTTTATCTCAGAATTCTGACTTTATATCATGCAACTGCAACTTTTTATCTCAGAATTCTGACTTTATATCACGCAATTGCGACTTTTTATCTCAGAATTCTGACTTTATATCATGCAACTGCAACTTTTTATCTCAGAATTCTGACTTTATAACTCACAACTGCGACTTTTTATCTCAGAATTCTGACTTTATATCATGCAACTGCAACTTTTTATCTCAGAATTCTGACTTTATATCACGCAATTGCGACTTTTTATCTCAGAATTCTGACTTTAACTGACAACTGCGACTTTTTATCTCAGAATTCTGACTTTATAACTCGCAATTGCGACTTTTTATCTCAGAATTCTGACTTTATATCATGCAACTGCAACTTTTTATCTCAGAATTCTGACTTTATAACTCACAACTGCGACTTTTTATCTCAGAATTCTGACTTTTACTCACAACTGTGACTTTTTATCTCAGAATTCTGACTTTAACTCACAACTGCGACTTTTTATCTCAGAATTCTGACTTTATAACTCGCAACTGTCAAGATTGCGACTTTTTATCTCAGAATTCTGACTTTATATCACGCAACTGCGACTTTTTATCTCAGAATTCCGACTTTAACTCACAACTGCAACTTTTTTTCCTCAGAATTCTGACTTTATATCACGCACGCTAATTTAATGACAAAGGTTTAATAGACAGAGCCGAATCGTTCCCAGTGTCGAGCAGATTCATATTAATAAGAGTAATAATAATAATCATATGCTGATGAGTGTTTTGTGTGATGCAGAGAGCAGTGGTCAGATGAAAGTGTTTTTGCCCAATAAGCTGTTGGAGTGTTTGCCCCGCACCACTACTCTGCCCAAAGAGAGACTGCGCTGGAACACAAACGAGGTGCCACTACAGCTCTTACTTCTACATGTTCTGTGTTTTAGTCGTTTTTATTAGTGTTTCTAAAGGCCTAAGATCATTCAGTCCATAAAAAGAAACACAAAACGTGTGGTAATCGAAAAAAAAGTTTATAAAAATATTGAATCCAGTACAAGTTATTTAAAATGGCCGGGTCGTTACGACATAACGAGGTAAAATAGTACAAAAATGATACATTTTTTGGGGAAATTTTTCTCTATGTGAGTGAAGTCTGTAGGTTATGGATGGATAGATAGATAGATAGATAGATAGATAGATAGATAGATAGATAGATGGATAGATGGATAGATAGTGGATGGATGGATGGAGATACGAGGTAAGAACTCGTACATATCGGACTTCCCACTGGTATTTACGGCTTTTTGGTGGCGTTCAACTCGTAAATATGATCTTTACGACATGACTTGAACGCACCATTTGATTTTCTCACAGTTTTAGGCTAAAATGTGTTTTTGGAAAATATATATTTAGTGTAAAAACTGAACATTTTTATGCATTTTCATAACAATAAACATAAATTAAGTTCACTTGTCACCGTCCCACAGGTGCTCTTTTTTTGATCACCTTTTTTCCCTATCATATATATTGAAGTAATTATCATAAATTAGGTATCATTCGAAAGCTTAAAAACTCAAAATTCATCCTGTGAAAACCGTTTTGAAATCGGACATTGTGTTACCATGGAAACAGTACTGTAAATTATTCTAGCGGGCTCCTCCCCCTAGTGGGCGGTGTCATGTTTTGTATTACAACTATTATTTTAACTACTTTATAATCAAAATCTTTTCCAATCTTGACAAAACACATATCGTCGGAAAGGTCTGAGTCTCAAGGTTCCATATTTGGTGACAGTTTTGTGATGGAAGTGATATTTGGACTGAAATTTACAGGAAAATGCAACAAAAAAACAATCAAAGGAATTTGAATGACATCCGGTGGCTATTTATGGTACAGCGCCTAAACGAAATCTCATGGGGACTTACATTTTTGTGATATCAACTTCAAATTTGGAACACAATTTGCTTAGACATATGGCTTTTATTTTATAGTAATTTTAGAGTAAAACATTTTTTGTAAAATATATATTTTATATGAAGTAAAAAAATATTTAGTACAGTATTTTTCATTTACAGTAAATTTAAACTTCCATAATTTTTTCATACTTTCATATTTCATCAATAATCTGCAGAGTGTCTTCTTTAAAACGAGACCAAACTTTGGTCCAAAGCATTCTTGAATTACAGCCCTTTAAGTTTGGATAGTGCATTTTCATGACCATTCTCAAAGTTAAGGGTTTAAACTTTTTTAACTTCAGCCAAGTGTCATCTTTAAAACGAGACCAATCTGTGCTCCAAAACATTCACGATTTATTAACTAGAAAAATAAACCCTCTTCAGGTCCAAATGACTGGATTATAATGTACGCTTGCTCGTTTGTTTGTTTGTGTTTCAGGAAATCGCGTCCTTCCTGATTTCTTTTGACAGACATGACGAGTGGCTGTCCTGCAGCCTTAAGACCAGGTCAGTTGTGTGTTTGTGGGATTGTGGGATCCAGTCATTGTGATAATAATGTGCACTGATGAATAACTTCACTATCACTGCAATAAATTAGCTTTTTACTTCACATTCTTGACCCTCTGGTGCTCTTCAGTCATTTTTTAGGATTTTTAGGATCCGAGCACCATCTATTATTATTCTTCTCTGAAATGAATCGCATTTTTTAGGGGCTAAACATGCTCGAAAACTCATGAAACATTGCACAGGCGTCAGAAGTGCTGAACATTTACATCTGTAATGGGTTTCAGAATTAGGCGTGGCAAAGTGACTCAATAGCGCCACCTACAAAATTTCAATTAAATGCTGTTCGTGCTACGTTTCACGTACAGGTACGAAATTTGGTAGATGCATATAACAGCCCAATATCTACAAAAAGTCCATTGGGAGTAACATCTGAAACCCAACAGGAAGTGAGATATTTTGAATTGAACATCATGGACATGGTTCGATAAGGTTAAATGGTCCTGAAAAACACTTGTGCTCCTCGCGTCAAAAATGAGCGCATTGGAAACAAATGGAGAATTAATTTACTGCAGCCAAAAAAAACTCCCTGAACGCTCATTTATTGAGATATCAAGCTTAAATTTGGAACACGACTTCTTTAGATTCATGGCATTGAGTATTTGTATTACGTGTTTTGGATAATACATATTTCATATAAAAACTGAAAATAGTAATTTTGCGCATTTTCATAGCAATAAACGTAAAATTCTGTCATGTTTTTAAACAGTTTTCACTTCAGCAATAATCTACCAAGCGTCGTCTTTAAAACAAGACCGAACTTCAATCTGAGATCCAAAACATTCAAGATTTATGACGGTTTAAGCTGGAAATGGAATTTTCAGGTCTAATAAATGGATTATAAACTACTGCATACATAATTTAGTACCATAATATCCCCTAAAAATACAAAATGTTAAATTAAAAACATTGGACTAAAATATAGTACATTTGTTTCATTTAAAAAAAATTATTCAAAATTGTCGGCTAAATTGTCAAACAGTGTTACAGTGTTAATTTTGACAGCAAATTTTGATTTAGTTCTAGTCATATTTTAGTCACCTGAATTGGGGGCCAAGCACCGAAGGTGCGGAGGCTCCTATTGAAATCGTTAGATTTCTTCTTCTTCTTCTTATTATTATTCCGCCGTTGAAGTCTATGGCAGCCCAAAGAACCGCTTGTGGGAAAGTTATGAAATTTGGCACACAGACAGAGGACTGGCCCAACATTAACCACACCAATTTTGGAGTCTCTAAAACAATCCCTCTAGCACCACCACCTGTCCAAAGTTTCATTCAGGTTTATGCAAATAACTTTTGAACCCAAAGGGATAGAAACAGAATTTCGCCATTTAGAATTTTCCGAAAAACCTACTTTTGCGAACTCCTCCTAGGACGTTGCTCTGATTTTCACAAAAATTGAACCAGATCATCTTCAGGCCATGCTGACAAAAATATATGGAATTCAAGTTGATTCGTCAAATAGTGTTTGATAAATGCATGAACACATTTTACGTAGCGGTTGCGAAAATACAATTAAGGCTATATCTCCGCAACGCTTTATCGTATTCAAACTAAACTTAGTAAATGTCCTCACAAGCATGACCTGAGGCAACATGCAGCGTTTTGGCGCAGCGCCACCTACTGGTCCGGAGATAAGAAAAATTGCTATTTTTGCTTATAACTTCTGAACCGTTTGTCCAAAAGTGGTCTCGTTAGATTCAGGACGGAATGCAGAGTCGTCTGATTTCCAATTTTACCATATCGCCATTTTGGCTGTCGGCCATTTTGAATTATGTGCCAAAATGCTGTATTTTATGAACATATGAACGGATTGTTACGAAACTAGGTATGGTCATCAGCACGATGAAGGAGCCTGAGAAGTTTTGAAACAGCGCCACCTAGTGGATAATTTTTTTTCTCAAACGCTTATAACTTTGGGTGTGATTGACTTATTTTCATGGGAGTTTTTTTGTCTCCTGAATCCTTGCCGAGTCCAACGATACCAGACTGGCCAGGTTTCGGCGTATGGTTTGTGTAGTGTGGTAATTTCGCACTTATAAAATGTTAGCTGATATCTTCGAAACCGCTAGTTCGATTGAGACAAAACCAGCGTCAGAAGTTCTGAAACATAGGTCGATAGCTAAATGCTAATGCCCAAATGTCAAAATATTGATAGTCAGGGGGAGTAAAATCCAGTCAAAGTCAGGTGTCAGTCATTTTTTATGTGTTTTTTCATATAAACGTCTATAACTATATATATTTTCACCAAAATTGACACACGTGTATGGGCTCACTCCGAGGACACATTAAAAAATTGTAGGATTGAGCCTTTTGGTGGCGCTATAATAGAACATAACATGAAATTCACATAGACTACAATGCTTTTTTTTTTAGCCTTTTTGCCTAAAATCATCTTAAAATGTGATTAATTGCTCATTGCTGCGGTTTATCTGACACTCCCAGCTATTTTGGCATGTCTTGTCTTCTTCTTTGCGCTTGGCCCCGATATGGCTGCTTTTTGTTTCTAGTTTTAGTCGACTCAAATCTAATGAGTTTAGTTCAATTGTAATGCATTCATTGAGCATTTAAGCGTTACATAACCGACTGAATACTTACATTTTGACAAAATTCAAGTTCAAAAATACACTAAAAGTGAAAAAATGTCGTTGACGAAATGAACACTGGTCTGTTTTTATGGATGCGATCCAATACTGATAACCGATAATTCTCTATATTTGAAAGCCGATAACCGATATATTGGCCGATAAATCTAAAACCAGATTTTTATATCATTTTTGAGAGCTTGATTACAAAAACAAAAGTCTCAGCATTAAAACCCACATCCCAAACACACATTTATGATGCTTTCGTTATAATTTTAGGTCAAACTTCACTGTATTTTCCTTTTTTGAAGTGATTCCAATCAAATTTCCGTTATTTTTTACGTGTATTGTCATATAAACGTCTACAACTCTAAAACGAAATTAGATATTTTCACCAAAATTGACACACACATGTATGGGCTCCCTCCGATGACATGGTAGGATTGAGCCTCTTGGTGGCGCTATAATAGAACAAAACATGAAATTCCCATAGACTACAATGCATTTTTCAGCCTTTTTGCCTAAAATCATCTTAAAATGTGTTTAATTGCTCATTGCTGCCGTTTATCTGACACTCCCAGCCATTTTGGCATGTTTTGTCTTCTTCTTTGCCCTTGGCCCCGATATGGCTGCTTGTTGTTTCTAGTTTTAGTCGACTCAAATCTAATGAGTTTAGTTCAATTGTAATGCATTCATTGAGCATTTAAGCGTTACATAACCGACTAAATACTTACATTTTGACAAAATTCAAGTGCAAAAATACACTAAAAGTGAAAAAATGTCGTTGACGAAATGAACACTGGTCTGTTATTAGGGATGCGATCCGATACCGATAACCGATAATTCTCTATATTTGAAAGCCGATAACCGATAACTCTCTATATTTGAAAGCCAATAACCAATAATTCTCTATATTTGAAAGCCAATAACCAATAATTCTCTATATTTGAAAGCCAATAACCGATAATTCTCTATATTTGAAAGCCGATAACCGATATATTGGCCAATAAATCTAAAACCAGATTTTTATATCATTTTTGAGAGCCTGATTACAAAAACAAAGGTCTCAGCATTAAAAACCCACGTCCCAAACACACAATTATGATGCTCTCGTTATAATTTTATGTCAGAATTCACTGTATTTTCCTGTTTTGAAGTGTTTCCAATCAAATTTCCGTTATGGTGAACAGGAAATAGTAACTGAAATGGATGTTTTGTTTGCGCGTTCAGGCCACAGAACGGTTCGATCATCCTGTACAATCGCAAGAAGGTAAAATACCGGAAAGATGGATATTGCTGGAAGAAGAGAAAAGACGGAAAGACGACAAGAGAGGATCACATGAAGCTGAAGGTTCAGGGCATGGAGGTGAGAGCGCCACCTTCAGCTCAAAACACGCACGGGGTATTTTTGTGAAAGAAGTCTCTCGTGCTCACCAGGGCTAACACACGGTAATATTGTGAATGTGATGATGTAGCGGCTCACACTTCTCTGTTTCTTTGACACAGTGTCTTTACGGTTGTTATGTTCATTCCTCCATCGTCCCAACATTCCACAGGAGATGCTATTGGCTGCTGCAGGTTAGTTATGATCCATCACAAATCTATCCAATCAGAAGCCAGGATGAATGCATGTATTACTATAACTGTGTGTGTGTGTGTGTGTGTTTGCAGAACCCAGACATTGTGCTTGTTCACTACCTGAACGTGCCCTCGCTGGAGGACAGTGTGAAGTCATGTGGCCCGGTGTCCTGTGCTCTGACCGATCGGCGGGACAGTCTGCGCTGGAGCCGAGACGAACTGCTGTCGCAACTCAAACCCATGTGTGAGTGACCAATCACACGCCTGATCTATGAGCGATTGACCAATCACACGCCTGATCTATGAGCGATTGACCAATCATCCGCCTGATCTATGAGTGATCAACCAATCACACGCCTGATCTATGAGTGATCGTTCAGTCACACGCCTGATCTATGAGCGATTGACCAATCACACACCTGATCTATGAGTGATCAACCAATCACACGCCTGATCTATGAGCGATCGACCAATCACACGCCTGATCTATGAGCGATCGACCAATCACACGCCTGATCTATGAGCGATCGACCAATCACACACCTGATCTATGAGCGATTGACCAATCATCCGCCTGATCTATGAGTGATCAACCAATCACACGCCTGATCTATGAGCGATCGTTCAGTCACACGCCTGATCTATGAGCGATTGACCAATCACACACCTGATCTATGAGCGATTGACCAATCACACGCCTGATCTATGAGCGATTGACCAATCACACGCCTGATCTATGAGCGATCGACCAATCACACGCCTGATCTATAAGTGATCGACCAATCACACACCTGATCTATGAGCGATTGACCAATCATCCGCCTGATCTATGAGTGATCAACCAATCACACGCCTGATCTATGAGCGATCGTTCAGTCACACGCCTGATCTATGAGCGATTGACCAATCACACACCTGATCTATGAGTGATCAACCAATCACACGCCTGATCTATGAGCGATCGACCAATCACACGCCTGATCTATGAGCGAACGACCAATCACACGCCTGATCTATGAGCGATCGACCAATCACACACCTGATCTATGAGCGATTGACCAATCACACGCCTGATCTATGAGCGATCGACCAATCACACGCCTGATCTATGAGTGATCAACCAATCACACGCCTGATCTATGAGTGATCAACCAATCACACACCTGATCTATGAGTGATCAACCAATCACACGCCTGATCTATGAGCGATCGACCAATCACACACCTGATCTATGAGCGATCGACCAATCACACGCCTGATCTATGAGCGATCGACCAATCACACACCTGATCTATGAGCGATTGACCAATCATCCGCCTGATCTATGAGTGATCAACCAATCACACGCCTGATCTATGAGCGATCGTTCAGTCACACGCCTGATCTATGAGCGATTGACCAATCACACACCTGATCTATGAGTGATCAACCAATCACACGCCTGATCTATGAGCGATCGACCAATCACACACCTGATCTATGAGCGATCGACCAATCACACGCCTGATCTATGAGCGATCGACCAATCACACACCTGATCTATGAGCGATTGACCAATCATCCGCCTGATCTATGAGTGATCAACCAATCACACGCCTGATCTATGAGCGATCGTTCAGTCACACGCCTGATCTATGAGCGATTGACCAATCACACGCCTGATCTATGAGCGATCGACCAATCACACGCCTGATCTATGAGCGATCGACCAATCACACGCCTGATCTATGAGCGATCGACCAATCACACGCCTGATCTATGAGCGATCGACCAATCACACACCTGATCTATGAGCGATTGACCAATCACACGCCTGATCTATGAGCGATTGACCAATCACACGCCTGATCTATGAGCGATCGACCAATCACACGCCTGATCTATAAGTGATCGACCAATCACACGCCTGATCTATGAGCGATTGACCAATCATCTGCCTGATCTATGAGTGATCGACCAATCACACACCTGATCTATGAGCGATTGACCAATCACACGCCTGATCTATGAGCGATTGACCAATCACACGCCTGATCTATGAGCGATCGACCAATCACACGCCTGATCTATAAGTGATCGACCAATCACACGCCTGATCTATGAGTGATCGACCAATCATCTGCCTGATCTATGAGCGATTGACCAATCATCCGCCTGATCTATGAGCGATTGACCAATCACACGCCTGCTAAATGAGTGTATGTACTCAGTGTGTGTGTGTGTGTGTGTGTGTGTGTGTGTGTGTTTAGTCCACAGTATGAAATGGTCTTGTGGAGGCAATGGTGCTGTGGATCTCTCCGTGGAGCAGATGGTGCAACAGATCCTGGAAACCCAACAGACCAAACCACAACCACGAACACACACCTGCCTCTGCGGTAACTCACACACTCTTTCTGTGCACAACAAGCTTAAAATACTGACCAGTGGTGTTTCCAAAACATTCTTACGTTTTAATCAAGGCATTGTTTTTATTTTTATTTAGGTTTTTTTTTGGATCAACTATTCTTTTTTTTGTCTAATGACCATCATTTTTATAATATAAAAATTATATAGACATTTAAAAATTACATAAACAAAAAAATACTCAAACTTAAAAATGAACACAAAATTACTCAAACGTACAATTTACACATTTGATGTATAATTCTTACTAAAACGTAAATCAAATTAATAAAAATGATATAGACATATAAAAAAAAAACGAATAAAAATTACAAACAAAAATTACTAAAATTTAAAATGAAACCTATTAATAAAATACATTCATGAAATGAAATACATTTTTGTATAACATGTTTATTGAGTTTATATGATTTACACATTTGATGTACGAAAATAACAAAAACTTACTATAAAAATTATATAGACATTAAAAAAAACCTTACAAAAATGACACAATGTGAAACTGCTCAAATAAAATGAATAAAAAGTATATAGACATTTATAAAAACAAATAAAAATGATAATACATTTAAAACTAAAATAAAAACTGAATTCACTTTTTTGAAATAAAATATATTTTTTAACATATCTTTATTGAATTTATATAATTTACACATTTGATGTACGAAAATAACGAAAACTTAAATAAAATTAATAAAAATTATATAGACATTTAAAAAAACAAATAAAAATGATAACTAAAAAAACAAAAACAAACTATGATTGAAAAACTTTTATGAAATGCAATAATTTTTTTTAAATATCTTTATTGAATTTATCCAATTTACACATTTGATGTATAATGATAACTAAAACCTAAATAAAATTAATACAAATTATATAGACATTTAAAAAAAAAAAAAAAAATGACGGAAACAAAAAATGTAAAACTGAAAATAAAAGCTATGAATGAAATACATTTATGAAATAAATTAAATTTTTTTACGTATCTTTATTGAATTTATATAATTTACACATTTGATGTACAATAATTACTAAAAGATAAATAAAATTAATACAAATTATACAGACATATTTAAAAAAACAAATACAAATGACAAAAAATTATTAAAACTGAAAATAAAAACTATGAATGGAATAATTTTTTTAACGTATCTTTATTGAATTTATACAATTTACACATTTGATGTACGAAAATAACAAAAACTTAAATCAAAGTAATAAAAATGTATATAGACATTAAAAAAATACCAAATAAAAATAACGGAAACAAAAAATGTAGAACTGAAAATAAAAAAATTAATTAAATACATTTATGAAATAAAATATATATTTTTATTGAATTTATACAATTTACACATTTGGTGAATGAAAATAACTGAAACTAAAAATTTATAAAAATGATAGACATATTAAAAAAAACAAATACAAATTACAAACAGAACGATTACTAAAACTTAAAATGAAAACTATTAATGAAATACGTTTTTGAACACATCTTTATTGAATTTATACAATTTACACATTTGATGTACAAAAATAACTAAAACTTAAAATTAATAAAAAATTATACTTACATTTTAAAAATAAAACAAACAAAAATGACAAAAAATGTAAAACTGAAAATAAAAACTAAACGAAATACATTTTTGTATAACTTCTTAATTTATGTAATTTACACATTTGATGCACAAAAATAACTAAAACTAAAATAAAATTAATAAAAAGTATATAGACAATTATAAAAACAAATAAAATGATAATCCATTTAAAACTAAAAAAAAATATGAATGAAATACTTTTATGAAATCAAATATTTTATTTTTACATATCTTTATTGAATTTATACAATTTACACTTTTGATGTATGAAAATAACTAATACTTAAAACTAATAAAAAGTATATATACTTTAAAAAAACAACAAATAAAAATGACAAACACAAAAAAATATTAAAACTGAAAATACATTTTTTGAATGCAATACATTTTTTAACATATTTGTATTGAATTTATACAATTTACACATTTGATGTACGAAAATAACTAAAACTTAAATAAAATTAATACAAATTTTATAGACATTAAAAACGTATAAAAATGATAATTAAAAAAATTGAATGAAATACATTTATGAAATAAATTAAATGTTTTAACACATCTTTATTGAATTTATACAATGAACACATTTTATGTATAATGATAACTAAAACCTAAATAAAATTAATAAAATGTAAATAGACATAAAAAACAAATACAAATGACAAACACAAAAATTATTAAAACTGAAAATAAAAACTAAGAATGGAATACATTTTATAACACATCTTTATTGAATTTATGTAATATACACGTTTGATGTACAAAAATAACTAAAACTAAAATAAAATGAATACAAATTATATAGACATAAAAAAACTAATAAAAATGATAATAAAAAAAAAAACTATGAATGAAATAGATTTATGAAATAAATTAAATGTTTTAACACATCTTTATTGAATTTATACAATTTACACATTTGATGTACAAAAATAACTAAAACTAAGATAAAATTAATACAAATTATATAGAAATAAAAAAACAAATAAAAATGATAATAAATAAACACAAAAATAAAAATATACAGACAAAAAATGATTTAAACTGAAAATAAAAACTATTAATGGAATAATTTTTTAACTTATCTTTATTGAATTTATACAATTTACACATTTGATATACAAAAATAACTAAAACTTAAAATTAATAAAAATTATACAGACATTTAAAAAACAAAAAAATTACAAACAACAAATTACTAAAACTTAAAATAAAAACTATTAATGAAATACATTTATGAAATGCAATACATTTTTTTTTTTACTTATCTTTATTGAATTTATACAATTTACACATTTGATATACAAAAAAAACTAAAACTTAAAATTAATACAAATTATACAGACATTTAAAAAACTAAAAAATTACAAACAAAAAATTACTAAAACTTAAAATAAAAACTATTAATGAAATATATTTATGAAATGCAATAAAAAAATGTAACATATCTTTATTGAATTTATACAATTTACACATTGCTTACTTATTTGAACTCTTCATTTAAATAAATAAACTAAAAATATACAGACATAAAAAATTACTAAAACTGAAAATAAAAACTATTAAAGGAATAAATTTTTTAACGTATCTTTATTGAATTTATACAATTTACACATTTGATGTACAAAAAAAACTAAAACTTAAAATTAATAAAAATTATACAGACATTTAAAAAACAAAAAAATTACAAACAAAAAATTACTAAAACTTAAAATAAAAACTATTAATGAAATACATTTATGAAATGCAATAAAAAAAATTTTAACGTATCTTTATTGAATTTATACAATTTACACATTTGATGTACAAAAAAAACTAAAACTTAAAATTAATAAAAATTATACAGACATTTAAAAAACAAAAAAATTACAAACAAAAAATTACTAAAACTTAAAATAAAAACTATTAATGAAATACATTTATGAAATGCAATAAAAAAAATTTTAACGTATCTTTATTGAATTTATACAATTTACACATTTGATGTACAAAAAAAACTAAAACTTAAAATTAATACAAATTATATAAACATTTAAAAAACTAAAAAATTACAAACAAAAAATTACTAAAACTTAAAATAAAAGCTATTAATGAAATACCTTATGAAATGCAATACATTTTTTTTAACATATCTTTATTGAATTTACATAATTTACACATTACTTAATTGAACTTTCTTCATTTAAATAAATAAACAAAAAATAAAAATATACAGGCATAAATAAATTAACATTTATGTCATACTTTCCTCATAAACATAACTTCCCACACCCAGAGCTAATAGATAAAACTTATGAACAATGTTCCCAAGGTATTTGAAACGTAAATTAAATACATTTTAAAATATTATATTTCACAATATTAC
>JARQWZ010002716.1:197500-208184 GCA_033150135.1 Gobio occitaniae
GATTTTTTTTGTATATTTTAAACTAAAATTAAAAATATGGTTATCTGTGTTTTCAATTTAATTTCAGTCAATTGAGTTCGGTGTTCAATTCAGTTCAATAACAATTCATCAATTATTAAACAAATTCAGTTAATTTTGATTCAATTCAGTTCAATAACGCTGTTGATGTCACAAAATTCATAAATTATGAAACAAATTCAATTAGGTTAATTTTGATTCAATTCAGTTCAATAAAAGTGTCAATGTTGCAAAATTCATAAATTCCGAAACTTATTTATTTCAGTTGAGTTCAGTGTTGATTTATTCAGTTTAATAACAGTGTCACCGTTACAAAATTAATCTATTATTAAACAAATTAAATTAATTTTGATTTAATTCAGTTCAATAAAAGTGTCAATGTTGCAATATTAATAAATTCGGAAACTAATTCAATTTAGTTTCAGTTCAATCTTGATTTAATTCAGTTTAATAACTATGTCAATGTTGCAAAATTAACAACTTATTAAACAAATTCAGTTAATTTTGATTCAATTCAGTTCAATAACAGTGTCAATGTTGCAAAATGTATCAATTCTGAAACTAATTAATTTGTTCAGTTCAATGTTGATTTAATTCAGTTTAATAACAGTGTCAATGTTGCAAAATTCATCAGTTACTAAGCAAATTCAGTTCCTTTTGATTCAATTCAATTCAATAACAGTGTCAATGTTGCAAAATTCATCAATTATGAAATAAATTCAGTTCCTTTTGATTCAATTCAGTTCAATAACAGTGTCAATGTTGCAAAATTCATCAATTATGAAATAAATTCAGTTCCTTTTGATTCAATTCAGTTCAATAAAAGTGTCAATGTTGCAATATTAATAAAATCGGAAACTAATTCAATTTAGTTCAGTTCAATCTTGATTTAATTCAGTTTAATAACTATGTCAATGTTGCAAAATTAACAACTTATTAAACAAATTCAGTTCATTTTGATTCAATTCAGTTCAATAACAGTGTCAATGTTGCAAAATGTATCAATTCTGAAACTAATTAATTTGTTCAGTTCAATGTTGATTTAATTCAGTTTAATAACAGTGTCAATGTTGCAAAATTCTTCAATTACTAAGCAAATTCAGTTCCTTTTGATTCAATTCAATTCAATAACAGTGTCAATGTTGCAAAATTCATCAATTACTAAGCAAATTCAGTTCCTTTTGATTCAATTCAATTCAATAACAGTGTCAATGTTGCAAAATTCATCAATTATGAAATAAATGCAGTTCCTTTTGATTCAATTCAGTTCAGTAACAGTTTCAATGTTGCAAAATTCATCAATTATGAAATAAATTCAGTTCCTTTTGATTCAATTCAATTCAATAACAGTGTCAATGTTGCAAAATTCATCAATTATGAAATAAATTCAGTTCCTTTTGATTCAATTCAGTTCAATAACAGTGTCAATGTTGCAAAATTCATCAATTATGAAATCAATTCAGTTCCTTTTGATTCAATTCAGTTCAATAACAGTGTCAATGTTGCTAAATGAATCAATTATGAAATCAATTCAGTTCCTTTTGATTCAATTTAGTTCAATAACAGTGTCAATGTTGCTAAATTAATCAATTATGAAATCAATTCAGTTCCTTTTGATTCAATTTAGTTCAATAACAGTGTCAATGTTACTAAATTAATCAATTATGAAATAAATGCAGTTCCTTTTGATTCAATTCAGTTCAATAACAGTGTCAATGTTGCAAAATTCATCAATTATGAAATAAATGCAGTTCCTTTTGATTCAATTCAGTTCAATAACAGTGTCAATGTTGCAAAATTCATCAATTATGAAATAAATTCAGTTCCTTTTGATTCAATTCAGTTCAATAACAGTGTCAATGTTGCAAAATTCATCAATTATGAAATCAATTCAGTTCCTTTTGATTCAATTCAGTTCAATAACAGTGTCAATGTTGCTAAATGAATCAATTATGAAATCAATTCAGTTCCTTTTGATTCAATTTAGTTCAATAACAGTGTCAATGTTGCTAAATTAATCAATTATGAAATAAATTTCAGTTCCTTTGATTCAATTCAATTCAATAACAGTGTCAATGTTGCAAAATTAATAATTATGAAATCAATTCAGTTCCTTTTGATTCAATTCAGTTTAATAACAGTGTCAATGTTGCAAAATTCATCAATTATTAAACAAATTTAGTTAATTTTGATTCAATTCAATAACAGTGTCAATGTTGCAAAATTCATCAATTATGAAATTAATTCAGTTCCTTTTGATTCAATTCAGTTTAATAACAGTGTCAATGTTGCTAAATTAATCAATTATGAAATAAATTCAGTTCATTTTGATTCAATTCAGTTCAATAACAGTGTCAATGTTGCAAAATTCATCAATTATGAAATCAATTCAGTTCCTTTTGATTCAATTCAGTTTAATAACAGTGTCAATGTTGCAAAATTCATCAATTATTAAACAAATTTAGTTCATTTTGATTCAATTCAGTTCAATAACAGTGTCAATGTTGCAAAATTCATCAATTATGAAATCAATTCAGTTCCTTTTGATTCAATTCAGTTTAATAACAGTGTCAATGTTGCAAAATTCATCAATTATTAAACAAATTTAGTTCATTTTGATTCAATTCAGTTCAATAACAGTGTCAATGTTGCAAAATTCATCAATTTGGAAATAAATTCAATTTAATTAGTCTCAATGTTGCAAAATTAATAAATTATGAAATAAATTCAGTTCCTTTCAATGTTGATTCAATTCAGTTTAAATAGTGTCCATTTTGCTAATTCATCAATTATTAAATAAATTAAGTTCATTTTGATTCAATTCAGTTCAATAACAGTGTCAACGTTGCAGAATTCATCAATTTGGAAATAAATTCAGTTCAATAACGGTGTCGATGTTGCAAAATTAATCAATTATTAAACAAATTCAGTTCATTTTGATTCAATTCAGTTCAATAACAGTGTCAATGTTGCAAAATTAATAAATTCGGAAAAGAATTCAATTCAGTTAAGTTCAATGTTGATTTAATTCAGTTCAATAACAGTGTCAATGTTGCAAAATTAATAAATTCGGAAAATAATTCAATTCAGTTCAGTTCAATGTTGATTTAATTCAGTTCAATAACAGTGTCAATGTTGCAAAAATTAATAAATTCGGAAAATAATTCAATTCAGTTCAGTTCAATGTTGATTTAATTCAGTTCAATAACAGTGTCAATGTTGCAAAATTAATAAATTCGGAAAATAATTCAATTCAGTTCAGTTCAATGTTGATTTAATTCAGTTCAATAACAGTGTCAATGTTGCAAAATTAATCAATTATGAAATAAATTCAGTTCCTTTCAATGTTGTTTCAATTCAGTTTAAATAGTGTCCATTTAGCTAAATTCATCAATTATTAATTAATCAAATTAATAATTTCGGAAACTAATTAAATTCTGTTAAATTAAATCTTGATTTAATTCATTTTAATAACAGAGTGTCAATGTTGCAAAAATTCATAAATTAAGAAACGTATTCAATTATATTAAGTTGCGTTAAGTGTTGATTTATTTCAGTTTAATAAAAGTGTCAATGTTGTAAAATTAATCAATTATTAAATTGAGTTCATTTCAATGTTGCTTCAATTTCATTTCAATAGTTTAGATATTTCTACGGGAAAACAAGCCAATAATACTGAGGAAGAACATTGATATTTGCAGTGCAGTGTAAAACTAAAATGAAAATATAAACAACAATAGTTAGTTTTACAGTGCAGTCAGTAAATATCTGAACCATGACGCGGATCAGTGTTTGGATTCAGCTGCTGAAAGCAGTCCAGTCCCTGATCCTGTTATCCGTGTTTTCATATTCCAGCGGTTTAAACTAGATGTTGTGTGTCCGTGTGGATATCAGCCGTTTCTATTTCTGCCCCTCACTGAAAGCCTATTTAAATCCACGTGTCTGTCTGTCTCTCTCTCCGCCTCAGTAATTTAAGCTCTGCTCTGTCTCTCTCTCGTCTCATTTGGGACTTTCCCTGCTCGAGGACGGACGTCCGTGCGGATCCAGCCGGACTTTTGCAGTTTTTCCTCTCCTCCGTGTGGAATACTTTGTTTTTCCTGACTTTTCCCTCATCTTTCTCTCTCTCTCTCTCATGTGATCTGAGCGTGTGGTACTTCTCTGATCGTATGTCCATGTGTTATTAACTGTATTAAAAGTGTCTTTTTTTAATACTTTCTAACATGTCTCACTCCTGATTGAGAGAGAGTGAGACAGGTGAAGAGAGCGAGACATGGAGTTGCACTTTTTCCGATTCGGCGTTTGTATTTGATCGTCGGAGCGATGGCGCAGAGAAGCAGGGATGGTGTAGGTAGGAATGACTGTGTGTTTGAAAGTCTGTGTGTGTGTGTGTGTGTGTGTGTTTGTTTGTTTGGAGGTCTGCCTAGAGATCACTCTCTGTGTGTGTGTGTGTGTGTGTGTGTGTGTAAAAGCTGAGCTGTCAACACATTCACACACACTGTAAATCAAGCACTAAACACACACACTCACGTCTGCTTTGTGTCTGTAAAAGTAAATATTAGAATTAGTTGAGAGTCATGAACCATAAATAATTTTCATGCCGTTTCGTTCTTCCGCCGAGTTTCCTGCATGTCGTTCTGCTTATCGTCCAAATCTTATTCTAAAGAAATGCCTTTCTTGCAATAAAGTTCCTGTTTCAAAGCAGCTCCTCAGTAATAAACAGTAAATAATAGTGTTAATGTTGTAAAATTCAGTTCAATAACACTGTCAGTGTTGCAAAGTTCCAATCCAATTAATTTAAATTTGATTCAATTCAGTTTTAATAAGTGTCAATGTTGCAAAGTTAAACAGTTCAATGTTGGTTCAATTAATTTCAAATACAGTGTTTATGTTCACACTTCAGCAATTATGGGAAAAACATTTAAATTTATTCAATTCAGTTCAATAACTGTTGATGTTGCAAAATTAATCAATTAAGAAACAAATTCTGTTCAGTGTTGATTTAATTCAGTTTAATAACGCTGACAAGGTTGCAAAATTAATCAATTATTAAACTAATTAAATTTGGTTCAGTTTGATTCAATTCATTTCAATAACAGTGTCGTGTTGCAAAAGTAATCAATTATGAAACGAATTCAATTCAGTTCGATTTAATTCAGTTTAATAAGTATCAATGTTGCATTGATACTCATCAATTTTTAAATATTCAGTTCAGTTCAATGTTGATTCAGTTCATTTCAGTAACAGTTTAGTGTTGATTTAATTCACTTTACTAACAGTATCGACGTTGCAAAATTCATCAATTATGAAACTAATTTAATTCAATTCAGTTCAGTGCTGATTTAATTCAGTTTAATAACAACATTGATGTTTAAAAATTCATCAATTACTAAACTTTCAGTTCAAAAACAGTGTCAATGTTGCAAAATGTATCAATTATGAATTTTTTTTAATTTGATTAAATTCGGTTCTGTAATGCTGTCAATGTTGCCAAAGTTCATCAATTATGAAGCTAATTCAATTCAGTTCAGTGTTAATTTTATTCAGATTAATAACAACATTGATGTTGCAAAATTCATCAATTATTAAACATTCATTTCAGTTCAGTAACAGTGTCAATGTTGCAAAGTTCATCAATTATGAAACTAACTAAATTTAATTCAGTTTGGTTCAATTCAGTTCAATAACCGTGTTGATGTTGCAAAATTCATCAATTATTAAAACATTCATTTCAGTTCCATGTTGTTTCAATTCAGTTCAATAACTGTTGATTTTGCAAAATGTATCAATTATGAAGCTAATTCAATTCAGCTCTGTGTTGATTCTATTCAGTTAGATATGTTGCAAAATTCATGAATTATGAATTTAAAAAATCCTTATTGTTGCTTTGTGATTTCTGCGCTCCTTGGCTATGGCAGTTATCACTTCAGCCTGGCCGTTGCCGTTCCTTCAGCAGCTGTTGCTTAAAGTTTCCAATGTCAGTATTGCTTTATTCTGAAAGAGAACGGCCATTTAATATTTTTTTTTCTCATGTGATTCTCCTTGTTCGTTCAGAATTGTGTCCCATCATGGAGGTGAACGTTGTTTAATGTTGACCACCTCTCGTTCTCTCTAGATAATCAGTTCAGGATGTCGATTCTGGAGCGCCTGGAGCAGATGGAGCGCCGAATGGCAGAGATGTCAAATAACAATCAGCAGCATCAACATATGAATCACTATCACCAGCAGCTGTCCCGGAATCAGAGCTCTGCTCCGCGCTTGACTCCCGAAAACCAGGTACACACACTGGAGTCTCTGTTTCTGACATTCACCTCTGATAGGCTGATTTCACACCATCTCCGTAGTCCGTGCTCACAGGTTTATCAGTCCAGCAGGAAACAAAGGTTTGATTCTCGGACTGATACAAATACGATGTCCAGTACAAACATCTAAACATTCATAAATCAAGATATATTTACTTTAGTATATATTTATTTTAGCACAATGACAAGATAAAAAGTGTTGTTTTATGAAAAAAACCTTCAAAATGAAACAACTTTACACTTAAAATAAGAAAAAAATGTCTATCAGTGTGGTATGAAAATATAAACTTCATTTAAAGGGAAAGCACGATTATTTTTCTGTCCCCATTGGCAGATTTTGTTGTTGTTGTTGTTTAAGACATAAAACTTAACTTTTGATACATTTTTCAGAAAACAAGACTTAATATGTCAGTCATTTTGCTTCTCCAGTAAATTTATCTTGATTGAAGAATGTTTAGATATTTGTGCTGGAAAACAAGACAGAAATACTGAGGAAGAGACATTTTTTGCAGTGTGATGAGGAAGAATTGGATGGTTTTTTCTACAGGGAGTGATGATGTTTTCCAGCACAAATATCCAAACATTCTTCAATCAAGACCAGGGTTATTATCATCAAATAAAACTTAAAAAAATAATAAAAATAAAGGGTTAATTCTCTCATCATTTACTCATGCTCATGTCGTTCGAAACCTGTAAGTCTTTTGTTCGTCTGAACACAAATGAAGATCTTTTTATTGAAATCTGAGAGATTTGAAAGTCTATTCACACTTCAAAAATAGATCATAAAACGAATCCATATGAATCGAGCAGTTTAAGTCTTCTTGAAAAGACACGATCGCTTTATATGATGCACATTGATCAGCGAACTTACAGCACTCAAATATGGTAAATATACTTGGATTAAACGACTTCATTCATATGGATTTATTTTACAATTTGAGCTTTTGAAATGTCAAGACTTTCAGTAGAATCTCTTTTAGATTTCATTAAAATGTCTTTGTCATATATCATATTTGTAACATCATTAGTTAACGTTAGTAACTATCGTTAACTATCATTGAGCAATACATTTGTTACAGTATTTATTAATCTTGCTTAATGTTAATACAAATACAACTGTTCAATGTTAGTTCATGTCAGCTCACGCCCATTACATAATATTAACAGATACAATTACAAAATTTGAATAATGTATGTACTTGCATCGGTAGATTTCAATTATAATACATATCTGTAAAGGCGATATATTTATAAATGAGCCCCCCCCCTCCCCATTTCAGCAACACTTATATACACCTATACACATTCCTGTCTATATTCTGAAGGTTTGTAATGAGGGCTTGTTCATATATCATTCACACTGGTTTATATAACCCTTTATTCCTAAATATATGCTGAAAGTGTTTTTTCCCCTGTGTATTACAGTATTTTGTGATTTATGCAGTGATAAAAAAGAGATATCCAAAATCCCCTTGCCAAAAACCTTTATCTCTAGCATGTCAACAAAATCAAACAAGAACTTGAATCTGACTTTATCCAATGTTCAGATTAATCTCTGGAAGTGTATGCAAATTAGTGCACATTTAATTAGATAATGCCTCAATTGCGTATTTAAACATAACATTCATATTATATTTATATAAGCTATATTATATATTAATTATATATTATAGCTTTTTAGCATATGCAAATATAGATTTTGTTAAATGTTGAAATTAACATTAGGTAAGAGTAATGCATGCCGTTTGCTGTAGAATTATTGTTCATTGTTAGCTAACTAATGTTAAGTTTTATCCAAGCCAAAAGAGAAGCAATTCGTCAAGGATCCGACAATATCCGTCGTTATATGACAAGTTTATGAAGCAAGCTAGAGAAGAGGAGAAATGCGGAGAAGAAATTGTTTTTTGTGCTTGTAAGTGCATTAAAATATTAATAAACGCTATAATACTATCTCAGTGATACTAAAATAACAGTGGTGTGTTGATGAGCGCTGGATTTATGAACGTGCGTTATCAGGGTTAGTGGGGGAATGTCAACTTTGCCGGTGACATCACTTCAGAATGCGAGTATTAATAGCGCTTTTTCCATGTTGGTGCGTCACACACACACACACACACACACATTACAGTTCAGGTTTTCCACATCTGATTCTCCAGTAAAGTCCTGTAGTTTCTGAACTAGTCTTCAGGTTTAGTGCTGATGGTTTTGATACTAAAACCTCGTCTGTGTTTGTGAGAATCATCTGGCTGATTCATGTTATTCATTTTTAGCTTTTCCACTCTTACGTCAATACAGCACGAGGATGGACAGAGAGACCGATACAGACAGACAGACAGGAGGGGAAAAACTGAGGGAGGGTGTGTGTGTGTGTGTGTGTGTGTGTGTGTGGGCATGTTTTCGTGAAATATCAGGACACAAATGTGTATAATAACATGGGTATGACATAGGTATTACAAAAAGAGGGTGAAATATGAGGACGTTCCCCATGTCCTCACTTTTCAAAATGCTTATAAATCACACAGAACAAGTTTTTTTTCACAGAAAGTGAACTGCACAGTCTCCTGTGAGGGCTAGGTTTAGGGGCAGGGGCAGTGTAAGGGGATAGAAAATACGGTTTGTACGGTATAAAAACCATTATGCCTATGGAATGTCCTCACATTTCACAAAAACAAAACGTGTGTGTGTGTGTGTGTGTGTGTGTGTGTGTGTGTGTGTGTGTGTGTGTGTGTGTGTGTGTGTGTGTGTTGAGGGATAACTAACCAAAAGTAGTCGTGTTACCTCCTCATCCTAACTACGTCAACACTAATTAATTCTATCTAAACTGGTCTAACCAACTAATAATTGCAGAACTTCATGGATTTATATAGAAATCAGTTTCAGTAACGTAACTGGTTGATCTAAACCTATTTCAGACGCTGTAGCAACCATCCGGTTGACGTTAAATCGCTGACGTTAAGCGATTTGTTTGACTGAACTGTTCAAACTGATTGATTTGAGTCCCTGTGTTGCTTTGAGCATCTTTATGTTGTGAGATATTCAGTGAATGTCACTGTTTTCTGTTTTATTTTTGTATTCAGTGTAAATGTATCTGCTCAAGGCCAGACACTACAGGTGAGTATAGGGTAAATATGTAAGCTAATGGATGATATCATCATACTTCCCCAGCTAATTAATTACAGTATATTAAGGACACTTGCTTCATATTACAAGTTTTCTGAAATGTTATGTTTATGTGCGCAATTGAGGCATTATCTAATTAAATGTGCACTAATTTGCATACATTTCCAGAGATTAATCTGAACATTGGATAAAGCCAGATTCAAAATTCTTGTTTGATTATGTTAACATGTTAGAGTTAAAGGTTTTTAGCAAGAGGATTTTGGATATCTCTTTTTATCACTGCATAAATCATAAAATACTGTAACACACAGGGAAAAAAATAAATTTTACGCATATATTTAGGAATAAAGTGTTATATAAATCAGTGTGAATGATATATGAACAAACCCCTCAGTACAAACCTTCAGAATATAGATAGGAATAAAACTCTAAGTTTTGGTGTATGTAAGTGAGGCTGATGTGGAAGAAAAAACTATTTTATAAATATATCGCCTTTAAAGATGTTAATACATCCGAATTATGTATTATATTTAAATCTACAGACACAAATAGGTAAAGTGCAATAAATTAAGCTCTTAAATGTGATCAAAATTCATCAACTATCACTGAAATATTTACTACTATGTGTAACTCTCTCATAATACATTATTATAGGGAAATATTGTAAAAATAGTTTAATATTTTTAACAAATAGGCATAAAATGAATGAGTGTTTATTGGGAAAATTAGTTTAAAGCGGTACTTCACCGCTGGCAAAATGGGCTTTCAATAAAAGTTGTCTGCCTATACAGTTGAAAGGCAAAAAAAAAATTAATTGGTGCTACCTGACTAGAGAAAACGGAGAAAAAGGGCTATTGTCTTCCCTTTTGCCAAATCGGTAGGAAAACACATAATGCACTGGGCATGTTGCCATCCAAGGCCAGTCTGCTATGGATATGCTTTACCAGAGTCAAACACCGCCTTGCTTTTGTAGGAAATACTTCTTCGTAAACTTTTAGTCATAATAGTGTCGACTTAAATTGGTGTTGTGTAAGAATTCAAGGAGTAAACATTTAGCTGTTGTTACTCTCGGTTTCCAGGGGAATTGTGGGCAGTGGACAAAGTCTGCAAAGAATCGTAAATACAGAGACAATGCCACAACGGACGGTTTGCAGTCAACGTTTCAAACTGGATGACCACGAACAGTGTTTTAGGCCAAATGGAGGGGGAAAACTGAAAGAATCTGCCGTTTTCACTAGTTGTCAAAA
>JARQWZ010002717.1:0-208073 GCA_033150135.1 Gobio occitaniae
TCAGAGATCCAGTCTGATGATCCAGCTTCAGTCTGTCTCTGAATCTCCCATCAGTCTCTTTACACTGAACATCTATACAGGTTTTATTTGGATCTCCAGTGATTTCAGCAATGCGAGTGTCATAAAAATACCATGTTATGACATCACTTGGTTTTCTTTTTACACCAGAATCTAAAGTAACAGATTCTCCCTCCTGTTTATTCACTTCATCTCGTTCAGCAGCAGAAACACCTGAAAAACAAACCAACAGATGTGGAGGTTTTTTTTGGAGAAAACAAATAAACTACAAAACAAAAGAACTGCACATGAATGTGAGTGCACACGCCTCTTCTTAACTTCTGATCTTAAAATAACCATTTATGCCTGACTTGTGCTTATGAACACATTTGACATATTTCTATTTAAACAGATAAAAATCAGCAGATCAGAGATGGCGTGATTAGACAGACTGCAGTTTCTTATTAAAATAAAAAAACACTCTTAAAACTAATAGCTTGCAAATGGAAATTATTTAGTTTTAAATCAAAACAAACTGTTTAATTATGTAAACTGAGATAATTCTATCAAGTTTATAAAGTGATTATCTGTATACTGTATGTGAAATAATATACAGGTAAAAAAAAAAAACTCTTAATAGCATTGTAAAAAAATGTGTACATGCATACATACGACATTTTAATTTATATATAAACTAAAATAATAAACATGAATGACTTACCATAGACAGTAATATTGAAGATCTTTTCAGAGTTCCTGTTGCTGCTGAAGATCTCTAGTTTATATTCTCCAGAGTCTGTGTTTGTGATGTTTGTGATGGTCAGAGATCCAGTCTGATGATCCAGCTTCAGTCTGCCTCTGAATCTCTCAGTACCTTCATTACACTGAACATCTGTACAGATATAACTGAGATCTCCACTGATTTGAGAGATGCGAGTGTCATCAAAATACCATTTAATATCTTCTTGATGGTTTGTTTGAATATCAGTCAATAAAGTGACTGAATCTCCCTCCATCACTGACACTGACACTCCATCTGAACCAACACCGAAAACACCTGAAGAAACGGTTAAAGCCACACAAAAATATACAAAAGTGTGTTCAAAGTGAATTCAGTACCATTTCCCTATACATAGCTACATTTGTTCACATTTTGTGACCATAAATCGTTTTTATCGTTCTGTCAGGGCACCTGTTGAGAGATGATAACAAACAGGCTAAATGTCTTACCGTGGTCGAGAAAAAACAAGATCGTTGAGAACACATGAATGAAAAGCTTCATTTTCACCACTTTCCACTAAGAAAAATGATCGCACATTCTGATCCGTAAGAATGTTCTGTGCGACGGAGTTGTGTAAGTGAAAGTAAAAAGTAAAACCTTCGACCTTCCCTAAGGAGCGCGCGATGACGAAGGGAAGGGGCGTGACGGTTTCTAACGTGCAGGCAGGCTTTTCATCGTGTTCTGTTCGTATAATTTTATAGAATAAGTACACATTTCTTATTCGCAGCGTGTATTTTATTATTTTAAAGAATTTGTGGACTACTGTTGGGTGAAGAGTTTTGAATATTTCTTATTTTATTATTGTTTTATTTTAATAAAACTCTGCATCCCTTAAACTAGTAAATGTGTCATAACTTTTAGGGTTAGGTTATAGTATTTTCAGCTAACTGCATTAAAAAAAATAGAAGTCTGCACAATGTCCCCATTAAGACAGCTATAAGGATACATAGCGTTTATCGATGTGAGTGCAGCAACAAAAAATATAGTATATTTATCTGTCATTAATAGCAGCAAATAAATTAATACAAGGGTAAACATAAGAAAAAAATCTTTAGACTACGTATCATGTAATGTTTGATTACATTTATGTTAGATTTGGAAAAAGAAAATACATAGACAACATATACAATTAGACTTTATATATTGAGAATTTTAGATAACCATGAAAAACACATGCAAGTTTTGAAACTGCAAGAAGGATAATTACATTCTGGATGAATTTTTCCCATTAAAGGATAGTTCACCCAAAAATGAAAATTATGTCATCCTTTACTCACCCTCAAGTTGTTCCAAACCTGTATGAGTTTCTTTGTTCTGCTGAACACAAAATAAGATATTTTGAAGAATGCTTGTAACCAAGCAGATAGAGCAACCATTGACTACCATAGTAGGGGGAAAAAATACTATGGTAGTCAATGGTTGCTCTATCTGCTTGGTTACAAACATTCTTCAAAATATCTTCTTTGTGCGCGCCACTAATAAAACAGCTGTTTGAGTAGGACTGGTTACATATGTGCACTCTGATAGCTTTTTCCACAAGCATATTTTAGTATGCTTGCATGTCTGGTGAGTGTTTTATTTAGGAGTTTGCAAAAGTTACTGGTTTTCATGTACATAGGCGCATCAGACACTCCAAGCACAGACACAAACACTCAATCTGACAGAGGAACTGTACACTGCTGATCTCAAACCGCCTTCCGATCGCTATATTCACACATGTAAAAATAGATTATGAGAGAATTTTTACAATCCTGTCCGTCAAAATGAAAGGTCATTTAAAAAGTCTAACGCAACCTCTGATTTAACCAGTCGTACTCTACCTGCTCCGGCATGGAAGGCGGACACGCTAACAAAGACGCCAAAGACTGTCACTAGAGCGCCTCTTGAGATCAGGGGAGTGAGGTTTACGCACAGCTCTTACTGCCCTACATCCATTACACTCAAAGCCCTAAACCTCAGTCCTATCTGGGTCACGACACCAAATTGAACCGGTCCTACTCGACCTGATCTGGGTGAGATTCAAAACCAGGGTCTCCGGTGTGGGAGGCAGGCACGCTAACAAGGACGCTAAAGACTGCAGACACAAGGGTAGTTCACTTACAGGGGTTCATGCTGCAGGGCTACAGAATGACTAATGAAAAATGCTCAGCAAGATGGTAGAAAACTACATTTCACATTTATTACCACCCACTGCTACTTATACCAACAACGGAAATAAGCGCAGTTATAATAGAAAAATATGTGGGAGAGCCTTGCTATAGTGTGACGATATTGTATTGCTATAGGTAGCACATCAAAGTTAATACCGAATCAAAACTAGCTAGCACATCATTTGTAAATGAAAGGGTTTAATGACAAAATCTGCTTATGCTTACACTTAAAATAGTTACAAAATAGATGTCTGAGATGATAAAAACGTATACCATTAATAGTACCCAGCATATACTGTATGTATAATGTTACCTGAGGGATAAAAAGGTAGAAAGAGAAAGAGAGAGGGAAAGAGACAAAGGAAAGCGGAGGCAAAGAAAAAGAAGAGAAGAGCCAAAGAGTAGGCCCCAAGAAAAGAGAGCCAGTGAATCAAGAACAGAGAAAAAGAAAAAGAGCCAAGAACAACAGTTACAATGTTCTTGTATCCCTTCTCTGACCATATGACTAAAACCCAAATGTGTGACATTCAAACTGACCAATCAGATAATTACAACTTCCCCCACTGTACTAAAGGTGTGACACATTTTGGCCTAGAAGACTATCACCACCTCAGAAAGAGTGGGTTGAAACAGTAAAGCAAATGTCGTTATTCATTTTCAAATGTCTTGTTTGATTAATTTCAATCCTCAACTAGCGTCAGTTGTTAGCGTGCCTCTTAAGATCAGGGAGTGAGGTTTGCATGCACAGCTCTTACTGGCCTACGTCCGTTACACTCTCCCCCCTAAACCTCACTCCCATCCGAGTCACGGCACCAAAATGTAATCGGTCCTACTCGACCTGCTCCGAGCAGGACTCAAAACCATGGTCTCCGGTGTGGGAGGTGAGCGCGCTAACAAGGATGCTAAAGACCGCAGTCGCTAGTGTCAGTGGCTAGCATGCCTCTTGAGATCAGAGGAGTGAGGTTTACACACACAGCCTTACTGGCCTACGTCCGTTACACTCACAGCCCTAAACCTCACTACCATCCGGATCAAGGCACCAAAATGTAACCCATCCTACTCGACCTGCTCCGTGCGGGACTCAAAACTATGATCTCCGGTGTGGGAGGTAGGTGCACTATAAGGACACTAAAGACAGCAGCTGCTAGCGTACCTCTTGAGATCAGGGGAGTGAGGTTTACACGTGCAGCTCTTACTGGCCTACGTCCATTACACTCACCCCCCAAACCTCACTCCCATCTGGGTCACGACACCAAATGTAAATGGTTCGAACCGGGGTCTCCGGCGTGGGAGGTGGGTGCTAGGGTTGGGAACCGAACTCGATACTTTTAAGGGTACCGACCGAATTACGTCGGTACTACCGAGTACTGATTCATATTAAATCAATCTGTACCGAATTTCGGTACCTGAGAACGCATCTGGTGATTATAGACTAGTGTCTGTAAATACTAAACCGCAAAAAGACTATTTAAATATAATTCCTGCGTGTCTCTGTGCGAATGAATGCCATAGTTGCGCGGTTTACCTAACACACACACACACACACTCAGAATCGCGCGTGACGGTCTCGTTTCCATCTCTGCCGTCTTATATGTGGACATGAACGCACAAACGTCATCTCCAAAGCCACTGAGAGTCACTTTATGAGCATTTTACTGTTTCATTTGAGAAAAACTACCGTCATGTCATAAACACACAGAAACTCAAAAGGTCTTCACGGCAACCCGTCAAAATAAAAGTTCGGCTAACTTGACAAATATATTCCTGTTGTACAGTAGAATTTAGATACGTCTCAATGTACTAATAATACTAACACTAATGTAATAATACATTATAAAAACTTATTTTTTAAGTAATAAATTACCATTTTGTTTTAATTTTAACCATATAAAGCTCAGTTGTGCAGCACTTTGTTTGACAAAAAGGTTTAATTAAATTAAAAGATAAATTAAATGAATGTCTTTTGTCTTCATTTGATTACCAGAAAACACACAACACATAATTTGTGGGAAATCTTTTCATAGAAATGAAATTAAAAAGAAAAAAAAATCATAATATGGTTGTTTTTATGAATTCAATTAAGTAGCTAGTAGCCTACTATTTACTAGTAAATATTACAGTACACAAACATCACAGAAAATGGCAGACAGCGACCAGGGCAGCTCTGGCATAATGTCAATAACACCCTAACTTACAGGTTCTTTACAGTTATTGATGTAAACATCCCTAAAGTACAGAAAAAAGGTAACATTGGGTACCCAACCCTAGTGGGCGCCCTTACAAGGACGCTAAAGACGTCCAGTACCAGCCAGGAAAATGTTCAGGTCTGGTGTATTTAGTGTTTTGTTGGGTACCCAACCCTAGTGGGCGCCCTTACAAGGATGCTAAAGATGTCCAGTACCAGACAGGAAAATGTTCAGGTCTGGTGTATTTAGTGTTTTGTTCAGCTGTCAATATGTGTATGTTATCAAAGATGCATGATGGGTAAGAGTGCAGTTTGACCTGTAACTCAAATGTTTTTGAAACAGTATTCAACTGTAAAGCTGCTCTTTGTAGGTCTCAACTGTGAGATTAATAAACAGCAAGACAGGAAGAAGGCCTTGACGTGCAAACTAAACACATGCACTGAATAGTGTACATACAAGATATGTATCTATTCAAAAGATAAAACCACACTTCTGTAGAAATCAGATTGCAGCAGGTTTCAGTTTGACTCAGTGGAGCTGCTAGTGTCTCACATTGATAAGACTGGCACTGTTGTTACTATGTTTTGTTTTTTAATTTTAATTTAATTTTTAAAGTGAATCAGCTTTACAATAGGCTCTGAGCATGAAATTTATGAAGATTCATATGGTATAATATTCCACTCTAATTTTAAATATTTAACACAGTATGGAAACCACTTTTGAAAAGTCAGTGTTAAATGATAAAATGAAGAATTTTTTCCACTGTTAAGACTTAAGTCTTAAGAGCCAGAAGAACATTTATGTGTTATATAAAAAATCATAACACACTTTCAGTGAGTGTATGTAATGTGTGTGAACTAGGAGGGTCAAACGCTGTCGTGGGAGGATTCATATGCACGCAAGATTAATAGATTGATGGTTATCAGTGTATTGTGTAACTATAGATCAGACTTTTCACTGAACAGCTGAAGAAAATGTTTCACGTGTTTGTTTTGTTCTGTTTATGCTGCCTCCATCTGATCGGTAAGTTATATATATATTTTTGACTTAATAACAGTAGCATCCTTCACAGATGTTAAATCATGGAAATTACCATAGTAAGCTCAGAAAGCGAGTCCTCCCTTGAACTACATTCAAATCTCCCTTTTTTGTGTTTTTATCTCCAGCCATCTCTAAAAATAACCATGACCAACAACAAAAGTAATGTAAAATTCAATTTAGTGTAGCAATTTATTATGTTCACATATACAGTACATGGTCTTAAAAATATCTGGAAGAAAAGGTTTTATGTTTTAACTGACTTTATTTCGATCTATGCCCAAGTTGTAAGTCGCTTTAGATAAAAGCGTCTGCTAAATGCATAAATGTAAATGTAAATGTAATGCCAGATAATTTTTAAACACCATAAAAATCAACTGACTGTTCATATATCTCACCTTTTATTCACTTCAGCTGATTTCAAGCTTTGTAAACCATCAGAGGCCGAAATCTGTGTAAAAATGTGTTCTTCAGGTGTGTTTGGTGAGTCAGTGTCAGTGATGGAGGGAGATTCTGTCACTCTAAACACTGATGTTACTGAAATACATGAAGATGACGACATACGGTGGAATTTTGGATCTGAAAAGTCTCAAATAGCTAAAATTAAAAAAAAGCAAATCCCCCCCACATCTGATGTTCTTGATGAGAGATTCAGAGACAGACTGAAGCTGGACGATCAAACTGGATCTCTGACCATCACAAACATCAGAACTGAACATACTGGAGTTTATGAAGTGAAGATAAGTGGAGAGAAACTGATATCAAAAACATTCAGGGTTTCTGTCTATGGTGAGTAAAAAGCTAATTTGTCCTGTCCACATATTCTTGTTTTATTGAAGGAATATTCTGTACAAGTTAAACTCAATCAACAGAATTTGTACAAAAGCATTCAGAATCAACAGAATCATAATTGTTTTTTTTTTTTAAAGCAAAACTCAAAGTTATGCTGAGGCATTTGCGCAAATGGTATATTTTATTTTTAACATTTAATAGCAGAAATATGAATCTTATAATCTTAAAAAAGGCAAAAACTTAAAATCAAGACAGTTTTTTTCTTTGTGGCAGTTTCCCCTTTTTTTTCTTTTTTCTTCCTTTCATGGACCTCCCTAGCATGGGAAAACCCAGACAACTTCCGGCAAATTTAGATTTGCTCTGCAAGTAGTCTGCCAAAGAGCCCATTCAAACCCATTTCTAATCCCCAGAAATCGCGGCACCCATTAGAAACGTTGGGGCGGGCTTTACACGATGACGACAGCGCAGCGACGTTGAAGCAGATTTGCCGCCGTGGAGCATCACTCGTTCGAATCAGCTATCACGTCTGTTTTAAGTGATTTAAACTTTTCCTTTTCGTTAAAACCCGAGCAAAGAACAACACTCGAAGCCTTCATATCTAAAAAAGATGTTATCGCTGTCTTACCAACTGGATTCGGCAAAAGTCTGATACCAGCTTGGCCCTTTGGTGGCTAAACGAATGGGTCTTAGCGAGAGCCCTCTGGTAGTGTTAATGTTTTACAAAATATAGTTTTAAGTCGTTTTCAGGCGAGAATGTAGTTGTTTAAAGCTCAAATCTGTGGTTTATTTATAAAGAGAGCGCCTTTTTAAAAAATTTGATTTGCCGTTTTCGGAGTTGTGAGCTCCAGTGGTTCAGCGGCGCTCAATCGCTCAACCCCACAGAGAGGCACCTTTCCTCGGCCTGTCCTTCTGCCATCTGCCGCTGGCTCTGATGTCTCTGTAGTGGTTAAACATAAGATATGATTCGTCTCGTCTTGTGTAGATCTAACGGCTGATCTTTGCTCTCATTAATCTATAATTTGTTCCCAGACAGATCGTTTTGTCTGAGGGCAAAGTGAAGTTTCATAACTTCATATTTTTAAGCTATTAAACTTTACCGTTGTAGTCTCCTAGCGCTGACTTTGACTGAATTGCTTTATTTATTGTATAGCTTCTTATATCTTTTACTTACTTTTTACTTACTTTTATAATTGCTATTGATGATCACACATAAACTGACATTTAACAAAAAGAGACTGGGTTGTGTTTTATGTCATATTTAATTTATTACAGTGATAATCATAGCCTATATTATGCCTATATTATGTGTGTGTTTTTCTTTTAATGTAAACGAAAAGAGGCTGGGTTTTTTTATATTTCGTTTTGTTATAAACATGCATTGAAGATAATATGTATTGCCTGCACTACATACACAAATATATACTGAGTGATACTGTCAGCATAGTAGGCGGACTAGTGTCCTCCCGTCCTCGGGAGTTCGTTCTCCGGAGTCAAACTTGGCAAGTCACGGACGCAAGTCAGAAGTTCGCGTACGAAATATATCATAAAACACCACTGCCTCATTTCATAAAAAAAAAAAAAAAACTTAAACATAATAGCCACACGAATGTGGTTCAGGCAACGCGTAGCTAGGCCTACATTGATTATCTTATATATTTATAATAAAACGAAGTATAGAACACCCTGCCTCTTTTCGTTTACATTTTAAAAATAATATATTACATATTAATATGTGGTTTAGGTAAGGTGACCAGATTTCTGAAATGGAAACCGGGGACATTTCCTATTTGAGAACACAAGTACAGACAAGAACGCATATTGAGAGACGGCCAAATGTTTCTCCGTCGCTCTGCATACGTCATCTCCCTCATCGCTCTGATTGGTTTTAGGTCTATCCAATTGCGCCGAGAGGCATTTGAGCGACGCCCGTTTGTGACGCCCCTTTGGAAATGATTTGTCTATGAAGCTTTGCCAGACCATAACTCAGTTACTACTGAGAATGGTCTGGTTTTAACCAGGCTAGGACCTCCCCGCAGTTCAGTTACTCTGGAAGCTCATACATGGGACATTTTAAATCTTACGCGCTACCCAGACCGCTCGCTCAGTGTATTTTACCATGCTAGCCTGAGCTGTTCCAGCTAATGGTTCAAAAGAAGGATTTCCGCCTTCGTGGAGTGGGTACTAGTAAATAACAACTTGCCATTTTCCATCAGCTCTGCTGAATATGACAGCATTACCAGTCCCACTCCACCGCCACCAGAGACCAGCCATCCACCAGAGACCAGCCATCCACCAGAGACCAGCCATCCACCAGTGACCGCGATCAACAGGATGGAAGTACCTGTGCCCACCGCAGACCGTGGAGACTGGCCAGACGCGATGGACGAGCCTGGACCAGAGAAGAGGTCAGAAGGAGTCATCGCCCCGGAGCCAGTACTGCCGCGAGAGTCTGACCTGACCAGGTGCGTGCACTGGCAACATTGGTCCTGGAGGAAGATTTTGTGGAGTTCGACGGCTTGGAGGGAAGACCCGTCCACCACCCTGCCCCGGTGGATGCGAGGGTGAAGACCCCTAGTGGTTATTTTGAGGAACTGATTGTCATTTGTGGAGAATTTAATAGACTTGTTTACTGAGTTTTTTCCAGCACCCCCATGTGTCTCCAGAATTCCCTCCCAGCCTCCCTCTCCCACCTTCTCAATCAGCCAGTTCCTCAGCCCTTCAGTGTCTTCAGACCACCAGCTCCATCCAGCATAGAGGATCCCCTGTGCCTGATGCTCCACCATGGCCTGTCAACACATCGGCTTCACCCTGGCTTGTCCGCCCTTGGCTCCACCGGAACCCACCAGCCATACGGCTTCTCCAGGCTCCCTCGTCCCTCCAGCTCTGCCTTGGTCAGCCATCAACCTGCCTGCACCTTTAGCTGTGTCTGGCTCCGCCTTCCCCCCAACTTCTCCTCCGTCCTCTGGTTATCCGTTTCCATCTTGGACGCTCATTGCCATGGCTCCACCTCAGTCTCCAGTGCCATCAGTCTCGCATGGGCTTATCAACCCAGTGTCTCCATCTTTGGTGGTGGTATCGTCGTCTGTCATCCCCAGAGTGTTTTCCATCAAGTTGGCAACACCATAGCTCCTCCCGCCTCCTCCCTGGAGTCTCATCCTGCTGGTCCCTGGCTTACATCCTGGCATTTGCTCCTGGCTTCCCCCTGGCTCCTCCAACCCTCCACTCCCCCTTGGACTGTATTAGGTTCCCCAGACTGTTTTTGTTATTTTCCTCCACACCTTCCTCCAGAGCCCTCACCATCATGTTGTTCTAAACCTGTAGGACCTTTGTTCATCTTCGGAACCCAAGTTAAGATATTTTTGATGAAATCCGAGAGCTTTCGGACCCCTCCATAGACAGCTTAATTAACACTTTCAAGGCCCAGAAAGGTAGTAAAGACATCGTTAAAATAGTCCATGTGACTCCAGTGGTTCAACCTTAATTTTATGACAGGCTAGAACAAAATTTTGAATAAGTCGTTATTTTTGTTTGTTTTTGCGCACAAGTATTCTCGTCACTTCATAACATTAAGGTTGAACCACTGGAGTCACTTGGACTATTTTAATGATGTTGAATGTCTGGGCCTTGAAAGTGTCAATGGGGGGTTGTCTATATATTTTTTCATTAAAAATATATTCATTTGTGTGTCAAAGATGAATGAAGGTCTTACGGGTTTGGAACGACATGAGGGTGAGGAATTAATGAAACACTCTCTTACCGTCAACACACCAACAGTAAGATTGGTGTGTAGATTTATCAAAATTTCTCTTTAATCTCTCTTGTTTTCCAGCTCGTCTGCCTGTTCCTGTCATCAGCAGAAATTCTTCACAATGTTCATCATCATCATCATCATCAAATTGTTCTCTGGTGTGTTCAGTGGTGAATGTGGGTCATGTGACTCTCTCCTGGTACAAAGGAAACAGTTTATTGTCCAGCATCAGTGTGTCTGATCTCAGCATCAGTCTCTCTCTACCTCTGGAGGTGGAATATCAGGATAAAAACACCTACAGCTGTGTGCTCAACAATCCCATCAGCAACCAGACCAGACATCCCAACATCACTCAACTCTGTCACACATGTGCAGGTACGACAGCGCTGGTATAGCTACTATGTGTTTATTTACTGAGCTGATCTCTGTTGTAGATCAGACTAACATATCTACTTACATTAATGACTGTCTCTCTTTTCCTCTCCTTGAGGTCTTCCAGTCTCAGTCTCTCTGATAGTGTTGATCTCTGCTGGATCTCTGATGATTGTTGCTATAGTCGTGATGTGCTGCATCTGCAGGAAATTTAGAAATAAAGGTCAAGAGAGCCACTAATCAAAACATGTCAAAAATTACCTTTTCAAAGCACACATTTTGATTGAAAACACTGTCGTTTTAACACATCTGTGATTATTTATACAGTCCAGACACCAGAGGAAAACAGAGGTGATTCAGCATTGGGTAACCCAACAACACAAAAAGTGGTAAGATCATTTAAGTGATGTGTAGCCAAGTATAGTGTCCCATACTCAAAATGTGTGCTCTACATTTCACAAATCCAAGTGCACACACACAGCATTTGTGAGTAATGAGAGTGGAGAAGAGTGCCGTTACTGAAGCTCAAACCTATGACCTTTGTGTTACAAGTCTAACCATTAGGCCACAACTGTTTATGACTGTGTTGCAGTAATTTAGTCTGATTGAAGCTTGCTGATTACATTTTGTATGCAATATGCATCAAATGGTCAGTGAACAGACATGGGTGATCAGTCTTGGTCATTATTGACCCTTTTCACATTTCAGGGTTTCTCAGAAGCGGAAGTCGTCATAGTTGGGTAAACTTAGCCTATAGCAGGGAATTAGAGACTACATTTGTGTGTGTGTGTGTGTGTGTGTGTGTTCCCATTTGCTCAAATAGCAAAAGAAAAACTCCACAATAGTGTTCACAACCTTCAAAAAAAAAAAAAAAAAAAAGGGATTGATAATGGCAGAGATGTCAATTTGACTGTCACTCCCTCAGTCACTGAAATAGAAACACCCTCACAGCAGTGTTAACAAGTTTTTTTGTAATTTGATGCCAATATAATATAAATACAAAGTATTGTGTTATAAATGTACATTAAAAAAAATAAAAATATAAAAAAATGTATGATGCTGATGATCCTGTCATCACGGTCTTTGAAAAGGGTCTACCTTCAGTAAAGGAGGCTCAGAAGTGTTTTATGCTATCTACACTAAGTGAATGTTTGCAAATCAGGGTAACACTAACATACAATTTTTCTATTTTGAAAACCTATATATTAATTTATAAAATGTATAAGCACACACAAAAGTAGGCTATTTTTACCCAGTAACGATAAAATATTATGATTATTGGTAAATTATTATATTCAACGATTAGTTCATCTAAAAATTGTGTTTTGTTACAAACCCGCACAAGTTCCTTTTAGGCAGTGGCCTATGTCAGCCTCAGTCAGTCACCATTCACTTTCATAAAAACATTTTTTTTCATACAATAGTGACTGTATGTTCATATATTCTGCCTAAAACCATGGAAGAAATCAAAACAGGTTAAAACAGACATCCGTGACCGCGCTTGACGAATGCTTTCACGTGTTTCCATAGACTGTAAAAAAATATGGACATAGTGTCCGTGACGTCACCCATAGGATTCTGAAGAGCAGTTTTGAAGCTTAAAGTAGGGTCGAGCTGGCCGTTGCCATCTTGGCAGCGTGTCACTCCCGGATAATAGAAAATGGGCAAAGCGGCGGGACATGGGTGGAGCTGAGGTGACGTGATGACTAACAGACAGCAGACAAACAGCAATCCACCTGTCACTCAAAGTGGCCACGCCCTTAATTATGCAGAACTTTAAGGCTTTATATAATATAAACGAATGAGTTATCAAAAAAAATTCACCCCCCTCACAGTTGTCATAAAGGGCAAAATTAGCTGTATAGATTAAAACCACTTTTTGTACCAGGCTGTAAACATGTTTTTTTCTGCTGTAAAGTTGGGCATTTTAACATGGGGCTCAATGAGATTCTGCTCCCTTCTGGAGCCTGTCCCTAGTGGCCAGTCGATGAATTGCAGTTTAAGTCACTTCCGTATTGGCTTCAAGAGAAACTGCGGAAGGGTTTGCCGCTTGGTTGCTTTGCAAAATGATTCACTGTTTTGATTCAAAGCATTTGAAACACCACACGCTGGTGACCCCTGCTGGACAGAACGGTGTAAATGCAACAAACTCATGCCAGACATGCATTAAAAGCAGCTGCAATGAACTAATCATCTAATACCATTAAATATTAAAGGGGGGATGAATTGAGAAATAAACTTTCCTTTGAGCCTTTGATATATAAAAGTTCATCATGATATAAGAATATCCTGTAAGTTTCGTAGCTGAAAACTTCCTTGTTAGTAAAAAAAAAAAAGCTTTTGTTGACACCAGGCCCAGAAAATGCTCAATCTCAGAATATGCCGACCACTGACGTCATAGAATGCAGAAGCGCCGCCTCAAGCCCGCCCACCGACTTGTGGAGCTAAACGGGTCGCGCTACCGAGCAATAAACATGCCGGTTCGTTCGCTTCATTTCACAGTGGAATCGTTTGTAAACAAGATACAGTTCGAGACTGGATTTGCAGACATAGTGAGATTAAAACACAATGCTGCGCCATCTATATTGGATCTGACAGGAATGGTGCAACACACTGGCCTGATGTCGTCATACTCAATTCTAGTCAGAATATGAGTCTGATGCTGCTCCGTTGGGCTGTGATTATGGGGTGTGTTTCAACCGAACCAGGAAAGACCTCAATTGGATAGACCTACAACCAATCAGAGCAACGGAGCGACGCATAACGTTAGTTGTCAAATGTCAACAGAACTCAACTGCACTGTGTTGCCAAGTCCGCTGGTTGTTTTCCATGTCCGCGGGTTGAAGCAACCCCAATTATGTGATATACGGACCAAGGAATGCGAATTTTAGCAGGCAGCCCTGCCAAAATAACACATATCTTACCCCCCAAATGCCATTTTTTTCCGGATAACCCCCCCAGAAAACTATTGGGCTTGTTTTTGGCTAGTTTTGAGTAGCAATTGGGCGGGTTTTGTTGTAAAAACTTGGTAACCCTGTCTGCACGCACACTGGAATAAGTAAAGTTAGAAGAAAAAGATGAGTGTAAACGATCTTTGCCGGTGTTATAAAAAAAGAATTTAAGGATACACAGAGTACTTACCAACACGATCATCATTTCTGAGAGAAATAGTAAAGGTGAATGCATATGCAAACAAGTTCTCCGTTTAGGATTAGAACAAATTCAACCCAAGCGCCTTTGATAACGTGGATGATTACATTACTGTTTATCATCTGTCCATCATCGTCTAAAGCCCGCCCTGACAATTTCATTGGTACGAATAATTTCTGTTTGGGCATAATTACTTCTCTACGGATCAAGTCCAGACCGAACTGCCCAAGCTCAAATGTTGTGGGCGGGGCTAAATTCGGCTGGCATCCAGGCAAGCAACACACTAATGTGAGTAAAACATGTTTACTAACAATGTTAGTATTGCATTGTTGCATCATCAGACTTGGACATGTAACGTTATGGGCCAGGGCTTGCAAAGCCCAATGTCCCAGGGCTATGAGTTTTTCAGACGGGCTACCAAAACTTATCACTGGCCTGCCGATGGGCTATCTTAAATAATAAAATACATTCCTTTCTTGCGCGTATGTACGGTTCGCGGCTATATTCACTGATCGGGCAGGTCAAGTAATAAAAAAATAACATTCCAATCAATCGCGGGTGGATGAGAGATGAATCATTGTCTTTGTTTGATAAAGATATCCTGTGAGCATTTCCCCAGACGTTTTCAAAACAATGCCCACATGTACTGAGGGGAGCTGAAGCTCATTAAATATGCAAATCTTATCCAATCCTAGCCTTGGGCGTTTACTTCCAAGTCTTCAGTGCGGCACGCCCATAGAAACTGAGCGTTTTTTCAGAGAGCCTCAAAACCAAGGCAGAAAATAGCCTATTACTTATTCATTATGATGTTTTTTAATTTAACAACCACACAAACTTCATAAGTTGACCTCAGACAACAGTATAAAAAAAAGCCAGTTCATGACCCCTTTAAGTGTCTGTAAAATATTCCTTTATCAATTTTCAGGGCTTGTTTTGTTTGTTATATGTCTGAGTCAACTAAACAGAGGCTACAACTACTACTATTCCTTTTAATAATACAAATACCTTACTAAAACGTATACAAATGTATAAAAAACGAAGCCTCGTTTACTGAAATCACGTGACTTTGGCAGTTTGAAACACGCTCTGAACCACTGATTTGAAACAAAAGATTCTTAAAGGTTTCGAAGCTTCATCAGTCAGTTGCTGCGTCTAAATTCACCTACTTGTACTATGCCCTAAAAGCAGTGTTGGGGGGTAACTCATTACAAGTAACTTGAGTTACGTAATCAGATTACTTTTTCAAGTAACTAGTAAAGTAATGCATTACTTTTAAAATTTACAACAAAATAAATGAGTTACTTTTTCAAATAAGTAATGCAGGTTACTTTGTTTTTCCATGTATTGACTGACAGCTCTCCTGTCCCAATGTTGAGACAAATTGTAAGTGCAGAAGCGTTGTTTCATGATGGTTAATGTAGTTATAGACTAAATGTGAGCGTGCATATACTAATCTCACTTGCACACAAAAAAAGATTCAGTATTCCTCAAAATGAATAAAATCAGTGAAAATCAAAATCAGAACCTCCAATAAATAAATATGTTAAATAAAACAAAATTTTTTATGCATTTAATCTGACTTTATTGACCAATGTACTTGCTGCTGACCTTTGAGGATTCAGTTAAACCATAAGCAAAAATGACTTTAGATTTTTGTTTTTATCTCCTGCCTCCTATTCTTCCGTTATCCAGAATGGCAGCACAGCTGAAAGGTTTGTTTGAGCTGCGCCCTCTACTGTTAATGCGTGAATTTGCATTTTTACCTCAGCCTGAGGTTTATTATTTCACTTTTGGTGCGAAAGGGTCTTTACATTTGCTCAAAAATAGAACTTTTTGTTATTAAAAAAAACAAGCCCAGCTCAGGTGAAAAAAGTAACGCAAAAGTAACGCAAAAGTAACGCAAAAGTAACCAAGTAACGCAATTAGTTACTTTTTAAGGGAGTAATGCAATATTGTAATGCGTTACATTTCAAAGTAACTTTCCCCAACACAGCCTAAAAGTATGTACTGTTTTTGTGAAGAAAAAGTAACTACACAGTGGTTAGTCCACACAAGTCCTGCCTCTTTGCCCATTTTCGGTTATCTGGGAGTGACGCGTGGTGACGCCTGGCGGTTTCGCCCACTTTGGGCTTCAGAAATGCTCTTCAGAAACCTACGGGTGATGCCACAGACTTAGTCCATTGTTTTATACAGTCTAGGGATGAAACTAAACTTTGCAAGGCTGTGGCCCTCCAGGAATTGTGTTTTGCACCCCTGCTCTATACCCTTGCTATTATTAGAAAATCAATTATTTTACAGACACTTTCATAAGGTCTTGTTTTAATTTTTCACTTTGCATGAGCAGGTTACTGAATGAGCTTGTGTTTCCTTGCAGAAATCAAAGAAAGAGGTGGTGTATGAAAATGTTTCCAAAAAACGATGATCAAAGTATCTACAGGATCTGATGTACGAGCTCATATGGGCCCTGACTCACAAATCTGGGTTTCTGTCAGAATCTCTGTTTTGCTCTTTGTATGACCATGTTTGATGACGTCTATGATGATGACATGTTTTTTGTTGTTGTTTATTAGTTGTTATTGTGATGTCTGATATTTTGTTGCTCTGTATTAGTGTAATTTATTGGTTTAAGTAGTACATAATCCAGAAACTCAAATAAATGTTGTTTTTAGCTTAATTCAATTAGCTAACTTTATTAAATATTCAACCCACCCTTCACTGTGCTCAGTGTACTCTGTTCTCAATCCGCGTTCACGACTCCTCAGTGATGCTGCTGACGTAAGACGCTGCTGACGTGTTATAAAATTTATTTTCGATGCTTCAAAAAAGTCTAACTAACCCACTGATGTCACATGGACTAATTTGATGATGTTTTTATTAACTTTCTGGACATGGACAGTATACCGTACATACATTTTCAATGGAGGGAGAGAAAGCTCTCGGACTAAATCTAAAATATCTTAAACTGTGTTCCGAAGATGAACGGAGATCTTACAGGTGTGGAACGACATGAGGGTGAGTCATTAATGACATAATTTTCATTTTTGGGTGAACTAACCCTTTAACAGTTTAAATAAATCAGAATGCATGAAATAGCATTAGACCCCCCTTTAAGTGAACATAAACAATCGAGAAAGACAAGGCATGTAAATCAGTTTCAGTGTACTGGATCCGTGCATTATATCTTAAAGTGACAACAGCCTAATATTCCTGCTGTCTATGTTTTTAAAGTTAATCAAACCAGAAAAGACAAAGAAATCACTCACTGCTCTCGACTAAATAGCTTTTGTAACTTTAATAACGATCCATCTTTATTGAATTTATTCAGTTCCTTGCTGTATAAATCAAATATGCAATTTGCAATATGCATTTTAAATTTCTGTACCTGATACCTAATATCAGATACCTAAGTTACCTAAGATACCTAAATAACCCGCACTTATGATAACCTAATTATTTGTATGTTTGCTCTACAAAAATAAGCTACAGCAAAGTTTTTAAACTCTACTTCTAGAAAATCAGGTTTTTTGCTTTTTATTTGTATTAATTTGTGGTTTGCTTTCCTGTGGTTTTCTTGAGCTGTATTTAATAAATACTGCTTTGAAAATAGATTTTTTTTCAAAGTGGGTAGAAATCAGCGCCGCTGCTCCCACCACACGCATCACACATTGCGCGTAGGGCACCAAGCTTGGCTGTTCGTCCACACATAAACGCAGTATCCGGTTACTGAAACCGGACTTTTTTGAAAACTCCGGCCAGGGTGAAGATTTTTAGAAACTCCAGTTGCAGCGTTGTCGTGTAGATGGTGAAACCGGAGATTTCGGCTTGTTAAGTCGAAGTGTGCCGTTCTCTCCTTTGTTTGACGTCAGATTGTGCGCCGTTATCTCTTTTGTGTACATGAGTGGAGTCTATGCAATGGCGGACGTAGCTTTAAATAACTCTGTTAACAGCGCTTATCACAACTATACAGATACATGCGCAGTTATCTCATTGTATTGCAGAACAGAGGCGCCAGAATGCAATAATGAAAAATAGTAAGGCAAGTGTGTGAAGCTATTAAAGTCCACTTGGGCCCTGCCCCTGTGTAGATACAGTTACCTGTCACTGAGTCCAAAGTAAAGGAACTTGTAGAAGGGTTTCACTGAGCCCATGGCATCACTCAGTGCATCGATGCCGTGGATGGGGCTGGGAAGGCAATGAAAAGTGCTCACATCCCTTGCACAGCCTGGAACATAACATTTATATCCATGATCTGCCGTTTTCACTATATTGTCCTCATCTTCACAATACCTGCAGAACTTGGTGCAGGTCCACTGCCTGGCCTTGAACATGGGCTGGTTATATGCGAATTTGGGGAGGCGTAAATATTAATGTGTTAATGTCAGAGTCGGTGTGATAATTTAATTTGTTAACTTTGTTTAAATAATAAACTTCGCTTACTTTAGATTTAGAGTTAATTTTAGTTTGATATTTGTACTTGAAATACGACAAAATACTCCGTAAGAAAAGCATTTGTGCAGTTTGAATAAAGAATGAATAAAGTATTTAAACACTGCTGGCGCTTTAAAAAGGGGAGGAGACAGAAAGAAACTCTGGGTTTACCAAAGAAAACCTGCTCCTGACCAGGTTAGGTTCACAGAGTAAGTTAACTTGGTAACTGACTCTGAGTAGAAGTTACCTCTCTTTTAGAAACGTGCTTGACTTACCCTGCTTTCTCGGGTTTGACATACCTCCAATTCTGAAACAGAAAACCCAGAGTTTCCCTCATTTCAGTGTTGACATACTCAGAGTTTTCACTTAACCTCCTTTCTAAATCAGGCCCCTGGCCAGTGTAAAGGTGTTGGCCCTGCAATATGATAATTTCCCCTCAAACAACTGAAAATGGAATCCTTTCTTGCAGAAAGACAGGAAGGAAGGAAGGAAGGAAGGAAGGAAGGAAGGAAGGAAGATTTTAGCTTTGATCACATGATAATAAAACTTTAGAAGAGGCTATATGGCTAACTTTTAATTGTTTGATATGCGGCAACACATCGTAAACCATTTTCTATGATGCTCTGGTCTTTCTTTGATGTGATTGGCCATGCAAGGAGTTCTGCCTGGCAACAAGAGAACTATTGCACTGATTGGTGGATATTTGCAAAAGGCGGTCCTTTTCGCCTCGTAGTCTGTTGCTGCTGTTTCAAATCAAGACGGGACTTTTCCATCGTGTGAATCTTAAGCTTGGTAAGTAAAAATATGAAGATATAAAGATATTTGGGTGTGATTTTTAATAGTGAAATGTTTGTTTAAATCTTAATGGTACGTTGCCATAGTAAAACACATTGCTGCCATGATTACAAATGTGAAACGTTGCTAGCGTAGCCATTAATTAACAATATTTTTATTGATGGGTTTGTAATGGTATAACTAAGATTTCAAATGATTCTTTATTTGATTTGTAATATTGAAACATGTTAGTTAATACACTTAACCATAGTGTAATCGTGCGTTTCTGTGAGAAAGGACATTCGACTATTTCCGAGGCCAATTAGTGATGTTGTCCCTTCAAAATAAAACAATATTTTCATGATTTTGTTGACCGTATGATTGAGAAATCAACGTGTACTGATGTCAATAAGGCTGAATGCCCTCGAGCTGAAAGTACTGTCTTTGGCAAACTCATTGTTGCAGACTTGGTGTACATAATTAGTATACATTTTCTTACTCCATTATCCATTAATGAAGGATAAAAGTATGTTTTAATTAAGTGCACAGAGTCCATTGATATAGTTAGTAGTTGTGGTTGTAACCCAGTTACATTACCATTACAGTATAGTGTCTACTGTATTTCATCAGTGTAATTTTTGTCAAAGACAATATGTTGTTCAGTATGTTTTATTTCAGCTCAGTATGATGAGCCCGATCTCACAAAAATGGGTATAAATATTACGAGTGTGCAATGTCATGGAACGAAATGAAAACCAAGCCACCCCCACCCCCAAAATGCAAAAAACTGCGTAGCATATGCACGCTAAAACTCATTTTGGCGTATACATTCCACGACATTGCACACTCATACTATTGATACGCATTCTCATATGATCATGTGGTATGATTGCACAAAGCTTAAGTGCACAGTTCTACAATTTTCGTAGCACATTAGTTATTTTTGTAGGGATATTGTTACTACAGTGCTGTGCAGTTGGGTTGTGTCCCAATTCCCTTAAAGCAGTGTGTACTGTAATTTCAGTAATGTCGTTTAATTTAGGTCAATAAAGACATTCAATATGTTGTTCATTCTGTATTTTTTTGTGGGTTTTTTTTCAGTTTGGTATGTTTGCACAAAGCTTACAGTCAAAAAACAGTCATTTCCATGTTCAGTTAACTTAAATGTGTACAGTGAGGAAAATAAGTATTTGAACACCCTGCTATTTTGCAAGTTCTCCCACTTAAAAATCATGGAGGGGTCTGAAATTGTCATCGTAGGTGCATGCACTGTGAGAGACATAATCTAAAAAAATAATCCAGAAATCACAATGTATGATTTTTTTAACTATTTATTTGTATAACAGCTGCAAATAAGTATTTTAACACCTGTCTATCAGCTAGAATAATAAATAAAATTGCAACTCTAACGGTGTTCTAGTTTGGTCTCATCTGACCACATGACTTTCTCCCATGACTCCTCTGGATCATCCAAATGGTCATTGGCAAACTTAAGACGGGCCTGGACATGTGCTGGTTTAAGCAGGGGAACCTTCCGTGCCATGCATGATTTCAAACCATGACGTCTTAGTGTAATACCAACAGTAACCTTGGAAATGGTGGTCCCAGCTCTTTTCAGGTCATTGACCAGCTCCTCCCGTGTAGTTCTGGGCTGATTTCTCACCTTTCTTAGGATCATTGAGACCCCATGAGGTGAGATCTTGCATGGAGCCCCAGTCCGAGGGAGATTGACAGTCATGTTTAGCTTCTTCCATTTTCTAATGATTGCTCCAACAGTGGACCTTTTTTCACCAAGCTGCTTGGCAATTTCCCCGTAGCCCTTTCCAGACTTGTGGAGGTGTACAATTTTGTCTCTAGTGTCTTTGGACAGCTCTTTGGTCTTGGCCATGTTAGTAGTTGGATTCTTACTGACTGTATGGGGTGGACAGGTGTCTTTATGCAGCTAACGACCTCAAACAGGTGCATCTAATTTAGGATAATAAATGGAGTGGAGGTGGACATTTTATAAGGCAGACTAACAGGTATTTGAGGGTCAGAATTCTAGCTGATAGACAGGTGTTCAAATACTTATTTGTAGCTGTATCATACAAATAAATAGTTAAAAAATCATACATTGTGATTTCTGGATTTTTTTTTTTTAGATTATGTCTCAAAGTAGACATGCACCTACGATGACAATTTCAGACCTGTGGTTTTCTCACCATTTCACAGAACACACCATTTTACAGAACACACTCCATGCGGTGTACAACCAAAACTCAAACTTTATTCTTCTCTCTTCCTATTACTCAATACAGTTTCTCACTAGAGCCCCTAGTGGTGCAGTTCCACATTACATGTGTTATAGTAAGACATTACTATGAATGAAGTGTTATATACTTCCCAACACAACATCTCCCCTGTTACTCAAACAGAATTGCTTCTCTTATAATATGAATGAGATTTTTTTTTTTAAAATAAGATAATGAAATTCAAGTCTTATTTACTCCAGCAACAACATTTTCAAATGAACACTTGTGCATTCAAACACAGTCTCAACTAAACTCTCAACTAGGCATTTCAAATGAGAATAATGAAATCTTAGTGCACTTTATACTTTAAGGTAACACATAACATTCATCAAACATTTCAGTGTACATTGATTTTTGTTTTTTTTTAAATAGGGCAGCGAAGTAGCATTCTCCGTTGTACAGCCTCTTTCGGGTATTTCATCTTGTGCAGAGTGTTCCTCTCTTTCTGGGCATAGCGAAAGACGTGCTGAATTCCATCTTTTCCCATCACTTAAGATGAAAGTACTCGGTCCTGTTTGTTGTTGTACTGACAACGGATCAGTGAACTGGGCTTCTCCTTTTTTCACGTGAAAAGGCTTCCTCACTCTCACCTTATCGCCAATCGCGATTTTCAGAAATTTAGCACCTCTCTTACGATCAGTGTATTGTTTACTTTTGTTCTGCTTTTGTGTCACACGAGCTCTAACCTGAGCAAAGTGATCAGGGCTCTTCTCAGGCAGAAGAATGTTCAACTTTGTTCTCATAGGTCGGCCCCTTAAGAGCAGAAAAGGGGTCTCACCCGTTGTAGCATGGGGTGTTGCTCGATAGCTCTTCAACATGGTCAGGACTGCAGATTTCCAGGGCTTACGAGCCATCTCAGCTGCATGAAGACATTCTTTAAGCACCCTGTTGAATCTTTCAATGGCACCATTAGCCTGAGGGTGATAAACACTGGTCTTTATGTGCTTTATTCCCTGTGTTTTCACAAAATCAGCACATTCAGACGAAGTGAACTGCGGTCCATTGTCTGTCGTGATAGTGCAGGGGTTTCCTTCTTGAGCAAAGATAGTGGTCAGAAATTTCAGAACAGCCTCTGTTGTTACTGATGAAGCAAAACCAACTTCTGGCCATTTGCTGAAATAGTCAATCAGTGTTATTGCAAACTCACAGTCAGTAGCTCCCTTCTCAAAAGGTCCTACTATATCAATATGCATCAATATGCAACATGTTGAAATGGGACTTTTGGGAACTCCACTGGCTGCATTGGAGCTGTGAATGTTTTGGCCGATTTATCACTGGCCTGGCAGGTCACACATGCAGATAGAATTGTGTGAACAAGATCGTCCATCCTTGGCCACCAATACAACTCCCTCAGACGCTGTTTGGTTCGCACCAGCCCCTGATGTCCCATGTGTGCCAGGTGGATGAGGCGTTCCCGCAGTGCAATAGGAGCAATCAAACGACTCCCTCTGAAAATCAATGGAGATTCAGCCAGTTCATGTCTAACAGGAAAGTATGGACGCAAGTCACTGGAGACAGACTTTTGCAGTTTAGGCCAACCTGACTGAATTGTCTGGCGTAACTGTGACAGCTCTGGACAGTCCTCGCATTCAGCTTTAAAATCCACTAGCGGCAACGCAGTCAGAAATGGCAAAATTTCTGCGATTTCAGAAATCAAATCCTCTTCAGTGGATACAGTGGTGTCTGTGTGGTTCAGTGGCATACGTGAGAGACAATCCGCAACACAGTTTTTACTACCTGGACGGTACTGTAGATCATACTGGAAGCACATGAGCCTAGCAGACCAACGAGCTACCCTCATGCCTGCTCTATTCATGCCCTTTGTGGAGAGGAGAGTGGTAAGGGCCTGATGATCAGTTCTTAGGGTGAAACGATGTCCCCACACATACGTTTTCCACTTTTCTACCGCCCAAACACACGCAAGTGCCTCCTTCTCCACAGTAGAATATTTCATCTCAGAATTTGATAGCGTCCTGGATGCAAAAGCTATCACACGTTCAACACCATCAGGATGTAGCTGCGTCAAAACAGCACCAGGGCCGTAATCTGAAGCATCTGTAGTAATGAACGTCGGCAGGGAAGGATCATAAATAGACAGAACAGGGCTCTCCAGCAGCATTCTCTTAAGCATATCAAAGCTATCAACAGTTTCTTTACTCCACTGTAGTGGTGTTTGTGCATCAGCTCTGAGCATCTGCCTCAGCGGCTCAACCACAGTAGCATAGTTCGGAAGAAATTTGTTGAACCATGAAGTGAGCCCTAGGTACAAACGTAAAGCTACCATATCTGTAGGTCGAGGTGCTTCTGCAATGGCAGTCAGGTGATCTGGGCTGGGACGTAGTCCTTCTTTAGAAATTACATGGCCCAGGAACGGAATGCTTGTTTGGTTGAAGGAGCTTTTGTTGAAGTTAATCTGCAAGCCAACCTCTTCTAGCCTTTGACGAACAGCTTGGAGGTGCCTATCATGGGCCTCTTGAGAATTACCATAAAATATAATGTCGTCTAAGTAATTCTTTACACCATCCAGCTACCTTAGGACCGTTTACATCATTTTTTGGAAGGCTGATAGTGCTGACACTAGTCCAAACGGAATCCGGGTGAAACGGAAAAGGCCTTCGTGCGTTATGAACGCAGTCAGATTACGACTGTCTGGATGGAGAGGCAGCTGGTGATAAGCTGAACTCAGATCAATTTGGCTGTGATGTGAAGCACCTGCCAGTTCTGAAAACAAATCCTCCATGTGAGGTAATGGGTAGCAATCCATAATCACACTCTTATTGGGCTCACGGAGGTCTACACACAGTCTAATATGGCCATCACGCTTACGTACCACCACCAACGGACTCACCCATTCAGAAGCATCAACTGGTTCGATTATGCCCGCTGTAAGGAGACGATTAAGCTCAGTGGACACCTCCTTGCGGATGCTGAGAGGTAAGCGTATCAATTTTTGATGTACTGGTGTCATTGTTGAATTAACTTGCACTCTGTGGATGAATCCTTTCACACATCCGAGATGAGTAGCAGATACAGGTGACACTGTGTACACAGGATGTGTGGAATGCTCAGCCGTATGAGGAGGTGCAGGTGAGAGTTCACATTCATTGTCTATGTGCTTTACTTTTCCACGTACAATGTCCAGCTACAGCAGTCTAATTAAATCTAACCCTAGCAAGGGAGATCCTGCAGTCACTACATAAAAAGTAGCAGGGACAACGCTGTCATTCGCTGATACACCTACTAATGCTGATAAGCAGCCCATAACTGGTAGGTTCTCTTTTGCGTAAGTGACTAGTTTGATTTTGGGCTTACTCAGTGTGCATTGTTTCTTGTACACAGCTTCTGGAAGTATGGAAACTGATGAGCCCGTATCTACAACCAGTCGTAACTTGTGTTTATTACCATCTGGTGCTTCAACATTCACTTCACATGTGATCTTATCATTGGCTGTAGCAGATTTTTTCATGCTATCCACGCAGAGCACAGTCACGTCTGGAACTACCACCTCTCTCACTTCACTCACGGCTGCTTTACACACTTTAGCAAAGTGACCCTTTTTGCCCAGTGTGTGCATGATATTTTAGCAGGGCAGTTTTTATCATTTGCCAGATGTTTTTCTGATCCACATCTGAAGCACTGTCGACATTGCTGACCAGGTGTTGTTTGTTTTCGATCGTCCGATCTTCTCTGAGCAGCGTGTGACTGCTTAGTTGCACGCACGCCCTTTCCCCCTCTGCCGTACTTAGTATCCATACTAATGGCTTGTACCGACTTCATAGCTGTAGCAGTGGAATTACAGAGTAATGACAAATTTTTAACGCAGGCTTCGATTTGACATGCGATTGTAATCGCTTTCTCTAAAGTGAGGTCGTCCTCCAACAGTAATTTGTCCTTTACTGTAGTCAGTGACACATTTGCGATCAACTGATCACGAAGCATTTCACTCTCCATTTGCCCGAATGCACATGAGGCTGCTAACGCTCTTAAAGCGGCAACGTATTGTGTAATAGTCTCATCCGCTCTTTGCACACGTTGTCTGAACGTGTGTCGGCACGCTACGACGTTAACTTTAGGCACAAAGTGTTTCTGAAGTGCAGCCATTGCTTCATCAAAAGTAGTACCTTGGTCTGGCAGAGTATAAAACAGGCGCTGGCCTTCCGTCCCCAAGCAATGAAGCAAGACCGCCCGTCTGCACGCCTCCGGCCATGCATCTCCAGTTGCCTGGATGACGGTCATGTAATTATTGAAAGTGTTCTGCCACGTTTCAAATGGAATCGGTGGCTCCCCACTAACAGAAAGAAAATGAAAATCGGGTTGACGTCAGAACACAACATCAGATTGACGTTGGGTTCTGACGTCAACCCGATTTTCATTTTCAACCAAATTGCAACGTCTGTCCAACGTTGGATGTTGACGTCAATCTGACGTTGGGTTCTGACGTCAATCTGACGTTGGGTTCTGACGTCAATCTAACGTTGGGTTCTGACGTAAACCCGATTTTCATTTTCAACCAAAATGCAACGTCCGTCCAACGTTGGACGAACGTTGCATTTTGGTTGAAAATGAAAATCGGGTTGACGTCAGAACCCAACGTCAGATTGACGTCAGAACCCAACGTCAGATAGATGTCAACATCCAACATTGGGTTCTGACGTCAACCCGATTTTCATTTTCAACCAAAATGCGACGTCCGTCCAATGTAGATGTTGACATCTATCTGACGTTGGGTTCTGACATCAATCTAACGTTGGGTTCTGACGTCAACCCGATTTTCATTTTCAACCAAAATGCAACGTCCGTCCAACGTTGGAGGTTGACGTCAATCTGACATTGGGTTCTAAACTCAACACCAGATTGACATCAACCTCCAACGTTGGACAGACGTTGCATTACATTCATATTGAAACTGGCCATTATCTCATTTGTCATCAGCCTGTGGATATAAAAAAAAGGATTTAAATGTCCAAATAATAAATAATACATAACACATTATGAACCGGTTGTCATAGTTTTTGTCAGGTTTGTCATATCTAATGCAGATGTCACACTTCTACTCTGGTGCTAGATGGAAGGTCATGGGCTCACCCAGATTGCCAGGTTTTTATCTTCTGGCAACACAAGAGATAACATGCAATTCCAAAATCTAAAACCTAAAAATCTCTAAACATTTACTTAGATCTGTTGTGAATATGTACACAAAAAAGAGAAGAAACAACAAACAACTGACTGAGCAATTATTAGATGGAACCAAAAGCAATGGTTTAGGATATTTCACACTATGAATTCTGTGATATCACCAGTCTGTAATCGTTGTCGTTGCTTCTTCTTCTTCGCCTGTTTTAATCAAGAGATGCTGTACTCGTTCAGGAGATGTGTAATAGCGCCCCCTACCATATAACATGGAAAGTGGAAAATATCGTAGAGATAACAAAAGACAGAAGAAAAAAAATCACTCACGACTCTTGACGGAATAACTTTTAATAAGGGTTAATCTATATGTATATGCAGTGATATATAATTAACGTTGGCATTAGATGTTGAGCTAAAGTTGAATATTGGTCACCTGACGTCACAACCAAAATGTAACCAAATATCAACGTCTTATGACGTTGTGTGCCTGCTGGGTTATAGTCTACTTACGCATGAAAGTACTGAGTATTGTAAGTTAACTACATGGGTTAAGTTTAGGTTTAATCCGTTTAATTGTTTACCCAGTTACCCAGTTACTGTCATTACTACAATAAGTGCATAGTATGTACATGCAAAACAGGACTGTAAAGTGAAGTGCTACAGTGCATTTTTTTTAAATGATGACTCATTTTATTACAATCAAATCAACATTTATTGCAGCTTACAATAACATCCACATAAAGATTAGCAGCCTTCTGCAGAGGGCCGGCAAGTTTTGATTGGAGTAGGACCTCACACAGTAGGATTGGTAATCTTGCCCATGAAGAGGATGCTCTTGGTGCTGTTCTCTACAATCAGTACCATGAAAGGCCGGTTGAGCTTCACGGTTTCTGGCATGGACAAAATGACAATGCCTACTGTGGTTACAGCTACTGCCTCTGTGCCCTTCTCATCCACGCTGAGGACTGCCTGATGGTCAACCTGGAGATTGGGTTCAAAATGTGAACATGACTGTATAGAGTTTTCAAATTCTTTAGGTCTATCAACCATTGGTGGTGCTTCAAAAGGTAAAAACAAGTCCACATTTACCTGTGACACTTTGACTTTGACCTCTTCTGTGATCCCGGAGAAATCTGCTGTGTCACTGAATGCATCAGTTATTCCCATCTCCTTCAGAATGTCGTTCAGGTTGAATTTTGCAGAAATGTTGAACTTGGGCATAAACAGGGCCACATTTCTGAAGGGCAGAAATGTAAGATATGATATATCAGCTACTATGGCCATTTCCAAGTTCCCACATTTCTGTGCAACTAAACAACCATCAAACGTCAGGTCAGAAGTCAACTAGTACATTCATTAAAATCTGGAAGTATTGACAGTATTACCTTTTGAAGAGTTTCTCGTGCCAGTTCTTAATATGTTGACTGGAGATGTATTCTTCAACCTCCTCCATCTTTCCATCATCAGGAAGAACGATCATCATGGAAGTAGTTCCTTTGTACGGCACCATCATGACCGTAGTTTGGTTGACAGGGTCTTGATAGATCTTATAGAAGCCGGTTCTTTGCATCATGTCAACTTTCACGGTGGTGTCCTTGTCCACTTGGAAGTCAGCTTTGTGGGTCAGGTTTGCATTAAACTGCTCTACCCAATTCCCTATAAAGACAAATTGCAAGAATTTCAGGTCAGATCAAAGAAATTATTATTACAGGAATATCGCTGAATGAAACAGAAGTTTATTTAGTACCTATGAAGTACATATAGGTAATCAGCATCATCACCGTATCTGGACGCAGGTCCTTCACCATGTCGGTTATCTTGTCATGGGTTTTCTTGGCGATATACTTGTTAATCTCCTCTGCAGCAATTTCAGGCTTGGAGAAGTCAACACTGAAGGCTTCACTGTTGTAGTAGTGCTTAGAATCATCCAGGAACTTGTCCACCACTTTGAAGCCTTCTCTGATGGCCACACCAGATCCTGCCTCCAGCTGCATGGCTCCCTGGCTGTGATTCAGCATGTGGAACAAGTGTTCATAACCCTCATTGACCTGCTCTGGCTGCAACTCACCATAACCCAGAGTGCTGTATATCTGTGAATGAGTGCTGCCCTTGGCACCTAGAGCCAGCATGCTCAAAGCCATTGAGATCCCGATCGGGGAGAAGAAAATGTTCTTGCCCTGGGCTTTAGGATGGGATGCAAGTTTCTTGTAGAGAGAGAAGGAGAAGTCAGCGTTGGGTGGAGCAATGCCGCTGGCCTCCTCGTGGCTGGGGTGGGGTTCGTTCTTCCCATGGTGGAGATGGTGGTGGTGCTCGGCTGTGTGACCACCGTGGTCGTGACCTTCGTGGGGTGCGGCCCAGGCCGTTGCTACCAGCAGGGCAGCAATCACACAGCAATAAATCTTTGCCAACATTTTATCACCTGTTTTATGACCAGAGGGCACAGCATTGTACAAACTTTGTGATTTTGCACTAATCCCAGCAAGCAATTTTGCATTTAAAAGACGTCTAATAGCCATCCAGACACAGCCCTGACGTCTAGGCTAAAACAAGGCAAAATTTGAGCTATCAATGAAAATGTATTAGATTTCTAACCATAGCCCTAGAATAGACAGCCTGGTCTCATTGCGAAAATGTACCTCTGGCAACGTTTTTGCAAACCCCAAAATACGTACCAAAATGTACATATCACTGCAGTTTCAAAGTGATATGTCCACTGGGTGCCGCCAAAAGCTTCGTTTTTTTCCCGGAACAGATGAGCGTCAATCTGACGTTTTGTGACATTGTTTTTTTAACGTACACCTACACTAAACCCTAAACCTAACCGATAGTGTTAACAAAAGCAAATGTGACAAAAATACAATAGTAACCATGTCTTGTTAGCTTGTTTGAACTCATCTTTGAGCTCTTTTATCATGACTTGTCTTTCACGGGATTCGTACCTGAGCTTTCATTATTACAAGTACAAATCTGTACCAGCTGAGCTACTGAGCAAACTTATTATATAAAAAAAGCCGAGCATATGGAGCAGATTAAGTGACACAAACTCCAAAATGTATTCATTTACATGGGGAAAAAAAAACGATAAAAAGTGCTTGCTGTTTTACTGCCTCTAGTGTTCATTTCACTTTGAAACTGCAGAGATATGTATTTATTGGTACGTATTTTGGCGGTTTGCAAAAACGTTGCCAGAGGTACATTTTCACAATGAGACCAGGTTGCGAATAGACTAGTCATTTAGAACATATGGCAAAGAAATGAAGACAAATGCCTTGTAATCACTGTTGACTTTGCTTACATGATGGAATATCATACATCTTGCAAGTTATTTTGGCAAAAAATGGGTTACTCATAGCTGAACTATATCGGGTCTGTAGTTAACAGAGACGGCTAACAGAGTAGATATTTAAAATTCAGTTAAATCATCATTAAGCAAAACAATTGTAACTTACCATCAAAGTCCTCTTGACTGTTCAGATGGAGTGGCGTCAATTTATAGTCCTTCAAGCATCGGCAGAGTAACATTTTTAAACATTAACCTGTTTCCACCCCCATTCTGTGAACGCAATCACTCATGATGAACTGTTGCTCTGTATTTAGTGATGCAACACAGTTTTAGTGTGTGTGTGTGTGTGTGTGTGTGTGTGTGTGTGTGTGTGTGTGCGCGCATGTTTTTGTGAAATATCAGGACACAAATGTGTATAATGACATGGGTATGACATAGGTATTACAAAAAAAGAGTGAAATATGAGGACGTTTCCCATGTCCTCACTTTTCAATATGCTTATAAATCATACAGGATGAGTTTTTTTCACAGAAAGTAAACTGTGCAGTCTCCTGTGATGGGTAGGTTTAGGGACAGGGGCAGTGTAAGGGATAGAAAATACGGTTTGTACGGTATAAAAACCATTACGCCTATGGAATGTCCCCACATTTCACAAAAACCCCCTAAGTGTGTGTGTGTGTGTGTTAGGGTGACCAGACGTCCCCGTTTTCCGGGGACAGTCCCGGTTTTTGGTGTTCTGTCCCCTACTGGAGCCGTCCCCAGAAATGTCCCCGTTTTACATCGCGTTCAAAAAAACCCGCAGATATATTGCAAAAAAGCACCCAACCGACATACAGCAGCTGCTGGTAATAGGAGCAGTTGTGTAGTGATTGTTTTCACCAGCAGATGGAGCTGTGAGCTACGCTGACTCTACTTGGTCGCGCGCACGCTGCTAGCCAGCTACTACTTCATGAAGAACGTAACCGAGAGCAGAGTGCCATTATCGTCAAATATCAAAAGAAACATCATTATCGCTTTCAAGGTAGTAACATACTAACTATTCATGTTAAACTAAAGTAATACTGTTTGTATGTGCTTTATAACAGAGCCTCAATAGTGTGCGGATTGTTTTCCCCCCAAAAAAGTTCGGCAGTCACAATGCAGTGATTACCACACATCTGAACTATAAATATAGAAAAAACTAAGCAATTAACTTACACTTGCAACAAATACATGCAGAATACACACTTAAACTTAAACACATGCTTAAAATAAGCCTACAATGCAAAATAACAAGACCAATTAAAGATAGTAAGGGTTTTTTCAAGCAAAAACGTAACAAAACATTTGATGTGAAAAAAAAAGTAATTTATATAGTATAAACATGTGAAAATATTAAATACAATTATAAAATGTTACAATATTTGTAAATAGTTTTATTTCTCATATTTATGTTTTTTTAAGTCATGTAATGTTTTAAGTCAGGGTTCCCCAAACTACGGCCCGCGGGCCGAATACGGCCCGCCCCCACATTTGGACCGGCCCTCTGAACCAGAGTCCTGCGCGGGCGGGTACCCGACGGGTGATCCGCGAATATTGCTGAAACGGGTGAAAATCATCCTAACTGTGCGGGTCGGACAAGGGACAAACGCGGGTCTAAACACGGGTTTTAAACAGTCACGTGCGAACGAATATATATATAAAAATATATGCATGTATATTGTAGATGTGTTCCTAAAAAAATGATGCATATTTTTAGGACCACATCTACAAAAATATGCCTTGCCTGTATTTCACGTTGATAAAATAATTTCAAATCCATATTAGTTTATTTGTGGCCGTGCGGCGCGCGCGTGCCCTCCCAGGAGATTCACATCCGCGAGCGATCTGCCTGCACTGCACTCGTCATGATGGATCCTGAGGAGTTGAAGAAAAGATAGCCGCAAATGTGGAACTTCATCGCTGAGGAAGCACGCAGATAACTGTGGTAACAAACCAAGCACACGCAGTTCTAGCGAACAGTATTTTTCAAAAGGGGACAGAACTGAAGGTGCCTTGTAGAGATGATAAGGACACATAACCATGTTTGACAGCTCTGAAGTTTTCCTTGTGTTAATGGTCATGTGATAACTTCTGTATGCTGGCAATAAACATTTTGAAAGTGTGTCTATGTTATGCTAAACATTAGATTTTTAGTTTGATGAATAAATTTAAAATCATAATAAAATCTCCACAATAATACTGGTAGTCACTCCGGCCCATGTAATTTGACCGACCCGGCCCCCCATTAAAGAAAGGAAATATTATGTGGCCCTTACAGAAAAAAGTTTGGGGACCCCTGTTTTAAGTCATTTAATGTATAGTCATAATGTTTTGAACTGCTTGCTATTTACAATGGTTGCTATTAATTGTTTTCATTGTTTTTTGTTTTGTTTTTTTTGTGGGTGCGTTGAATTGTATTAAATCCAGACCAAAAATCCTAATAATCAAACTAAATCATAATAATTATTAATGTTAATAATAATATAGGGCACCCACAAAAACAAAAACATTCAAATATGTATTGTCCCTGTTTTTTAATTAAAATATAATAAATTAGATTTTAGTGGTATTTTGACCACTCAAATAGGAAATGTCCCCGGTTTCCATTTCAGAAATCTGGTCACCTTAGTGTGTGTGTGTGTGTGTGTGTGTGTGTGTGTGTGCAGGTTGATTGAATTTAGTTTTAAAAAGTAGGCAATCAGTAATTTAGGATTGATGACTGTCTTCACATCTTAAGATACCGTGGCAGCTTGTGCCTTTTTTCTGTGATGGTCAATTGAACCACAGCTCTAATTCTCTAAATCTTAGCAGTCCCTAATTAGTAGTTAGTTTAAAATTAAGGTTAATTTACTGTTTATACTCCATTTAATCATAAATCCTATAACGGACTCAGTAATTGTTTATTTATTCATTATTATTATTATTATTATTATTATTATTATTATTATTATTATTATACCCCTTTTTTATATTGGGCTTGCATCCACAATCAGTTCATTACATACAGAGCTTGCAGAAAGAGACACTATCAATCAACCAGTGATTTACTGTACTGTGATAGATTTTTATAATTAATACCATCACAAGAGTCAACACCAGATCGTACACCTTTGAGGGCTTTGTACAACTGGCTGATCTGGAGAACATAGACTGAACACCGTACCATCTCTGAAGTATGTTTTTTCCAAAGCAAACTTTGGGAGTCGGATCTCTGCAAACCTGTCAAAGGGGGAAAGAAAATAAATGTTTTAGAGAGTGTGAAATGTCACTTTCTCTCCATTTTATTGGCATATTTACAAATTCAGAATGACGCTTGTTGTTTAGAGCTGCAGTTGGCCACAAACAGAATGTCTGGCTTAAATCTCTCAAGATGTCAGCAGAGGAGAATTAAACAACATCGACAAACAGAATTACCATTACGTTACTCATTTTGTAGTATTCATAATAATAGCCATGTGATTCTACAGCATAAGATCCAGGACGGTTGTGGTAATATAATAATATGCAGATTATGCAGATTTTAAAAAAAGTGCACAAAGATTTTAATCTACAGCATTCCTTAGATACACACAGACGTCAAGAATCAATGTATGAATCTCAACAATGGTGACAATAGATGAAAAGCTTCATGCTGCAGTGCTGGTACCACCAATCTGCATAATCTGCATATTATTTGATTACCACAACTGTCCTGGATATTGTGCTGTAGAATCACATGACTATTATTATGAATACTACAAAATTAATAACACATTATCTCTATAACCAGAGCATTAGACTCAGCAGTGATTCAGGCCACTACAAATAGTCAACATCCCCTGATAACATTTTCTCTTAGCTTCCGTTGCCATATCAAACATGCTTTATAAACACACAGATAAAGCAGCCAGAGAAAAACGAAAGGTACACTGTAAAAAGTGAAACATTGGATTAACTTAATAAAATTGAAGTAACCATTCACAATAAAGATTTTACATTGACCTAATGTTCAGAAACCATTCAGTTCAAACTAATTTTCTGCATTTCATGCAAACTATTTTCTGAATTTGGTGTAAATCAATATTTTAAATTGGCTTAAATAAAAATAAAATGTTTTTTAACAGACTTGATTTCCTGCAAACTCTTTTCTGAGTTTGGTGTAAATCAATATTTTAAATTGGCTTAAATAAAAAAAAAAGGTTTTTAAGAAACTTGATCTAAATTGAATTTTCTTCAATCTGAAATATGTATTCATTGCAAGTAATATAAAAGGCTTCACAATTGACAATCTTTATTAAATCTTGTAGGAAAAAATCACTGTTTTTAAGATTAGACTTTTTTGGCAAAACAAACATTGTTTTACAAATACAAATGTAATTCTAAGAAAGATCAAGTGATCAGTTCATTTCAAGTTGAATTCATAGCAGTATTAAAACGTGAATATATCATAAGAGCAATAAGAACAAGAATAAGAAATAAGAACAAATACCTAAAAACAGTTTGTCTGCTTCTCTCAGGAATTAACATTTTTGGCAGAAGAATTAAATGTAAATCAAATACACAACATAGATATTGCCACATCCAGTAAACAACAAACAACTACTGAACTACTTATACGATGTAGTGGAGACTGGGGTGAAAGAATTTCTGCCATCCTATGTTCATCAAGTCATTGACTATGCAGCAGAGTGCAGAGGCGACATATTTTAGGGGTCATTTTTCTTGTGTCAAGTTCCATAAAAACTTTCTGAAAAAACTCAAAAGTGAATTTCAGTTCTTTTGGATACTTGAGGTTTAGCACATATGTCAGTCCAAACAGCATTGCTACAGCAGTTGCGGTTGAGGGCACGTTTCTGAGGACCTCTGTGGACTCAATGAGAACCCTGGTGTCTGTCTCACTGATTAAGACGGCCATTGTTTGCTCCAGTCCATCACCTGGCATATCCTGGCAAGACAATACATAGTAATGAATAAAGAGTGCTGACCAGACCCAGTTGAGTGTGTGAGATACACCCCTGCTTATTCTGCATTTCCGGAACTGAGTAAGTGTGTAACCCCTGTTGTGTGAGCATAAATGAGTACACCACTACTTGTTTTGCATTTCGAAAGCTGCATGTATATGAGAAAGACCCTGTTATGTGTGTGTGTGTGTGTGTGTGTGTGTGTGTGTGTGTGTGTGTGTGTGTGTGTGTGTGTGTGTGTGTGTGTGTGTGTGCGCCTGTGTTTATATGACATCCCTGCTTGAGAGAGAGAGAGAGAGAGAGAGACAGAGAAAGAATAAACAGTTGAAAAGCAGGTACAACAAGTTCCATTGCTAGCCAGCTATAATTTCACAGACTAGACAATGAAAAGAAAGTTAGTCAAAATAGTAGACGCAAAGCTTTGAATTAAATTGCAGCCAAGGATAGTGAACATATTTCTAAGGATAGCCTGACCTAAAACAGGAGAAGCTTACTGTCAAATTTAATGTTCAACAGTAAAGGAAAAAAGTTTGTCTTTTTCTGAAGTGTATGTAAATATCTGGTTTCAACTGTATGACACCCCTGCTCGTTGCATGTGCATGAGTGAGACACCAGTTGTGTGCGTGCCTGCTTGTGTATGAAAGACTACTGCTTGCACAGCTTGTTCAAGCATGTAGCCAAATACCAATGTCCTCCCTGAAACATAATTGTCCTGAATCAAATTTGTGACATGCTGACGCGTGTCTTAAACTCTCTCTCTCTCTCTCTCTCTCTCTCTCTCTGTGTGTGTGTGTGGGACAAAAAAAATTATAATATAGTCAAAAGGTTCATAAATTTTAATAATTCAAGGTAAAAAGTGAAAACTTGTATATTATATTGATCCATTACACAAAGTGAAATATTTCACTTTGTGTAATGAATATAATGCACGAGTTACAATTTTTTTGTAACTTTTTTTTTCAGAAATTACTGAACTTAGACTACATTCTAATTTTTTTTAGCCCTACCAGTATGTAAGTATGTGTGTGGATGGCTGAGCAATGTACATACCTGAATTTCCTTGATGAGATGGTGAACAGATTCACCAAAGTAGATGATTAAACATTTCAGAACTGATTCCCTCCTTGTGTTGATGTCCACGACCTGAACAAAATGCATTCATTAAAATTACATGATCCCTTTTTACCACTTACAGGAAAAATCTGGTGTGAAACAGACAAAAAGTATTTTGAAACATGATAAAAATGTTACCGTTCATCATGGAGCATTTTTTTAATAACATCATGCCTGCCTTTAAAGACCTTTAGCCTATATGTGCAAAAGGCTCACAATATTAGTGTTAGGGGCATCATGCTCAGTGCTATAAATCAGTATTGAATGTTACTGTGTGTTCACACCGCCGGTGGCGAGAGCGTCAAAGTGACAGGAAAACACTCCGGTGAGAGCGGCGCGTCTTGGACGGTGAGAGCGTCGAGGTAATGAGTTATCATGCGGTTCGTTGGCAACCAATCGGAATGTAGAGGTCCTCGCTTGAGAGGATTTCGATTGGTTACCGCAATTTGTCATTTACTTTGACCCTCCCGCCGGTGGCGGTTTGACCGAACAGTACAGCGTTGTTGGCAGGGCGGCCAAGGCGAATGTTGACGCTCTTGCCGGCGGCGGTGTGAACGCATGGTAATGCACGAATCACCTAACTTACTGACCCCAACCCCCTCCCCTCCATGGCAAAAACAACTTACCAGTGTCAGCGAAGACTTGAAAGACAACCAAAACTGGCACCAGGAACTAGGCCTACCAAGCAGCAGCTTTCCTAAAATTCAAATCCAAACATTAATCCGATTTAGTTTTACAGTTTCAAAGTGTAAATTCATTTTCCTCACATTCATTTCCTGCCTTCGCAAATTTAAAACATAAAACACATAAAATCTGCGTTCATATTGGCATTGAGCGCCCTGAGCAGAGTCAGTTAGCCTAAACTCTGAGCGGGAAACGTTACACGTCACTCGCATGAGGTGATTCATTTCTTTCGGCAAAGAAATGCAATATACTCAAGCCTTAGTCATGAATACATTTTTTTTTTTACAACATTCAGAGCAAAAAAATATTTTTTTCCTTTCATAATATCCGTTCAATCGGTCTATATAATATTAAGTTCTTGGATTTCCCAGGAAAATCGTTAGCTGTAAAATGGCGCAATGTTAACGCTATACCGCTAATGTCAAAATTAACGTTATAATAACTTCTAATCTGCGTGTCTGTTCGTTAAAATGATATGACATTAATGCTATTCAACTATTTAATGCTGGATGAGTTTCCTTATTACATTAACGTTATGCTAGATAGGTCGTGCTAGCCTGGCTATCAGTAAAACAGTGCCAAGGAAGTCACCTTATAAAAACTGAACTAGTTACCTTATAAAAAATTTAATGAAATAAAGGGCAAAGATAACGCAGCCGTGCAATTTTGGTTAATTCCTCCCTTACCTGACAAACGTGTCTTGTTCGAGTCGCGCTGTTCAGCAGCAGCCAGCCTCCTCCGACTTCTCCAGAACTTTCTCTCGAGTTTTCATGTGCGCATGCGCAAACCATGCTTAATCTAATAAAAGTCGTTTGATCGAATGTATAATTTAAATTTCATTGTTATGTTATAATTTTATATTGTATCGATCTAAGAAAATAGATTGAAAGACACATACAAATTCCAAAATGTAATTTTACTTAACAATCTAATAGTTTTAGGCTATTGGAATGAAAAAAAATATATCAAACGAAAAACAGCAATGTTTTACTTTTTACAGTGTAAAGAGTAAAGGGTCAAGAGTAACCAACTAAAGCAGACACTGATCTCCAGCATGGTGAAGAAACTATTATTGACAGAAATAAAGTCAGTCTGGTTAGTAATGCGTGAAGCTGGTAATGCTGTGTGTGGAGTTTTTTAATTCTCCTCTGCTGAGATATTGAGAGATTTAATGTCTTCTTTTATCTTCAGTTGGTTTCATCTAAGGCTTTGGCTGAAGTCAGTTGTAGTTCTTGTGTTTCTCTTTCCTTCAGTGATTCTGCTCATTATCGTCATCAGGTGTTCATCATTAATGCTCAATCATCACTCAATTATCTCATTCACTTCAACACTGCTTCAATGGTACTTTAACTCAGTAGTGAGCACACACATGAACACTAGGACCTGTTAATTTAACATGGGCGTTTTCTGTGTACTATTACAGAAATCTTAACTGTTTCATTTATCAATTCAATTACATAAATCATACATTTATGTATGACTTACATTTATGAATCACATTAAGTTGATTAATTTGTTTATGTTAAAATTATGTAATCCAAATGCATGGGAAATGTATATGCAATTCAAATACATAAATCTTATGTTTAGACATGAAATTTGTTTTTGAGTGCAACAGGCTGAGCTTTATCGTCCGAGCTACGTATGATGTATTGCCCTCTCCCACAAACCTGCAGCTATGGTTTGGAAAGGACCCATCCTGCCCCCTGTGTACAATCCCTGCAACTCTCAAGCACATCCTGATTGGCTGTAGGACCAGCCTCACTCAAGGCAGATACACATGGAGACACAACAAGGTCCTCAGGTGTCTAGCCAACAAACTTGAGTGTAAGAGGGCATCCATCAACACCCAACCCTTCAACATCCAGGATGTGCGCCGACACCCACCATCGTTTAGGAGGAAGGGGGACAAGCTGAGGGCTAGCCCCTCAAACCCTGATCTGACCCCACTGAATGCAGCCAGGGACTGGCAGATGCGAGTCGACCTAGATCAGAGGTCTAATGCCTGCCAACTCGCCTATACATCATAAAACTGACAGTTCCCTGGGAGTACGCCATCGAAGAAGCTGTGTTACTCCAACTTAGGCAGAGGACATAGGCTGGAAGATAAGGGTGTGCCCAGCGGAGGTGGGGTGTAGGGGCTTTGTAGCCAGCACAACAGTGAAGCTCCTTAGGGAGGTTGGAGTCAGGGGACAGGGTCACAGACAAGCCATCAAAGAGCTGGCCAACACTGCCGAGAGGCCGAGCCATTGGCTGTGGCTGAAGAGGAGCGATACCACCTGGGCTGCTAAGGCAAACAGCTAACCGCGGGACACACACACAGGCTTGATCAACCTGTGGTGGGCCTGCCTCAGCAGAGGGTGTATTGTGATAAATAGCCGAAACACCCTGTGATGCTGAGGTACACAACTGACGATGTATAGCGGTGGTAAAGCCTTATAGCAGCCACCCTTCGAGGATTCCCAAATTAGAAGTGGTGTTAACATTAGGGATTGCAACATCTAGTCACTAACCTCTTGAAAACCCACTGCTGCACAAAAACCACAGATAGGCGTACACGTAACTGTCCAAACTCCTCTTTGGATCGTTTCCGAAGGGAAATGATGAAAGATATTGACATTGATTAAGTGGCCCTGACCTTGACAGCAAACAAACGCATTATCAAAAGCTGTTGGCTTGCTGTAGTGAGGGCACAAATCTCACCCAGCCCACGCTTAGTCATACATATTTGAACAGTTTGTCCTGTTTTATCTTCCCCAGATCCACGCGCACACACACAAAAACTGTTTTCTTGCTAGGACGAACAACAATAAAATGTTAATGTAAATAAAATGTAAATATTTGTTATAAATTGCAACATGTTTATACATCTGATAAAGTGTTAAACATTTGAACTACTGTTCAAATGAGATTATTACTGCAAATAGACCTCTCCATTATTAAGCTTCAATAATGAAGCATTCAACTTTCAAGTGACAAACTATTTCTATTAAATTACCATCTTGGGGTTGACAATGAGTGTCAAAATAAATAGTTTTATTATGTTATTCTTTAATGTTTTTCAATATTGTGCAACATTATGCATGTGAGACTAAGGTTATATTATTTGCTATTGTAGTCATGGGCGTCAGTTTGGTTTGAAATGTGCTGGGGACAGAGACGCATTCAGAAGTGCGTTTTCAGAAGTGCTGGGTACATGATGCATTTTTTTTTTTCTTTAGCGCAGGTCATGTTTTGAAAGACGAAATTAATATAAATCCGATCTTCAATTCCCGTGCTATATGCACATTTAACGGAGTTCATGTCAACGAAAACAATGCTCATATAGCATTTTATTCATCAGCTCATTTCAACATCAAAGACTGCATTATGAGAACGAGCGACCTGAGCACTGGTAAGAGCCCTTAGTCTCATTAGTTTTAATGAAGATGATTGTGCTTTTGAGCATCTAGACTCAGCTTATTTTCAGTTTCACTTGTGGCAGTTTGCGTGTTGGCTTGCTTTACTCATTTGCGGCGATGCGTGTTGCATAGCGCCGTCCTAAAAGGCCCGAAGCCCGGCCCGCGTCTGAGGTAGGCTATGACTGGAAAATTGGCCCGAAGCCCGGCCCTAGGGGCGTAAAAAAGTCGGGCAGAAATGTAGGGCTCTACTTTGAGTAAGGCTGAAAGCGTCTTTCTTTTTAATACATTTCAGAATGTCTTAATTACAGTAGGCCTAGCCAATAGATAGTTATGATATTTGTGGCTGCACCGGGGTCCGTCATTACGCTAATCATGAGCGGTCCATGGCACCTGCTACCCATGGCTGTTAAGAACTGTAGGCTACATCAATACATTACAACATTTTCGTGCTAAGGGCACTGCCAACGATACAGGCAGCGGAAGAGCCTATTTTACAGAGCTTGCTTCTGCTTTTCAAACGTTTTTACGACAAAAGATGTCGTTAAAACGACATGAGATATCATTATTACGACACAATTGAGTGGAAAATATATGTGTGTGGCAGCAATGCTTCACCGTAAAATTGAGGTGTAAAAAAAAAAAAAAAAAGTGGTGGGTACAAAAGGACTCATGATGAAATCTGGTGGGTACGCGTCCCCCCGTCCCCCCCGAAATCGACGCCTATGATTGTAGTTACTGAAACAAAATAAATTAATAACCAGGGACGTGCACAGGGGGGTTGCTCAGGTTGCCCAGGCAACTGCCCATATGCCCTTCTCGACTCAGGTTGCCCTTCCGAGGTGGACAAAAATAAATACAAAAATCGTACAATGGATGCAGTATTTCACGTAGGCATAAAAAAAAAATATATAATAATCGCAAAGTCTCATTCACTTCCATATTCGGGCACCCGTCCGAAAGTGAAGTCAGTAGGGGGGAAGGGCAAACTCTGTTTACGTGGCTGCAGCGCTGCACGCGACCGGCACCTGAGCCTGCATGAGCGGCACTGGAGCATAGTTGCCAGAGTCGCGGTTTTCCCGCACAATTGGGCTATTCTAAAAAAGGAGTCGCGGGGAAAGGTTACGGAGCTGCAGGTTGCGTTTTTTTGGGCTACTTTTATAATGTACCGCGGCCGCAACAAAAATTGCAGGCAAAGAAATATGAAAATGGAACCGTTTATTAGTTTGTATTGATCCCCCGGGAATGAATACTTGGCAACAACCGCTGCTGCTCGTGTGCATTTGATGTAACATCATCACACGAGTTATGGTTGTAGTAGAAGCATCGGTTCGGTTGTCCGTGGAAGAACAAGCAGCATTATATATTGTCAGGTAGGCTACATGGAGAAAAACCATCACTGCAAATACTTTCTCTCTTTACTGCTGAAATCTATTCAGAAAGGTGGGGAAGAGAGCACAAATTTCTAAAAGAAAACAGCCCTAAGATTGTATATAGTTCTGTTCTTCTGCTCACCAAGGCTGCATTTATGTTATTAAAATATAAAATAAGCTGTAATATTGTGAAATATTACTTAAATGTTAAGTAACTGTTTTCTATTTGAGTATATTTTAAAATGTAATTTAGTCCTGTGATCAATTTAATTTTAATAAAGATCAATTTATGATTAATTCAAAGAAATTAATACATTTATTCAGCAAGAATGCATTAAATTGATCAAGTATAGACATTTATAATGTTGCAAAAGCTTTATATTTCAGATAAATGCTGTTCTTTTTAACTTTCTTTTCATTAAATAATCCTGAAAAAAAGGTGCACAACTTTTTCAACATTGATAATAATCAGAACTGTTTCTTGAGATATATTATACAATTGCATATATTGCATATTAGAATGATTTCTGAAGGATCATGTGAATCACAGAAATAAATTGTATTTCAAAATATATTCAAATGGAAAAAAAAGTTAGCCTATTTTAAATTGTAAAAATATTTCACAATAGTACTTCTTTTTGCTGTATTTTGGTTCAAATAAACGCAGCCTTGGTGAGCAGAAGAGACTTCTTTCAAAAACAATCAAAATAGTACAGTCAGTTTCCAAACTTTTAATATATATATATATATATACACACGGTTGTCGGGTGAGACAACTTAACGTTGTCAGAAAGGTATAACAAACGGACGATCATCATCATCATGTTTAATGAAATGAATTAAAATCTTTATAAATCCAGGATGAGTTTGCCACGTTTAGCCTAAATAATCAGACAGATAGCTTGCAGACAAGCAGCCTGGGCTACCATTTTTTTGGTAGGCATTAGGCAAACTAAGCTACATGTCTGCTGATAGTTAGTTTCTCACATTTTGTTTTAGCAAGAAGAATGAATGATGGAAGTAATGCATCAAATTAATTATTTTATTCAAAATGGTTAAATGCCTAAATCCTATCACTATTTTGGGTATTGTTTGAAGTGCCCTTTTTTTTAGGTCAGAGCAACTGCCCCTCAAAATTCCTGTGCACGTCCCTGTTAATAACCTTAATTCCCATTTTCTCCAAAAATCCAAAAGCCAATGGAAAAAAACCTATTGTCTTTTTGCTAAGGGAACCAGAATGATACTAACTGCTGGGCTGGCCTACAAAATTATGTCATCCCTGAAGCATTCTATTTCTAAATGTAATGTAAAAAAAAAAAATGTTTTTGGTAAAAGAAACCTTAATAATATCAGTGAACCAAAAAAAAAAAAAATCCTTATAAAATCGATATAACCTTTTTCAATGTTTAAACACTCCTTAAAGGGTTAGTTCACCCAAAAATGAAAATTCTGTCAGTAATTACTCACCCTCATGTTGTTCCAACCATGTAAGACCTTCGTTCATCTTCGGAACATGATTTAGTATATTTTTGATGAAATCTGAGAGCTGTCTCACTCCTCCATAGGCTTTCAGAGGGACTGAAACTTGATGGCCCAGAATAGTAAGTAAAAACGTAATTTAAGGAGTCCAAATGACTACAGTTGCTCTGTATTAAGTCTATCATGCGACGAAAATACTTTTTGAGCGGAAAAACAACAAAAATAACGACTTTATCACACTATTATTGTTGTTCAATTTGAGCCTCTGACGAGAGTTCGCGGGAGTGCCACGACGCATGCGCGAGAACTGAGATTAACCCTACTCCGAAAGAGTGAGCAGCCAGTCAAGTAGTAGTAGAAGAAGAACACCGTAATCTCAGTTCTCACGCATGCGTCGTGGCACTCCCGCGAACTCTCGTCAGAGGCTCAAATTGAACAACAATAATAGTGTGATAAAGTCGTTATTTTTGTTGTTTTTCCGCTCAAAAAGTATTTTCGTCGCATGATAGACTTAATACAGAGCAACTGTAGTCATTTGGACTCCTTAAATGACGTTTTTACTTACTATTCTGGGCCATCAAGTTTCATTCCCTCTGAAAGCCTATGGAGGAGTGAGACAGCTCTCAGATTTCATCCAAAATATACTAAATTATGTTCCGAAGATGAACGAAGGTCTTACATGGTTGGAACAACATGAGGGTGAGTAATTACTGACAGAATTTTCATTTTTGGGTGAACTAACCCTTTAAGACCTTTGACATTCTCTCGCAATGTCATACTGAAAATACACTGTCTACTGTAAGTCTGTAAAGGCCCTGATATACTTCAAACGAAATCGAAGAACAAAATCAGGCCAAAATGAAGTTTCTTTGGAGTTAATTTTGGGAGTTCAAAACAGCATGACAAAGCGAACTTTCTGGAAACCTTCGGGATGTTCGCTAACAGTGTACCGCTGGACATGTATTTCGAACTTCGTTTTACCCCTAATCGAAGAACGAAAAAGAACTTTGCCGTGAGTGTATCAGGGGCTTTACTCTTCAACTGTAAATACAGTATGTGATCTAAACCACTTTATTTAGAGGACAAAATTAGCACTGATCCTGAATTACAAACAGTGAGAAGGAAGGAGATAAACAGTAAACTTGTACAACTCTCCTTGTAATTATATAGCTCTAGTATTGCTAGTTATTACTTAATAGACTGAAGATATTCCGTTGAGGATATATAAGGCAGCAGAAGGCGATCATCCAGACTCTGGTGGAACAGAAGCACATGTAGCTCTTCCACCTCATAACTAGTTCGGCCACAACCCCCATTCCTAGAACACAGAAGAAGGCGGTTATTGGTTAGTTTCAAAGCAAACAGGCTCATTGGAAAAAACGTGCCTGCGCCAACATTTCTGCAGAATTATGTTACGCTTATTGCATGTTTCAAATGGAAATGTCCAGTGAGTGCCATTTAAAACATGTTCGGTTTTGTATCATGATTTGTGTTTCTTGGAATTTGGAATCTGAGTAAATACATCTGAGTGAATGCCCTCCTTCATTTTGAATGAACAGTCGAAGTACAAACATTAATCATCAGATGATCTGGCAGTCTTTTCTATGTTGTCTATACCCGTTTGATTCATCATCAGAGAGTCACAGTCCCTTTGGGACACATGGATGTCCTTGACTTGTCCCAGTGTGCTGTTGTCTGTACCTTTGCTGTCACCTGATATCAATACATCCGTGGGTTTTTAATGACTTTGTGTATCACACAGATGACACAATGAGTTTATTTCACTTCCTTGAGATTGTGTACTGACAACATTTGAATCAAACTCTATTCCCGTGTGCATCCATAACTGTTTTGAATTCAAAGTTGACATTTGACTCTATTCCAGCTTCTTTATGGTCCAGCTCTAAGATGTAGCTGTATATATTATTTATACACATAATAAAATAATTTATTTATTAAAAAATAAATAATTTTAAATAAAAATTAACTAGATTAATCACATATTTTTTCTGTGATTAATCATGATTAATCACCACTAAAAACACTTAATATTTAATTATATTTTATAATGTTATAATTTCAGTTATTCTCCAAATTGATGTAGAAACAACATAAGGAAAGAATATTTTAAATACTTGTTTATCTTTTTATGAATGAAGGCCAGTATCACTGATACTAATACTGATGTCTCTATGAAATAAAATGTAATTGACATTTCAATGAAATAACACACTTAACTGTGTTGACAGGTATGGATGGGAACCATGTGGAAATCAGGCAGCCAATCATAATGTGGTTTTGCGTTTTCATGTGGACAGAGATTTTTTTTTTAAACCGTGCTTGTGTGGACGCAATTGTTTTTTAAAACGGAGGAGGAAAAACTCTGGTTATAAAAATACAGGTGTACGTGTGGACTAGGCCTTAATACTGTTTATAGTAGCAGAACAGGAAGAAGCCCTTCACCCTGTGCTCTGAATATCCATTTCAAATCACATGTCTGAAGAAAACCAACCTGTTGAGTGCCTTGAAAATAAACTGTAACAAACTCCGTGACTGAACTCAGTGTATTCTTTATTTCTCACATGTCATGGTACAACTACTTCACTTATCTTTTTATTCTTTTTGCTCTCTTACCAGAGCTCCCTCTAGTGGCTTACTCTAGAACACCACATATCCCTCTCTCTTAAGAATAAACATACCATAGCAACTTTGTCTTGTTACTAGTAACAGTAAAGATAACATTTTAACATTTCCTTTTTAGCCTTTTTATAATAGTACTCCCAACAGTAAGACTTGGAATCAAAACCTTCACTATGACCCTCACAAAATATTCACAGAACAGTTGTTATTTTTCCTTAAACTTCAGAGACACAATTTATGTATTATTAATGCGTTAAATCACATTTTACATCACATAGTCCCGGGTCCATGCAGGCGCACACCTACTCCGAACAGGCCGTGCAACTACAGTTGGTTGTTCACCACCTATCGGTTCAGTGTTCCCCGCGTCAAACAACGGCAAATCACTGGACTCCTCTGTTCTGCTTGGAGCGAGTGCAGGTGCCAGGTGAGATGCATTCCAGCATCGCCCATCTGACAGCTTGTATGTGTACAGTCCTCTCTTACCCACAACCTGTAGGGGTTTTCCAAATTTAGACTGAGTCTTTGGCACAATTCCTGGCCTCTTTACACGGACATAGGATCCACACTGAAATGAGACATGCTTTGCACTGCGTTTTCTGTCACTGTACTGTTTGCTTTTTGACTGTTTCTCTCTCACATGTGAAGCAAGCTGTTGAGATGAGAGCGGTTTACCTGCAGGTGGTAAGTGAAGACCCGAAACGTTAAGTTTGGTTAACATGGGTCTACCATGCAAGAGCTCAGCTGGCGTGCAGTGTGTAGTGGCATGCGGCGTTGAACGGTATGCCTGCAGAAAGTCTTTAGTAAACTCCTTCCACCCTCTTCCTTCCAGTGATGCAGTCTGTAAGCTATCCTTTAAGCTGCGATTGAAACGTTCGACTTCTCCGTTTGCTCTTGGGTAGTACACAGATGATGTCCTGTGTGTGATTCCTCTGTTTTGCAAGAACCGCTTGAAGTCGTATGAAGTGAATTGTACTCCATGGTCAGAAATCAGCTCTTTTGGATTCCCCTCTCTACTAAACACTGTAGACAGGAACTGAATCACGGACTGGGTGGTAGGATGTGAGACAAACGCCATTTCCGGCCACTTACTGTAATAGTCCACCAGAGTGACTACAAAGCGACAGTCCATGGGTGCTGCATCAAAAGGACCCATAATGTCTATGGCCACTTTTTCCCAGGCGTCAGTAGGATATGGCACAGGTTGGAGTGGTGTTGTGTATGTAACAGCCGATTTGTCATGTAACTGACACGTGACACAAGATTTGACTGTTGTTTCCACTTGAGCGTCCATGCCAGGCCACCAGTAGAGTTCTCTCAGCCTCCTTTTCGTCCTCACGATGCCCTGATGTGTGTCGTGTGCAAGCTCAATAAACTTAGGCTGGAGACATTCTGGAACTATGAGGCGGCTGGTCCCACGCACCACACAACCATCCTGGAGCGAAAGTTCTTGGCGTACTTGAAAATATGGCTGTAATGCACGATCCAGTACTTTTGCACACTTTGGCCATTTTGAAGTAAGTAGTCTCCGCAACTCGGCTTGCAGAGGACACAAATCGCATGCTGCTTTGAACTCGGAGCTGGTTATTGTAGTGAGCGTAGAAGTGAGTGCTACAACTTCAACATCATGTTCCAGACTTGGTTCAGTACTAGGCAGTGGTAAGCGAGATAAACAGTCTGCAGTCACATTCTCACACCCTGGCTTATACTGAATGTCATACGTAAATGCCATCAGCCTAGCTGACCATCTGGCTATGCGCATACCTGCTCTGCCTTGACCCTTAGATGTCAAAAGAGTGGTTAGTGGGCTGTGATCTGTCCGCAGTATGAAGTGTCGTCCCCACAGGTAGGTCCTCCATCTCTCTGTGGCCCAAACACATGCTAGCGCTTCTTTTTCTACCGTGGAGTACTTCCTTTCTGCTGCTGTAAGAGTGCGTGAAGCAAATGCCACGGTTCTCTGTTTTGTCTGCATGCAGCTGGGTAAGAACCCCTCCAATTCCATAGTCTGAGGCGTCTGTGGTCACGATAGTGGTTAGTTCTGGATTGAAAAGTGTGAGGGCAGCACTATTCACAATCAGTCTCTTTACCGTCTCAAAGCTCTCCTGAGCCTCAGGTGACCACATGAATGGAACGGAGCCTCGTAAAATCATGCGCAGTGGCTCCACCACTGTAGCAAAGTTTGGTATGAACTTAGAATACCATGATGTAAGCCCCAGAAATGAACGAAGACTGACCACGTCAGCCGGGGGTGGAGCATCTGCCACTGCAGAGACATGAGAAGCATCAGGCCGCAATCCCTTCCCAGACAGCGTGTGGCCCAGAAATGACAGTTCTGGCCGTCTGAAGTGACACTTTGCTGTGTTAAGTTTCAGTCCTGCCTTTTCAATTCGCTGCAGCACGGATTGCAGGTTATCATCATGTTCCTTAAGTGTTGCTCCTGCGACCATGATATCGTCTAAGTAGCAATGGACTCCAGGCTGACCTTAAAGAATTTCAGACATCATCCTCTGAAAGCAGCTTGGAGCTGAGGCCAGTCCATACGGAACCCTTTTAAAGCGGAATAACCCATCATGCGTTATAAATGCAGTCATGTTTCGACTGTCCTCATGCAACATGACCTGATGGTAAGCACTTTGGAGGTCTAATGTGGAGAACATTATAGCGCCACACAGGCTTGCGAACATCTCCTCCATATGCGGAAGAGGGAAGCTGTCCACTACGATGGCTTTATTAGGCTCACGTAAATCGACGCAGAGCCGGATCCCTCCGTCTTTTTTTCTGGTGACCACTATTGGGGAGACCCACTCAGATGCATCTACAGGCTCGATTACATCCTGTTCTATGAGCTTCTGTAATTCTTTGGACACCTCATCACGAATTGAGAAAGGTAACCGCCTGAGTTTCTGTTGGACGGGTTGAACCTCAGGCCGCATCGTGACACGATGTACAAATCCTCTTGCACATCCCAGTCTGTTTTTAGCAGCCACAGACGAGACTGGATTCACACAATGTGCTGTACTAATCTTGCCATCACATAATTGTAAACACAGTCCAGTAAAGAGGTCTCTGCCCAACACAGCTGATCCTTTTTGTACGATGTACAAGTCTGCAGTAGTGCAATGGTCACCATATGAAACGCTGGCTGGCATGCATCCTTTCACTTCGATTGCATCGCCCCCAAAACTAACTAGACTGAGTTTCGGCGATGAGAGCGGTGCTTGATTGAACAATGCGTGTAAATGGACATTGGTAATATAGACACAGCCGATCCAGTATCTACCATTAGCTGAATGTCCCGTTTTTGTCCTGTGCTTACACTTATTTGTACTGTACACATTATTTTGCCACAGTCACGAGCGGAATGTTCCACATTTAACACAATGACTTCAGGCACTGTAATTTCACTCACCCGTTTGCTTCCACGACATGCCTTAGCATAATGTCCTTTTTTATTACAGTTCCTGCATACCGCATCCTTAGCAGGGCATCCAGAAAAATTAGCTGCGTGCTGATCGGATCCACAGCGGTAGCAAATTAGTGAACGGGTGGGTTTGGGCGATCCGCGCATCGCGCTGGCTTTGCTTTTGCTCCGTCGGGGACTGTTGTATTGTTGAACTGCTTGTACTGAGTTGTCCGATGACGTTATCATTGCTTTGGCCTCTGCTGTTGCAGTTTCAATTTGCCGCGCGAGCGTCACAGCTTTCTTAAGGTCGAGTGGTACTTCCAGCAGCAACCGTTCTCTGATGCGTGCTGAATTAGTCTTTTCAACCAGCTGGTCGCGTATCATCTCGTCCTCCATAGCGGCGAATTCGCAGGTGGCAGCGAGTTCACGCAGAGCAGCGACATATTGGTCTGTGGTCTCGCCTGCGCGTTGACTCCGTTGGCGAAAGCGGTAGCGTTCAGCAACCACATTAACTTTAGGGACAAAAAAGTCCTGAATTGCACTCAAAGCAGAAGCGTACGTATCGTCTCCCTGTTGGCTCACATTTAGGGTGTAGAACAGTCTTTGCCCCTCCGCTCCGAGGCAGTGTATTAGAAGTGCACGCTTCCTAGCAGTAGATAGTTCTTCTCCCAGGGCCAGCAAGAAATTTTCGAAAGTTTTAATCCATGCTTTGAACGGAATCGGCGGTTCTCCCACCGTTTGCATGAACGGGGTGGGTTGGCTCAAACTAAAAGCCATCCTCGTCGCCAATATGTTGAGTGCCTTGAAAATAAACTGTAACAAACTCCGTGACTGAACTCAGTGTATTCTTTATTTCTCACATGTCATGGTACAACTACTTCACTTATCTTTTTATTCTTTTTGCTCTCTTACCAGAGCTCCCTCTAGTGGCTTACTCTAGAACACCACACAACCACAGGAGGTTTCAGTTTGACTCAGATGAATGGTACTGTGAGCTCATACGTAGTTTTAACTTTGTACTTACTTATATACACTAAAACTGAGAACTTACTGTAATAAATGTACACAACAAGTTTTAAATCAGTTACATTCGATTTTACCATGAATTGTAGTTTATACACAATTCACACAATATTCTTCAGGCAACTTTTAAAAAGTAGTTTAAATGATAAGAATAAAGAATATGTTCACCCATTAAGAACAGTTAAACTCTTAATAAGGGCCAGATCAACTATAACATATGATATGCAAACACAGCTTGTGAAACTAGGAGCGTGTCGGGGGAGGATTCACACCAGCTGGAGTGTATTCAGCAGATTCAGCAGTTTCATCCGACACCGAACAACTGAAGGAAATGTTTCACATGTTTGTTTTGTTCTGTTTGAGCCGCTGGAGTCTGATTGGTAAGTTACAAACTCATTTTTTGGATCTGCGTAAGATTCTCGCACATGCTTCATGGTGCTTCGTGAGTTCACGTCCGAGGCCTACACGGAAGACAAGAACCCTATGGAATAAAGTCGTTATTTTGCGCACAAAAACTATTGTCGTTGCTTCGTAAAATTATTGTAGAGCCACTGTAGTGAGATGGACTTTGTAACTACGTTTTTAGTGCCTTTTATGGGTCTTGTGTAGCCTGGATGCCAGCCGAACTTAGCCCCACCCACAACAATTGTGCTCGGGCAGTTCGGTCTGGACTTTCTCCATAGAGGAGTAATTATGTCCGAACAGAAACTGTTCGGACCAATGAAATTGTCAGGGCGGGCTTTAGACGATGATGGATAGATGATCAACAGTAACGTAATCATCCACGTCACCAAAGGCGCTTGGGTTGAATTTGTTCTAATCCTAAACTGAGAACTTGTTCATATATGCATTCACCTACTATTTCTCTCAGAAATGAGGATGGTGTTGGTAAGTACTCTGTGTATCCTTAAATTCTTTTTTTACAACACCGGCAAAGATCGTTTACACTCATCTTTTTCTTCTAACGTAACTTATTCCAGCGTGCGTGCAGACAGGGTTGCCAAGTTTTTACAACAAAACCCGGCCAATTGCTACTCAAAACTAGCCCAAAAACAAGCCCAATAGCTTTCCGGGAGGGTTCTCCGGGAAAAAAAAGGGCATTTGGTGGGTAAAATATGTATTATTTTGGCAGGGCTGCCTGCTAAAATTCGCATTCCTGGGTCTGTATATCACATAATTGGGGTCGCTTCAACCCGCGGACTTGGCAACACAGTGCAGTTGAGTTCTGTTGACATTTGACAACTAACGTTAATGCGTCGCTCCGTTGCTCTGATTGGTTGTAGGTCTATCCAATTGAGATCTTTCCTGGCTCGGTTGAAACACGCCCCATAATCACAGCCCAACAGAGCAGTATCAGACTCAAATTCTGACTAGAATTGATGTTTTATAAACAAATTTCGGGAGGAACACATTCAGGAAATTAAAACTGTTAAGTGGAGCAGATCCAGATAATTAAACCTAATTGAACACAAGAGGAGCTCATTAAAAAATCAACGATAGGAGGTGTATATAGACTGCCGATTTACCTTCCTGTCGTTGACTGTTTCTTAGCATCCCTCCACCACCCCTTCTCCTCACTTAATTAAACTCACATAAGACATCAAATTAATATATGTAGTCTAGTTCTAGACTATTTCCATCACGGGGGGGTACTCTGGGTTCGGGCAAAATTCCGAGCCCGGAGCCCTCCCCCGGACAGCACGCCAAATACGCATAATATTTACTCTATTTAATTTGATGTAAGTGTGAACTCGTGAATTGAGTATGACGACGTCAGGCTAGGTCTTGTGAGTGTGAATGTACTGAATGCCAATGGAGGCCTATCTGAGGCTTTTCTCAGCCATCAGCTTTCAACAAAAATATCTTCATTTGTGTTCTGAAGATGAACGGAGGTCTTACAGGTGACGAACGACATGAGGGTGATTTTTTGGGGAACTAACCCTTTAAAGATGAAAGACTTATTAACTTCATCTTCGTCTTTGTGTTTCTGCTGCTGCTCTGAATGTTCTCAACTTCAAGTCTTAAACTTCTGCTGTTTTTAAGCTTTCTAAACCATCAGAAACCTTCATCTATCTGTGTGTTCATCAGGTGTGTTTGGTGTGTCAGTGATGGAGGGAGATTCTGTCACTCTAAACACTGATGTTACTGAAATACGTGAAGATGACATAACGTGGACATTTGGAGCTGAAAAGTATCTCATAGCTAAAAAAAAAGAAGCAAATCTTTTCCATATATAACGGCACTGATGGGAGATTCAGAGACAGACTGAAGCTGGATCATCAAACTGGATCTCTGACCACCACAAACATCACAACTGAACATGAGGGACATTATGAACTACAGATATGGACACAACAAACTAGATCAAAAACATGCAATGTTTCTGTCTATGGTGAGTAGAGATGTAATTTGTCCAAATGTTCACATTTATCAATTTGCCCAGTTGTGTTTTGCCCAGAGTCTGTTTTAAGAGTTTAGAAAAAGTATCTGAAGTATGGGTAAGTGCTTGTTAGCGATTGAAAAAAACTGTAAATGATTTCAAACATAGATGTTTTACAAGATAAAATATTTCAGAGATCTACTACTTAAATACTACTTTAAAAATATCAGTTGTTTCAATCTTTCTTTTAATATTTTTTCAATACGTTTGCGCTGCTGCTGTTGTTGCAGAAGTAGAGGCTTAAAACTATATTTAAAGATTGGAACATTAGGTCTTAATTTATGATACTGTGTTTAAGCATTTCTAAATAAGACCAGAAGAATCCATGATTTTGGTATTGTGTAAGCTTGTATGACAATAAAATGTAATCATTTTAGAATCGATTTAACTGCATATTGTGTGAAAACAACATGGATTGTGTTAATGTATGGTAACAACAGACGGATGTTGTGCTAATTGTGATTAGAGTTTTGGAAAATGTTTATTACAACTGATGTGAAGTACGACAGGGCCTTTTCTTCATTTGAGTCAAATATGTTGATATTAGTTGAAAACATGTTGCACTCTTACAGGTCAAGTGGGGTGTTGAAGGATAAGATTTGTTAAATACCTCAGGGGGAAATAATTTGAAATGTTGGTTTCTCAAAATAAAAAAAGTTTAGTCACACGTTTTTTACAATCGCTATGAAATTTTTTTTCAATACTTTTAACAATTTTCCTAAAATCTTAATGCAGTTAGCACAACATCTTTCTGTGTAGTGTCACGATTCTATGAGAGAGGACTCAAATGCAGGAATGAGTGATCAGGGGTTTATTGACAAACAGCAGACAAGACAAGACATGGTGAGGAGGTGAACAGTCCAAACAGTAGGCGGGTTAGGAGCACAATCACAGGCAGGAAGAGCAGCCACAATAACTAGCTCCAGAAGGTGGTAGACTGGAGAGCAGTTCTGACAGAGCAGCATGAGACCAGAGGATACCAGCGATGGCCAGGCAGGATTCCTAGGGTAATGCAGTCAGGTCATATCAGGAAACTCACCAAGCTTTCAGCTAGGCAAGGAGAGCAAGCTGCCAGGGAAGCTCTACTTGCAGGACAGGAACTAGGGACAGAAAACAAGAGGAGACAAGACCAAAAGGCAGCACAAACACTTAGCACTACTAGTATAACACACGTAGGTATAACGGATAACGAACCAGCAACCACATGAGGGAAAAAACACACCTTATAAAGGGAGCAGAGAACAAGAGGAACAGGTGAACACACTCAGACAAACAAGGAGCAGAGAACATGAGGAAAGGGTGTGCACACTCAGACAAGGAACAGGTGAGCACACAATCAGTTAATCAATGAGGACTAGACAAGGACTAAACAAGGGGGCGTGGTAACAGGTAACAAGGAGGCAGGACACAGGGAGCACATGGCAAACACAAACCAAGACAAAGCCATGTGTTCATGCACAACACAAACAAAGACACATTAAACAAAGATAAAACATACAGAGCTGTCAGAGGAGAACCCTGACATGTAGGCTATACAATTAACACATTTTGCCACCTTGGAATTATAAGGTTCTATCTGCATTCTGACTGGTTTGGAGATATTGAGCTTTAAAGTTTTTTCCATTCCATTTGACTGTGTAGAAAGAATTTTCTAAATAAAAAGTTCCAAAAAACTTAAAAAACAACATCACATAATGTAAAGAAGTTGTCACAGAATAAGAATGTGTGAATAACTCAATTTTGACAAAAATGTCAGATAGAACCTTGTAATTCCAAGGGGACGATTTATTGTTGCTTTTACACAAAATGCATATAGTTAACACACATTTAAAATGCTTGAACTTCTTTTACACACAATCTCAACCAAGACCAAAACAATGGATTTTTACTGCCAAATGTACCAGTGCTTTACAGTTCCCTTTCAGTCGGTCACGTTCGACATACGTCGGACGTACCGACGAATTGGGATCACTTCTGGGAGCCCCTATCAGCTTCGAGCTATATAGAACCGGCCAATTAACTATTGGCGTGCGAGATTTGGATCTCGCACTCCGCCCCGCACTGCGGGTATAAACAGGAAGCGAGAGCGAATGCACGCTGTCATTCATTCATTCACAAACGGCACATGAAGAGACTCTCATTAAATGAGTATTCCGCTGCTATCAGCAAGTTTACATATAGAAGACCGGAGAATCCAGAGGAGACGCGTGTTGGAGGAACGGCACACTTCAGCGGGATCCGCGCTGACTCATCGGCTGCCTCTGCAAGCAGAGAAAAACTGCTGTTTTCACAGCAACAGCACTGTTGGTCTTGTTGGGCGTTTTTCCTGCTGAGTACAGGCACGGGCTGCACACAAATCCCGTGCGCTGTCGCGTTTCCCCCTGAGTGCTTCAGCACAAGAGCGTTTCCTCACAAAAGAGCTTCACGGGTGACGCTGCGTCTTTTTCAAGATGGCATTCCACCCGTGCGTTTCTGGATGCGGTCGTTCCCTGGCGCCTACTGACGGTCACAATCGCTGTCTCACATGTTTGGGCAAACAGCACGCTGAGGCCGCGTTTGTGGATAGTTCATGTTCCCACTGCGGGAACATGACTATCTCGGAGCTAAGATCGAGACTCTCCTACCTCCGGGCTGGGGGAGTCCCCTTACCCATCCCACGATCTAGTTCTACCCCTAACCCGGGTAGACCTACTTCTTTGGATGGCCAGGGTGATCTGAGGATCACGTTTAGGGCAAACCCGCCGAGTGAAACTCCGCAGGCCCCTAATCCCTCGGTTCCGCAGCCGGTAGAGCTCCTGAGAGAACCTGCTGGACCCTCCCACGGGAGACCAGTGGTGACTTTCGGAGCTCCAGCAGACGAGCAGATGTCGATCGCTGCATTGGAGGGGGAGTTTCAGTCCTCGGAGGATGAAGGGTCAGCTGTACTGCCTCCCTCTGGGAGAGTGGCAACGGCTGTCCCGGACCCCGAGATGACGACTATGCTTGCCCGGGCCGCCGAAAGGGTAGGGCTCGTGTGGAACCCTCCACCGTGTCCCGAACCCTCTAGGTTGGACGATTGGTTCCTCGGGGCGGGTCGCGCTGGTTCTCAGCGTCCCGCCCCGACACCTTTCTTCCCGGAGGTGGAGCTCACGAGGTCGTGGACGGCACCTTTTTCTGCCAGAAACCGGCCGAGTGACTCCTCCCCCCTCACAACCCTCGACGGCCGACCAGCCAAGGGTTACGTGGGGATCCCGCCAGTGGAGCGCGCCGCCGCGATGCAACTGTGTCCGGCGACCACCTCTAACTGGCGCGGTGACCCAAGTCTCCCGTCCCGAGCCTGTAAGTTCTCTTCTGGTCTGACTGGAAAGGCTTACAAGGTTTGCGGACAGGCTACGTCCGCCCTGCATGGCATGGCACTGCTTCAGGTCCACCAGGCCCAGGCACTCCTTGACATGCCTCCGGGCGACGGGACGCAGCTGGGTTGTTCGGCTACGCGGTCGAGAGCTTTGCCCAACAGTTCTCGGGCCGCCCAGAAGCAGACGGCTTCGCCGAGGACGTCCACTCACCGCCGCCGCCGCCCCCGCCAACGCGCCGCAGCAGCCTAACACCAGCCGACGGTGTGGGGCCGGCCGTGGAAAGGATGTCCAGCCCGCTCAGGCCGCTGCCAAGCCAGGTGGCAAGCGCCGTCGCAAGCGACCCTGAGACGGGCTGCCCAGAGATGGAGGAAACTGCTCTTAGGGAGATGGCTGCAGCACCACTCCCTCCCCCGGAGGAGGGCCGGGGGAGAATCTTTTGTTTGACTGTTCCGCCCAAAACTTCAATAAAAGAGCAGTTTCCAATATCTCTGGGTGCCAAGAGAGCGCGCTTGGCGGTGGTAGACACTCCCATGCCTCGCCACCCTCAGGTGCCTCTCCCTTCGCCAGTAGGGGACGCCGGCTGTCAGGACGCACACAAGCGGCCTCCCCACACTCGCACGTCCTCTCCACGGATGCAGGTAAGTGTTGCACAGCACACTCAGATCCCGCTTTGGGCCGCCCCCATGCCGTCCGAGCCGGATCCCTGCGTTCCGCCTCGCTGCCCCGCTGCGGGTACGTCTGTGGTGTCGTTGATCCCCCTTGCTCGGAGTCTGGGAGCCTGGCTAGCGCTTCCCAGCCCGTCTCGGTGGCTCCTCCGTACCATCAGACTCGGCTATGGGATTCAGTTCGCCCGGCGTCCCCCCAAGTTCAGGGGCGTTCAGTTCACGACTGTAGTGGAAGCGAACGCCCCCGTGCTCAGGGCTGAGATTGCAGTCCTACTGGCGAAGGACGCGATAGAGCTGGTCCCTCCAGCCGATATGAGGTCCGAGTTCTACAGCCTGTACTTCATTGTACCCAAGAAAGGCGGCGGGTTACGACTGATTTTGGACCTGCGATTCCTGAACCGGTCCCTTCACAGGCTGCCGTTCAGGATGCTAACGCAAAAGCGCATCTTCAGGTGGTTTGCATCGATCGACCTGAAGGACGCGTACTTTCATGTCTCGATTCTCCCTCGACACCGGCCCTTTCTGCGCTTCGCGTTCGAGGGACGGGCATATCAGTACCGCGTCTTGCCCTTCGGCCTGTCCCTGTCGCCCCGCGTCGTCACGAAGGTTGCGACCATTGCTTCCATGAGAGAGCATGGCGTTCGCATCCTCAACTACCTCGACGACTGACTGATCCTTGCCCAGTCGCGAGAGCAGTTGTGCAAACACAGGGACAAGGTGCTCAGTCACCTCAGCCAGTTGGGACTTCGGGTCAACTGGGAGAAGAGCAAACACAGAGGATCTCTTTTCTCGGTATGGAGATAGACTCGGTCGCCATGACAGTGCGCTTCACAGAGGAGCGCGTCCAGTCAGTGTTGAACTGCTTGAATTCGTTCAAAGGCAGGACAGCGGTACCACTGAAACATTTTCAGAGGCTCCTGGGGCATATGGCATCCGCAGCCGCAGTAACGCCGCTCGGATTGCTTCATATGAGACCGCTTCAACGCTGGCTACACAACCGAGTCCCGAGATGGGCGTGGCACAGCGGATCCCTCCATGTCCAAGTGACTCCGAGGTGCCGCCAAACCTTCAGCCCGTGGTCGGACCCTTTGTTTCTACGGGCTGGAGTTCCCCTAGAACAAGTGTCCAGGCACTCCGTTGTCTCCACGGATGCCTCATCCACGGGTTGGGGTGCCACGTACAACGGGCTTGCAGTTTCGGGTCTGTGGACGGGGCCTCAACTGCAATGGCATATCAATTGCCTCGAGTTGTTAGCAGTTCGTCTTGCACTCACCCGCTTCAAAGTGCCGCTCAGAGGCAAGCACGTTCTGGTCCGGACGGACAACACTGCGGCCGTAGCGTACATCAACAAACAGGGTGGTCTACGCTCCCGTCGCATGTCACAACTCGCCTGCCATCTCCTCTTAAGGAGTCAGAAGCATCTGAGGTCGCTTCGTGCCATTCACATTCCGGGCCTGCTCAATCGTGCAGCCGACGAGCTGTCAAGTCAGCCGGTGCTTCCGGGAGAGTGGCGACTCCATCCCCTCCATGCTAACTGGCTGCACTACAGAGAGCACCCTTTGAGCCTCTGCAGTCGGCTGAGTTGAAAATCTTGTCGTTAAAGACAATACTCCTGACTGCGTTGGCCTCCATCAAGAGGGTAGGAGACCTGCAGGGATTTTCGGTCAACGAATCGTGCCTGGAATTCGGGCCCGGTAACTCTCATGTAATCATGAGACCCCGGCCTGGATTTGTGCCCAAGGTTCCCGCTACTCCCTTCCGGGACCAAGTGGTGAGCCTGCAAGCGCTGCCTTCGGAGGAGGCAGACCCAGCCCTAGCTTTTCTCTGTCCTGTCCGTGCTCTCCGGACTTACGTGGAGAGAACGCAAAGCTTCGGGACCTCAGAGCAGCTCTTCGTCTGTTACGGAGGACAGCAGAAAGGAAAGGCTGTCTCCAAGCAGAGGATGGCCCACTGGATAGTGGATGCCATCGTCTTGGCTTATGAGTCCCAAGACGTGCCCTGCCCGCTCGGGTTAAGAGCCCACTCCACTAGGGGTGTCACTGACAGATATTTGTAGAGCTGCGGGCTGGGCGACACCTAACACGTTCGCTAGATTTTATAGCCTCCGCGTAGAGCCGGTATCTTCCTGTGTACTCACTTCCCATAGTCAGTAACACCGAAGTGCCTGTTCTAGTGTCGGCTTGCTGCGCCATTCCCTCCCCTATGGTAGACGGATCCGTGCGCTTATTTTGCTCCAGTCGAGTTCCCCGGAACATCGAACCCTGTTGAGTCCTCCGCAACCCGCGGCAGTCGGACGTGGCGGAGCGTTTGACGCCAGGTCTAACACTCGTATGCATTGGTGGAACTTGTGTTAGGCTGGGTTCCATATGTAGTGACCCCCACGGCGGTCCCATATGTGTATTCTTCCACGGTACGGCTCCCTACGGCGAGCCCGTGTCTTTCCCTCGGCAGAGTCTCCTATGCCTTCTCAGGAAGGTGTTGTCCACCTCCTCTAATTGGCCAGGGCCACCCCTGGGACTTCCGTATGTTGTGCTGCCCACAGCCAGCCCATACGTGTATTCTCCACATGGTAACTCCCTCTGGGCATGATGTGGCTTCCGCAGCGGCCTTCACAGGCATGCTTTCCCAGCGTTATCCAATAAAGTCAGCTGAATGGGTCTTGCGGAACAGCAGCTTGGACTCTCCCTGCGTGAATTTCCCTGCCCGCATCAGATCGGGGTCTGAGGGACTCATCGCTGGGCGCTGGAAGTGGTAGTAACTATGGCGTTTTCCAAAGGGATCCCAATTCGTCGGTACGTCCGACTTACGTCGAATGTGACCGACTGAAAGGGAACATCTCGGTTACGTATGGTAACCCTCGTTCCCTGAAGGAGGGAACGGAGACATACGTCCCGTCGCCACAGTTGCTGTACCATCACTGCAGGTCGAGCCACTACATTTGGCTCCTCAGTGAAAAACAACATGCATTCTCTCGCTTCCTGTTTATACCCGCAGCGCGGGGCGGAGCGCGAGATGCAAATCTTGCACGCCAATTGTTCATTGGCCGGTTCTATATAGCTCGAAGCTGATAGGGGCTCCCAGAAGTGATCCCAATTCGTCGGTACGTCCGACATACGTCTCCGTTCCCTCCTTCAGGGAACGAGGGTTACCATACGTAACCGAGACGTTTTTCTCAATTGCTAAGAAGTGTTTGTCAATTCTTAAAATACTTTTGCTAAACTGTTAACACAGCAACACACCTACATCACACAATTATCCAAATAGTTAATTTTCTGGCCAAAACCACTTTAAAAAAAAAAAATATATACAAACTCTACATTTCAAAATACAAAAAAAAAACAAAAAAACTTTCAATATACATTAACTCTATCAAAACACTGCAAACCCATTTCAAAATCGAATCATTTGGTCAAAACTCTAGCACTTGTTTTCTATCCAACATGAACACATGGCCAATCATAGTGCAATGACTGTCAAAATACTAACAGTTGGTGGCATTACAAAAACTTCATTACTTGTCATTTTTCAGCTCTATCTATATAGAACATGAATGAAATCCATTTTTTTATTATTCATTCAGCTGTGTGTGTGTGTGTGTGTGTGTGTGTGTGTGTGTGTGTGTGTGTGTGTGTGTGTGTGTGTGTGTGTGTGTGTCTGTGTCTGTGTGTGTGTATTCATGGTGCATTAGATAGTATATTGTACACATACTATCTAAAGTAATGGGTGATGGAGTCATAAATACTTTATAGAATGTACAACTGAAAATAAAAATAGTAAGTGACAGATTTGCTGCAGTAAAGGCTTTATTAGCAATACGAAATTGCTGTCAGTGATCAACAAATTGAAACAAAACAAAAGACAAACATACATGTCCTTTGATTAACTAAAGTGTGCAAAATTAAAACAAAAAGGGGAAAAAAAGGCCAAGAAAAAAAAAGTCCTGTTCTAATCTATCCGATCTTCAGCATTTGGCCACATGTTTTCGTCTACATCACATCGTATGTTGTCTCTCGCTATACACCTTGGATAGAAACGCTTAGCATGCCTTATCCACCCCTGCAGTTTTCAATTGAGATGTCTCTGCAGCCAGCATCCATGGCATCCAGAAGGGACATTTGGTCATGTGGCCGATGATCATATACTTTCCACCTCAAAGCAGAAAAAAAGTCCTCAATGGGGTTGAGGAACCGAGAGTACGGAGGAAGAAAAAGGGAAATCACTCTTGGATGTGCTGCAAACCAGTTTGTGATTGCATGTGAATGGTGGAATGCTACATTGTCCCATGTAATCACAAATGTCCTCATGTTTCCTCCCACCTGTTCTGCTTCTGGCACCAGTTGTTGGTGGAGGTCTTCTAAAAACAAAAGAAGGCGCTCTGTGTTGTAGGGACCAATCCGGCTTTTCTGCAGGACCAAACCAGCACTTGAGATTGCAGCACACATTGTGATATTTTGCTCCTCTCTGACCCGGCACATCAACAGTGGCCCTTTTCCCAATTACATTTCTTCCTCGTCTATGGGTTTTTGCCAGTGTAGTAGAGCATCTGGGTCATACCCTATTAAGCATAGTTGTAACCCGAATGGTGGGTGTGACAGCCTATCACTGCCATTCCTGGCATATTTAAAGGTCCCCTTCTTCACGATTCCATTGTTCAAACTTTAGTTAGTGTGTAATGTTGCTGTTAGAGCATAAATAATACCTGTAAAATTATAAAGCTCAAAGTTCAATGCCAAGCGAGATATTTTATTTAACAGAAGTTCCCTTTCAAAGCCTACAGCGGGCTGGCTTGGACTACATCCTGGTACTTCCTTCTTTAATTACGTCAGTAGAGCAGTAGAACAGACTAACCTCCGCCCACAAAGAAACGCGAAAAAGGGGGCGCGTTCTTGTTGCTGTCCCACGTGGAGAAGCGGACGGTCGCGTGGAGAAAAGGAACTGTTGCGTTGAGTGTGTTTATCGCCATGTCATCGAGACGCTGTTATTTTCATCCAGGAGTCAAATCACCTTTGTTTGGCTTTCCCAGGGACGCTGTAGAGATTATTGAACGCATACATCTCTCCGTTAAGAGGTGTGACCTTTCCAACGTGCGCTAAACTGCTGTCAAATTACAACACAGGAACCGCTTTCACGTGCGCTAAGCTGTGGTCGAATCACAGCACAGGAACCGCTTTGCACAATCAGAACTCGTTACGTATTTCTGAAGGAGGGACTTCATAGCACAAGGAAATCACCAGCCGTTTTTAGGACAGTGGAAACAGCGGTACACAGATAAGTAAATTGTGTGAAAAATACTGTGTTTTTTTACACGCGAAACATGAACACATGTTATATTGCACACTGTAAACACAATCAAAGCTTCAAATAAACACGAAGAACGGGACCTTTAAGGCGGAGTTTTGTCACCTGGGTGCGTATCATTGTGGTGTGGGTGTGTGCGCACGCATCTCTGCGGGAGGTATGTAACTAGCTGTTTGGCTAACGTTGCTGCTAGTGCCTATGCACCAGTTAAGGTGTCTATTTTGTTATAGCCAGGTTACGGCTGGTGTGACTTTCCGATGGGTACAGGCTCTATTTAACCCCAGGTATGGTAACCCTAATGCATTAATGTGTGTAGTGGTGTGACTCGTAGTAACTTGTGCTTCGCTCGTGTTGCAGCCTAGGTGTGTGCTCTTATGCAGCGTCTGCACATTTGCAGTTTCGTCTTTGTTAAATACCTACAGATAACGTTGTGAGTGATTGAACCCGTGTGCTTAGCGATCTACTTCTGGGTATGTATATCTAGCCCCTTGAGCATTGTGGGTTTGGGTGTTTTAACTGATTCTGTAAATTTGTCTATTTTAGTGGGGGGGCAACTGCTCGTGAACACTTCGGTTCTGTGGACGGCAAACGCTCCTTAGACGACACCGAGACTGCACTGTTTTGTTCTGCTGTAGTTCTGTGACTGACCATTTCTCTTCTTTAATTGTTTTATTTGCTTTTGTGTTTCACGCTCATGCTGGTGGCCTAGGGAAGGATGGCTAGCCCGAGCCGTCACGTAGAATGAGATGTACTCTTAACAGTGCATGTTTAGCCCCACTGATTGTCATATCGCCACCGGCAGCGTGTGTGTCCTGTTATTTGTGAATATTTTCCTTCAATCCTCACTTTTTCAAGGAATGGCGTGGAAATCTTTTGTTTAATGTTTTGATTTGAGTTCTTCCAGTTGTGTTCAGTTTTTCATTAATTTAGTTCTTGTATTTTGTCATTTAATTTGAAACCTATTTAATTGTTTTCATTTGTATTGTTTGTTTATTTTCTTCCCTTTTTGGTTTTGTTATCTTTTCCCCCTCTTGCCGCTCCATGGTTGGTATTGGTTTATATGCTTGTTGTGAACCTAATTTAATCTCTGCCTGACTCCTGTGGCCAGTGGGTGGCACAGGGTTGTTCTGTTGAACGAATTTATTCTCATTCAATTTGTCTTTGTTCAATGTGTTCAATGTGAGCTGAAGGCCCCCAGTGAGGGAAGCTAGCTGCTTTTGCCCAGTGGTGGTGGTGTTGCTCACAGAGTGTTTGCCATTTTGACCCCTGCGTCTTCCTCACTTAGAGTGTGTGTGCTGTGTGAGTGGTTGTGTGGAGCATAATTGAATGAGTGGTGTGTCTTTAGATGCTCACTGTCCAGCTAGCTGCCCACTGGTAAGCCTCAGCCTGAAGGTTCTTTTGGTTTTTCTTTTTTTTATTAGTATTATTATTTTCTATTTTCTTTGGCTGGTTAATAGTTTTCTACATTTTTACTAAATGTGAAATAAAGTCATTTTTGTATATATCTACGTCTCTTGTCGTTAGTGGTGACGAACCTGTGTGCCCTATATTGGGTTTGAATTTCCCCGTTTATAGAATCGGGGTGGCGTAGTCGTGCATTAGTGTAAATTATTTTTTGCTTCCTTCGCCATACTCTGGCATAGTTATACTTCTGGTAAATGTGTGTCTGTCCATCATAGCCCCGCCGCACCAGGTTAAACCCTGCCTCGTCTACATAAATGAATTCATGCAGTGTCTGATTAGCCTCCAAATCCATAATTATCTGAAAGAAAAATCAAACAATTTTTACATAAATGCTTTCCACTATGTGGGTATGTTTACTTGTGGAGTAGCTATAGAGAATAGTGAAAAAAAGTAGTGTGGAATAGTCACTGTAGAATCAGACATGGTGTATAGACATTGTAAATAACCATAAGTATATCTTGTTACAGAAAAAATGTGAGTCTTTTATTTTGAAAAAATTTCCACTGAAACGGTTGACTTCCAGTCTTAGGCTACGCGCTTTTGTTTTGCTTTGGAGGTGCGCGCGCCCTGGCTAGTGCAGTTCATAGCAGGTAGCTTATCCCAAATACGGCAATAACTTCAACACGGAGCCTTGGTAAATGTTGAATTCATACTTACAGCCCCTCTGAAGAGGTAAAGGGTATGTTAAACAAGTGAGATATGAGCATTTTGTCTGTTAATATGTTTGTTTTGTACAAATGTAAGACAGCACAATGTGAACAATGTAAACTGATTAGTTGCATGTTTTGTATACATTTCAGCTCTTACGTTGGTGATATGGTGAATGGATAAAGGTTCATAAAGAATTAAACATCATAAAACCATCAGTAAAAGTCTCATCCTTGTTCGGGGGGCATGTAACAGACATCATACCTGGACGTATTGGTGCCGGATTTCCTTGACCCGATCACTGTTTCTCTCAAAGGGAACCGTGTACAGCGGTTTCATCTGAATTCTGTTTTTGGTCAGAGTCCGAGCAATGGTAGCCAGGCTGATGCTTTCCACATTCTGGAATACCAGGTTGTCCTCTACAATTCTGGTCTGAAATTCTCTCAGTTTTATTGCATTGTCAGCAATGACCCATCCTACAATGGCATGTTCTTGGTCTTCACTGAGAAGCTTTCTTCTTCCCCCAGAGCGAGGCAGTTGTTGTGTCCTTTAGAACAGTGGTTCCCAACCATGTTCCTGGAGGCCCACCAACAGTGCACATTTTGCATGTCTCCTTTGTCTGACACACCCACATTAGGTTTTGGAGTCACTACTAATAAGCTGATGACCTGAATCAGGTGTGTTTGATTGAGGAGACATACAAAATGTGCACTGTTGGTGGGCCTCCGGGAACGTGGTTGGGAACCACTGCTTTAGAAGAATAAAAAAACAACACATCTGTATTTGCAACTCCTGGTGGCCAGCAGTTACTGTAATAGAGTAAATAGCAACTGCATTGATAGCCCTCATGAAATGCATGACTTACCTGTTGGTTTGTTGAAATATCCGGATAATGGAAGCAACAGAGGACCAACTGAGATTAGGCTGGACTCTTTCACCAACCTCTCTCAATGATAGTCCATGGTTTATCACATGGTATATGATGGTGGCTCTTATTTAATCCGTGACAACAGCTCTTACTCTCCTTTGAACAGCAGCACGCATTCTTACTCCTCTCCCCCTACCTCTCCTTCTCCTTTGTCCTGGTCCAACTAGTTCTCCTCTCGGTTTCGAAGATATCAGCTAACGTTTTTTAAGTGCTAAATTACAACGCTGCACAAACCATACGCCGAAACCTGGCAAGTCTGGTATCGTTGGACTCTGCAAGGGTTCAGGAGACGAAAAAAGTTAGTCCCATGAAAATAAGTCAACCCCACCCAAAATTATAAGCGTTTGAAAAAAAATTCTCCACTAGGTGGCGCTGTTTTGAAACCTATCATGCTCCTTCAGGGCATCGTGCTGATGACCCATACCGAGTTTCGTAACAATCCGTTCATGCGTTCATAAAATACAGCATTTATGCACATAATTCAAAATGGGCGACAGCCAAAATGGCTGATATGGTAAAATTGGATATCAGACGACTTGGTATGCCGTCCTGAATCTAACGAGACCACTTTTATGATTTTGGACAAACGGTTCAGAAGTTATAAGCAAAAATAGCAATTTTTTTGTATCTCCGGACCAGTAGGTGGCGCTGCGCTGAAACGCTGCATGTTGCCTCAGGTCATGCTTTTGATGACATGAACCAAGTTTGGTTTGAATACGATAACGCGTTGTGGAGATATAGCCTTAAGTGTACTTTCACAACCGCTACGTAAAATTTGTTTGCGCCTTCATCAAAAACGATTTGACGAATCAACTTGAATTCCATGTTTTTTGTCAACATCGTCTGGAGATGATCTGGTTAAATTTTTGTGGAAATTGGAGCAATGGCCTAGGAGGAGTTTGCAAAAGTAGGTTTTTTTGGTTAATTAAAAATGGTGGAAAAATGATGACGAAAAATGACGTCATATTCATATTGGCTTGAGCCAAAGAATCAGAGGGAAAAATAATTGTTTCTAGCCCTTATGGTTCTTTTAGAACTTTTAGGGATAGGCATAATCCCCTAGCTTTTCCCGATGATTATCTGTACAAAAGGTATCGGTTTTCGGCAGATAGTATAGTTTATCTATGCCGGCTTCTCGAGCCGCACATTAAAAATATGACAAGCCGAAGCCACGCGCTTAATGTACAACAACTTATATGTATTGCTTTGCGGTTCTTTGCTAGTGGTACATATTTGCATGCAGTGGGTGATGCTGAAAACATAAGCAAACATACCGCCTGCAGAGCAATACGGAAAGTGGTCATTGCATTGCAGGATAACATTGATGTATTAATCATTGTTTTTTCTGGCCACTTCGAGACGCTGGCTATTAAAGAGGGGTTTTACAGAATAGCTGGTAAGATCATTTCAAATGCTGCCTACCTATTACGATTAATCTTATGTTAAAGACTTTAAAGTTGCATAACCAATGTTTTTGAAAAGGATTTCCTAGGGTCATTGGTGCAATAGATTGCACACATATTGCAATTTCTGCAGCCCTAGGTGAGCATGAGGCTGATTTTGTGAACAGAAAATCTATTCACTCCCTCAATGTCCAGGTACAGTCCGGGATGCCTTCTCATTTCTCTTTAATGGATTAGACTCTTATCAAATCTGATATGATTTTTAACCTATGGACATACATCTGTTATACTGACATGCCTGTTAATTGCAGATGACTTGTGACAATCAAAACTTGATCACAAGTTTGGATGCTAGATGGCCTGGCTCGGTACATGAGGGGGGAGATTCACAAATACTTCAAATGGAACTATTGCATGTACTTATATCATTTATTTTATGCTTCTTGACAGGGATGTTTGATGGCTTGTTGGTTGGAGACAGGGGTTATGCTTGTCAGAGATATTTAATGACCCCCTACCCTGTCCCTGACACAAGGCCCCAGCAGCAATTCAACGTGGCCCACAGCAAAACCTGGGTCAGAATTGAGAATACCTTTGGTATTCTGAAGGCACGATTTAATTGTCTACGTGGCCTGAGAAGATCACCACAGAGAGCATCCCAGATAGTGGCTGCATGTGCAATACTGCATAATATAGCCACTATAAGAAAAGAGAAAGTGCCACCACCAAACCACCAACTCCCCCCTGATGAAACTGACCCCATTACATTGGACTTTCCATCTGGCAGAGCACTGAGAGATGCAATAACAGCACAGGATTGATTTCTAATAAAAGTACAGTACAAATTTGGGAGTCAAATCGTTTTATTGATTTTCACGTTGCTTAAAAAAAGAAAGAAAAGAAAAAAAATGTAGTGCATTCTTAAAGTCTTTTAATTCATAACTATTGCTTCACATACCATCTTCCGGTATTCCAACTCCTCAATCTGTAGTTTCGGCTTCTTTTTTTCCAGTAATTTGATGTCATAGTCCAGCTCCAAATTTCTCTTATAGAGGGCTCTGATAGTGTCTGTTTCCTGCTAAAGTAACAGACTGGTCACAACTTTATTGTATACAGTTGTAACTTTATACGGAAAGATGTATAATCCTTTTTCTCTGGCCAGGGAAGTGTGAAGAAGAGGCCTCATTAAGAGGATGCAGTTGTGTGTAATCCTATAATACAATAGACATGAGAAACTTTTTCCTTATTAAAAGATGTTTAAACGAAGCACATATTTAGCATGGCAATAGCATGTTCTCATGGTATGTTCTCTGCTGGGTACTACCTCTGTATGAGACCCTGTAGGTGGGTGTGCTGGCTCCAACAAGGTAACTGAACTTCCCCAGCTGAAAAACACATCAAGTCAGAAGTGTTTGCAATTTACAGCTAATAATAATAATAAAAAAACCTAACTCTAATACCAAAATGTATGTACACCTACCCTGTATAAATGTATCCGTTTGGAAGAGCCAGCACCTGGATCCGAGGACGCACTCCCATCAATGCCATCCATGATGGGTCGACCCTAGTTACTGGACAGGGCCAGTTCCTCTGCAGCAGTGTATTTTTGAGGAGGTGGCCCTGCCCCCGTTTTCTTACTTTCACACTTTTTCTTCTTGGCTATATCGAATACACTATTATAACATGAACACGAGAACAATAAAAACCACATTGCAATTACTCACCACAACAATGTTTTTGTATTTTATTTTTATCTGCTGCCAAGACCTTTTGCAGTTCGGGTTGCATCTAAGTATAAAATAAATAGTTAAAATCACTATTAAATAGTAAAAACATGTTTTACATAATATTTTTATTCACTTTTAAGTAATTATTTAAGTACACTAATTTCACATTAAATTATATGCAATATGTTTATGCTATGAGTTTTCAATCGGTTTTATCCTCGTTGTGAACCTATAAAAATCAATGTGTAAAAACTTACGCGTTTATGCTATCAGCTATTTTCTGCCAGCAATTCTCCCGAGCTTTGGCCGCTGCAACTGTGTTGCTTTTTGCTGTTAAAATGGACTTAAAGTCATCATATTTCCTCATTATTAATTCTTGCTCTTCCACTGTGAAATAGGCACACCTGTTTTTTTCCATGTTGAATGCTATTGGCTGATAGCGGAAAAGGTGTGGCTTTTATGTGCACGCGCATGATGATCAATCGTTGACTCAGGGTTTAAACCTGGGTTGAGAGAGAAAGTTGATAACCAGCGTCATGAAACATATTAGCCCTAATTAACCCAGGTTGGATTTGTTTGGATTTTTTTAACCCAAAACTTACTCTGTAACCCAGAGTTTGCCCAACTTGTTTTGTGCAACAGGCCACAGCTCGTCGGGAGCAGCTAGGGTTAGGTGTCTTGCTCATGGACACCTCAGCACTTGGTCAGGTGGAACCGGGGATCGAACCACCAACCTTCCAGTTTGTAGACAACCTACATGAACCACTGAGCCACTGCCGCCCCAAAATCACAGCTGATTCCCGTCTAGGAATTGTTCAGGTGTTGTTGTTCTTTCAATCACATATACAGTAAAAGAGGACATCTTTGGGCTTATCTTGTTTGAAAAAGGAATATTTATTATAAACATAGAGCAACACAAAGAAAGTAAGAAAAATGCCTGCACAAGGGAGAGGAAGAGGAGTACCAGGACAAGGGAGAGAAGTGGGACAAGGGCAAGGGAGAGGAATGCCTGGACAAGGGCAAGGTAGAGATTGAGGAGTTAGAATGCATGGTGGCGCTCAAAGAAGGGCCAGAATTAGGGTAACTGATGAAATAAGAGCTACTCTCATAGACCATGTCATAAACCACAGGCAGAGAGGCTGGTGAACGAGTACAGCCAAATCTCAGCCGGGACACATTGGCATCCATTATCCAGAATTTTGAGAAACCAACAGGTAGGATATTGTATAAGGGCTTCTCCTGAAGTGTAAATACTTTAACCATGTATTACAGTGCCTCTGGTCTCTAATATGTAATATTTTGTCTATCTAGGGATTCAAAATACCTCCCTCATGGGCAGAAGAAAGCTCATAAACATGAACTATTGTCAAACTGGTGATTGCTGATAATGAAATAAAACTGAAGGGTATTCTATAAAGCTACCCTGAGATGGGTCATTCATCAACAAAACAAAATGCATGCATTTACTAAACCCAACAAAACACAAATGTGGAAAGGCTTCAAAAGACACATAATCTATGATCAATAAAATATACCATATTGTATAAGGGCAGACCTGACACATAAAATAATGCAGTTTCTGTAATTCCATCTAGTGTTAGTGTTTTTATGACATTGTGCTATGATTTACTAAATGTTCCTGTTGGAAGAGAACATGTGTTAGTGTTTTGGTAGACATAGTGTATTGTATTGGTGAATTATTGTATTTTGAAAATTATTTTTGGAGTTTAGTTTACAATGTGTGATTTTGAGCATGAAATTAACTGTTTTGCCTATTGTGTGATGTAGGTGTGTTGGTGTATAAAGAGTTTAGGACATTTGTTAAATGTATTGAAAAAATTGTCATAGCAATTGTAAAAAACTGTAAATCATCTAAATCTGTCATGTGTCAGGTTACTTTCTTGCTTCTTACTATCCTTTACTACACTCACTCTTCCTTCCTGATCGTTTCTGGTTAACACACACACACACAACACGCCCTGTCCCAAATGGCACCCAAAACCCTCACGGTCTTCATCTGAGTCTGCACTTTCATGACGTAATGTAGCTTTGACTGCAGAGAAGAAGTCCACTGCGTCCTTCGCACAACTTTGCAGCCTACCATATTCCAGAATTCATAGCACACTGGTGACCACAGGATTTGACTGGTCCGCATTCCCGCGGCACTCGATCAGATTTCTTGCAGCGCGGGATTAAATTTCCCAGTGAAAGACGGTAGCGGTCGGAAACTCAAGTGTAGCCTGGATACTATTGAAAACAACAGCGCAACCGCTTTAACTTGAAGTAAACAAAATGTTTAGTGGTGGCATTCGCACAGTCTCGGTTACGTATGGTAACCCTCCTTCCCTGAAGGAGGGAACAGAGACGTACGTCCCGTCGCCACCGTTGCTGTACCATCACTGCACAGCCGAGTCACTAAGTTCGGCTCCTCAGTGAAAAACAGCATGCATTCGCTCTCGCTTACTGTTTATACCCGCGGTGCGGGGCGGAGCGCGAGATGCAAATCTCGCACGCCAATTGTTCATTGGCCGGTTCTATATAGCTCGAAGCTGATAGGGGCTCCCAGAAGTGATCCCAATTCGTCGGTACGTCCGACGTACGTCTCCCTTCCCTCCTTCAGGGAACGAGGGTTACCATACGTAACCGAGACGTTCCCTGCCCTGAGCAACCTGGCAAGATAAACTTTAATTTCCCAATTTTAACTTGCATAAATGTTATTTATTTCTTTTTATTTTATTTATTTATTTCTATTTATAAAATTCACTCCGTGCTCACCCGCTATAAATTATTTTATTCCCGACCCGACCGATCCTCCTAAATTTAGATTTCATTTCCAGAATCTCTCTTTTAAATTTCCCCTAAAGAAAGAGAGATACTGGGGATAACAAAAGCAATAGGCTATGTTGGCCATGCAATCATTCTATTTAATTTTCTTCAACACCGTAGCTAAAAAATGTCACAGAGAAAAATAGGTTAAATCAAATGCGACATCTGTCACTCAAAATTATAAGCCAAAATACAAATAAACGAAAACTGCCGACTTTACTAGCTGTACTGCAAAATAAAAAAAATTATATGAATGAATAAATGTCGCTCACTGACGATGGTTACCAAAAGTCTCCTCCAAAGGCTGAATGTAAAGTCATGTCCGGGATAGACAGGACAATTTTTCTTTTCTTTTTTTTAATGCAAGTTATTTGTAAATGTAACAAAGTAATTGCTGTCTATTGCTGTCTAAATTGACTTTTTCATTAACTTGACATGTGTAGGCTATAAATAAAAGAGAAGTGGTTGTTCTGCAAGTTATAATTTGTACGTTAAACAAATTCATATATGTTCATACATATATTTTCTTGTCATGTAAATTAAAATGTGTACATGAAAATAAATGGGTCTATACTTAAAGTACTTTTTACAACTATTTATAGGCCTACAATAAAACTTAAGTTTAATATCAGAAACAACTGAAATTTAAATTAACAGCTAAAACAGAAGAAAACATTTGTATGTATGTAGCCTACACTTTAATTGAGCTGAGCAGGAGACACTGGTGGTGGAGCTGGACCGGGATGGGTAATAATGCACAATAGAGACCCTGGTAAGGCCTGTGCCAGCGGGACATCATCTTCATCTGGGATGAGTGCATATCTCCACTGTCCGCAGGTTTGCGGGGCTGAATCGGTCTACGGCTGGCATGTCAATGCATCTGAGATGATGTGAGTTGATTAAAAATAAGTACTTAAATAAAGACTTGGACTTAAATATATAAATGTTTAAAATATATTGTAACAGTTACATTTAACATAAGAAACTGTTAACTAATAGTTGCAACTTAACGATTAAATATTTAACCATAGGCTAGGGTACAGATGTACGTGCTTATGGTCTCCCATTGTTGCAGGCTTTGAAGCATGACAAAATCCAATAAAAGCTCCATTTGTCTTTTTAAAATCTCCTCACGAACGTCCGCTGTCAGTTTTCACACACCTGCCATAGCCCATTTAACGACGCTCGGTTCAGTGTTGCCAAGTCTGGAATTGGGCTGCATTTAGCTACTGTTGCTGTGGGTTGTTTGTAGCCTATAGTCCACAGGTTTAAGTTGTCTTTACTTTAGCAATATTTCTACCGGCCACCCCCCGCATTTTGGCCAATTTTGGCCGTGATTCCGCTACTTTTAATTAGCAATTGGTATAAGTTGCAGTGGGTGATAATTGACAAGAAATATTTTTTTCTACAATCTTGCTGATAAAGTTTCTTTAGTCATTTGGCAACTCTTACAGATGTGAAAAATGTACAACATTACTCTATTGTGTCTTTTGCTTGTTCAGTGTGCAGTGTACATGTGCACAAATACTGTAATATTCAGAATATATTTACAAAAATAAACAGAAAGGCATAGGTGAACATTTTATTTGTTCCTCAAAACATTGAGTTTTGATTTCTAAGTGATCAAATTAGTTATTTATACTGTAAACAGAAATGTAAGAGGGATAAAAACATTTTTTGTTTCTGAAAACATTGAGTTTCTATCGATATTTTCATGATTTTGTTGACCGTATGATTGAGAAATCAACATGTACTGATGTCAATGGGGCAGAATTCCCTCGAGCTGAAAGTACAGTCTTTGGCAAACTTATTGTTGCAGACTTGGTGACATAGTTAGTATATATTTTCTAACTCCATTATCCATTAATGAAGGATAAAAGTATGTTTAAATTAAGTGCACAGAGTAAATTGATATAGTTAATAGTTGTGGTTGAACCCAGTTACATTACCATTACAGTAAAGTGTGTACTGTATTTCATCAGTATTGTGTAATTTTTGTCAAAGACATAGAAAATGTTGTTCGGTATGTTATATTTCAGCTCAGTATGATGAGCCCGGTCTCACAAAAATGCGTATAAAGTGTGCAATGTCGTGGAATGTATACGGCAAAATGAGTTTTGGCGTGCATATGGTACGTAAAAGAGTTGATAAGCTCAAATTTGCAGACAGCATTATGACACCAGTATTGAGAAAAATGGTGTGCTTTTGAATGCATTTTATTTTACAGCATGTGCACTTTATAGTGTACTTGCGCATGAAAGTACTGAGTAATGTAAGGTAACTACATGAGTTAAGGTTAGGTTAATTGTTTACCCAGTTACTGTCATTACTACAGTAAGATAGTATGTACATGCGAAACAGGACTGTAAAGTGAAGTGCTACAGTGCATTTTTTAAAATGATGACTCACTTGATTACAATCAAATCAACATTTATTGCAGCTTACAATAACATCCACATAAAGATTAGCAGCCTGCTGCAGAGGGCCGGCAAGTTTTGATTGGAGTAGGACCTCACACAGTAGGATTGGTAATCTTGCCCATGAAGAGGATGCTCTTGGTGCTGCTCTCTACAATCAGTACCATGAAAGGCCGGTTGAGCCTCACGGTTTCTGGCATGGACACAGCAACAATGCCTACTGTGGTTACAGCTACTGCCTCTGTGCCCTTCTCATCCACGCTGAGGACTGCCTGATGGTCAACCTGGAGATTGGGTTCAAAATGTGAACATGACTGTATAGAGTTTTCAAATTCTTTAGGTCTATCAACCATTGGTGGTGCTTCAAAAGATAAAAACAAGTCCACATTTACCTGTGACACTTTGACTTTGTCCTCTTCTGTGATCCCCGAGAAATCTGCTGTGTCACTGAATGCATCAGTTATTCCCATCTCCTTCAGAATGTCGTTCAGGTTGAATTTTGCAGAAATGTTGAACTTGGGCATAAACAGGGTCACATTTCTGAAGGGCAGAAATGTAAGATATGATATATCAGCTACTATGGCCATTTCCAAGTTCCCACATTTCTGTGCAACTAAACAACCATCAAACGTCAGGTCAGAAGTCAACTAGTACATTCATTAAAATTTGGAGGTATTGACGGTATTACCTTTTGAAGAGTTTCTCGTCCCAGTTCTTAATATGTTGACTGGAGATGTATTCTTCAACCTCCTCCATCTTTCCATCATCAGGAAGAACGATCATCATGGAAGTATTTCCTTTGTACGGCACCATCATGACCGTAGTTTGGTTGACAGGGTCTTGATAGATCTTATAGGAGCCGGTTCTTTGCATCATGTCAACTTTCACGGTAGTGTCCTTGTCCACTTGGAAGTCAGCTTTGAGGGTCAGGTTTGCATTAAACTGCTCTACCCAATTCCCTATAAAGACAAATTGCAAGAATTTCAGGTCAGATCAAAGAAATTATTATTACAGGAATATCGCTGAATGAAACAGAAAGTTTATTTAGTACCTATGAAGTACATATAGGTAATCAGCATCATCACTGTATCTTTATCCAGGTCCTTCACCATGTCGGTTATCTTGTTATGGGTTTTCTTGGCGATATACTTGTTAATCTCCTCTGCAGCAATTTCAGGCTTGGAGAAGTCAACACTGAAGGCTTCACTGTTGTAGTAGTGCTTAGAATCATCCAGGAACTTGTCCACCACTTTGAAGCCTTCTCCGATGGCCACACCAGATCCTGCCTCCAGCTGCATGGCTCCCTGGCTGTGATTCAGCATGTGGAACAAGTGTTCATAACCCTCATTGACCTGCTCTGGCGGCAACTCACCATAACCCAGAGTGCTGTATATCTGTGAATGAGTGCTGCCCTTGGCACCTAGAGCCAGCATGCTCAAAGCCATTGAGATCCCGATCGGGGAGAAGAAAATGTTCTTGCCCTGGGCTTTAGGATGGGATGCAAGTTTCTTGTAGAGAGAGAAGGCGAAGTCAGCATTGGGTGGAGCAATGCCGCTGGCCTCCTCGTGGCTGGGGTGGGGTTCGTCCTTCCCATGGTGGAGATGGTGGTGGTGCTCGGCTGTGTGACCACCGTGGTCGTGACCTTCGTGGGGTGCGGCCCAGGCCGTTGCTACCAGCAGGGCAGCAATCGCACAGCAATAAATCTTTGCCAACATTTTATCACCTGTTTTATGACCAGAGGGCACAGCATTGTACAAACTTTGTGATTTTGCACTAATCCCAGCAAGCAATTTTGCATTTAAAAGACGTCTAATAGCCATCCAAACACAGCCCTGACGTCTAGGCTAAAATTTGGACTGTCAATGAAAATGTATTAGATTTCTAACCATAGCCCTAGAATAGACTAGTCATTTAGAACATGAATATGTCAACGAAATGAAGCCAAACGCCTTGTAATCACTGCCGGCTTTGCTTACATGATGGAATATCATTCATTTTACAAGTTATTTTGGCAAAAAATGGTTTACTCATAGCTGAACTATATCGGGTCTGTAGTTAACGGAGATGGCTAACAGAGTAGCTATTTAAAATTCAGTTAAATCATCATTAAGCAAAACAATTGTAACTTACCATCAAAGTCCTCTTGACTTTCCAGATGGAGTGGCGTCAATTTATAGTCCTTCAAGCATCGGCAGAGTAACATTTTTAAACATTAACCTGTTTCCACCCCCATTCTGTGAACAGAATCACTCATGATGAACTGTTGCTCTGTATTTAGTGATGCAACACAGTTTTAGACTTCAGTGTCAGGGGTTTTCAGTACTTACAATGTGTGTGTGTGTGTGTGTGTGTGTGTGTGTGTGTGTGTGTGTGTGTGTGTGTGTGTGTGTGTGTGTGTGTGTGTGTGTGTGTGTGTGTGTGTGTGTGTGTGTGCAGGTTGATTGAATTTAGATTTAAAAAGTAGGCAATCAGTAAATTAGGATTGATGACTGCATTCACATCTTAAGATACCATGGTAGCTTGTGCCTTTTTTCTGTTATGGTCAATTGAAGCACAGCTATAATTCTCTAAATCTTAGCAGTCCCTAATTAGTAGTTAGTTTAAAATTAAGGTTTTAAACTAATTAATTTACTGTTTACACTTAATCATAAATCCTTTAACGGATTCAGTAATTGTTTATTTATTCATTATTATTATTATTATTATTATTATAATACCCCTTTTTTATATTGGGCTTGCATCCACAATCAGTTCATTACATACAGAGCTACAGAGCTTGCAGAGAGAGAGACAAAATCATTTTATTTTATAATAATTTCTCCATTTTATTGTCATGTTTACAAATTCAGAATGACGCTTGTTGTTTAGAGCTGCAGTTGGCCACACACAGAATGTCTGGCTTAAATCTCTCAAGATCTCAGCAGAGGAGAATTAAACAACTCCACAAACAGCATTACCATTACGTTACTCATTTTGTAGTATTCATAATAATAGCCATGTGATTCTACAGTACACGATCTAGGACGGATGTGGTAATATAATAATATGCAGATTATGCAGATTTTAAAAAAAAAAGTGCACAAAAGATTTTAATCTACAGAATTCCTTAGATACACACAGACGTCAAGAATCAATGTATGAATCTCAACAATGGTGACAATAGATGAAAAGCTTCATGCTGCTGTGCTGGGTACCACCAATCTGCATAATCTGCATATTATTTGATTACCACAACCGTCCTGGATCTTGTGCTGTAGAATCACATGACTATTATTATGAATACTAAAACATGAATAACACATTATCTCTATAACCAGAGCATTAGACTCTGAATGAGAGCAGTGATTCAGGCCACTACGAATAGTCAACATCCCCTGATAACATTTTCTCCTAGCTTCCCTTGCCATAACAAACATGCTTTATAAACACACAGATAAAGTAGCCAGAGAAAAAATAAAGTTAAAGAGTAAAGGGTCAAGAGGCCAACTAAAGCAGACACTGATCTTGGAGCCTGGTGACGAAACTATTATTTTAATTAAAACAGAAATGACAGAAATAAAGTCAGTCTGGTTAATAATGCGTGAAGCTGGTAATGCTGTGTGTGGAATTATTTAATTCTCCTCTGCTGAGATCTTGAGAGATTTAATGTATTCTTTTATCTTCAGTTGATTTCACCAAAGGCTGCGACTGAAGTCAATAGTAGTTCTTGTGTTTCTCTTTCTTTCAGTGATTCTGCTCATTATCATCTTCAGGTGTTCATCATTAATGCTCAATCATCACTCAATTATCTCATTCACTTCAACACTGCTTCAATGGTACTTTAACTCAGTAGTGAGCACACACATGAACACTAGGACGTGTTAATTTAACATGGGCGTTTTTCTGTGTACTATTACATAAATCTTAACCGTTTCATTCACATATAACTGGCATTTATGAATCACATTCAGTTTATCAATACAATTAAATAAATCATACATTTATATATGACTTACATATATGAATCACATTAAGTTGATTAATTTGTTAAAATTATGTACTCCAAATGCATGGAAAATTTATATGCAATTCAAATACATAAATCTTATGTTTAGACATGAAATTTGTTTTTGAGTGCAACAGGCTGAGCTTCATCGTCTGAGCTACGTATGATGTATTGCCCTCTCCCACAAACCTGCAACTATGGTTTGGAAAGGACCCATCCTGCCCCCTGTGTACAGAGGTGGCACGGGCAACCCCCAGAATGTAATTGGCCACCCCAAGTGCCCCCCCCCCCCCATTAGAGTCGGAAGGTAATATGTTTTTGGATTTATCAAATAGTTAGATTATTTGTTTTTATTTTCTTTATTTTTATTTGACAGTAGTTCTTTTTTCCCTGAATATAGCACATACAGACTGAACCATGAGTAATTTGAACAGTTAGACACCTAGTAGCCTAAATATTCACATAATAAATATGTATTACAGGCCCCCACCAATTATTCTAGAAATAAGTTAATTCAACGAAGGTAACCACTTTTGCTGCATATTTTTGATGGTTCGAATGCATACTCCTACATGTTTTACCATTTATGAACTATCATTTATGTGCCCTATGCCGTCACCATTCATATCTATGCAACCAATAAATAAATTACTACTAAAGTACAAAATTGTTTACAAAAAAAAATTTCTTCATGGATCTAGTCACTTAATTTTGCTCTAAAAATGCAGCAGATTTATGCATTTAAATTTAAAATGAACAACATTTTCTTTTGGGGAGCACCCCCTAGCCTAGAGGGACCAATGTCTACCCAGCACAGTCTCACAAAATCCTGTGGGAAACAAAAATAATATATTTATAATGTAATATAAATATGAACAAACACTGCTACAGCTTCTTGTTGAGCTCATAGGCCTTTCTACTGTTGTGAAGCGACTATGAGTCAGATAAAATAATAACTCAACGGGGAACTGAATTAAAATGAAAGACTCGAATGACACTATAATTTATAAATAATTCAGAATTAATGTTTACACCTTAACTTATTCGTCCGCCGATATGTAAGAACATAAAGGGGGCTCTGTTAAAGGTCCCATGGCATGGCATTTTTCTATTATTTTATAATGTTTCCTGAGGTGTACTTATATTGTTAGTATGACTTTTACATGATAAAATGTCATAATTTAGAAATAAAAGGCATTTTTTCTATACTGCTGTTTGCCCTGTGGCTGAATGCCCTGCTTCAAGAGGCGTGTCCGCTGTGAGACTTCAGTAAAAACGGCCACTGTTGTGATTGGCTGACATCTTTGCATTTTAAATGAGCGGAGGGGGCGTGGTTTAACGAGGTAGGAGCAGGCACGAGCAGCTGCCAGAGAGACGGATGGACCTGAGTTCGCTTCACATCAGTTCTCAGCATGTCTGAACTGTTGTAGTTACAGCATATACTTCAGGTTATTAGTCTATTTCTAGTCGGAGGGACTGTCACTCATGTCAGAAAGTTAGTAACTTTAGTAAATTATGGATCAGCGCTGACTGGAGACGCGAACCGTTTAGAACGATTCAGTCCGATTTGGTGAACTGATTCGGTTCACTAAAAAGAACTGGTTCAAAAGAAAGATCGTTCGCGAACCGGACATCACTAATGTACCAGAGATGGAGCTCAGCGATTGCTAACAAAGTTATTTATAGTAACTACTGAGTTATGAGAGCGCTGTCAGTCAGCGCGAGTTTACTGTGTTTGTATCTGAGAGTTCTGAATAAACACGAGTCCCAGTCACACAGAGTCTTCATCATTATTACCAACTTTGTAACACATGCAAAGTACCATTACAGCTGTCGAGATGAACGAGTTAAAAGTAAGTGTTGATAATAGCATTATTTTTAAAATAAAATAAAAGCGTCAGTGACGCGCGTTGAGTACACAGCGCAAACAAAGACACAACAGCAGTAATCGAATGTAATTCAGTTTATTGTGGGGAAAGCTAGCTAGCCTAGCCGGATACCCTCACGCTTACCCCCCTTCTGCTTAATCTCACGCCGCGTTTGGTGCCTCCGCTGTGGGCCAGATGCAGTACTGGGGGTCGGGGATGTTGAAGGCCGAGCTTCGACGTGTGTGAGGTTTATCTCTAAAGATGTGCTGATGTTGAGCAGAAACTCATGACTGTATGCACATTTTAGAACCGATAGACGCGACGAGGACGTACAAAAACACTGACTCACAAGATAGAAAACACGAAAACACCGTTCTGTCGGGAGAGAGAGAGAGAAGCCGCTGCGTGTGCACGAATAATAAATAATTAGCTACACATCAGAAATCACTGATCACAGATCAGAAGGAACTGAAAAAGACTTCTGTTTTCATTTGTACATCCAAACACTGAGAAACTGCAAGCGTTCACTCGTTCACAAGCAATGATGCAATGATCTCTCGAGCGTTTGCATGGGCGTGCCAGATTCTCTGGGCGGAGGAAAGGGAGGAAACCGTTCCTGCTTGGACGTCAAACCAGGAGACTTCAGGATTGGCTCGTCTGGCCTGTCATTTTCTCAAGGGCAGAGAGAGACAGCCAGAACTCGGGTTTACACCGATCAACATTTCTATCCACTTGGGGACAATATTCAGGCTAGGGGAACTCATATTAATGTTGAAAAACCTCATAAAATGAAAATTTCATGCCATGGGACCTTTAAAGGGAAACATGTATATTTAGCTCAAATGAATGAATTAATGAATTCATAGGGAATTTTGAGAGTCTATTTTACAGCCGAGCAAATGACTCTTCCAGCGTTCATTTGAACGGGCCGTAAATATCAACTCTGCAGCGGATATTAATATCTGAACAATAGTGAAACACTATTTAACAGCCAGGTAACTAGTTCAAGACATTAAATTGATAAGCACATAACACAAGAACAGTTATCTTTGAATACAAACGGAACTTTATTAATTATTCTAACACATCAAACTAATATATAACATAAACACACGCACTCGCACATTCACACGTTGCAGAAATGAAGAAGGTGAGGAAAGAATAAGTTCTAAGAGAGAAAAATTATGAAATCCTAAGCAATCTATGCATTTATGAAACATGACCTGAAGAAACCATTGATCAGTAATTTAACCTCCTATCGTTTCTTAGGCAGGGGTATTTGATCTAATGCACCAGTTCAGCTCGGAATCAAGAGGCATTACTTGCGTTTGTGTCTCGTGTGTCGTCTGACAAGTGGGGTCCCCTTTTTCCTGGCTGGACAAGGGGTTTTCACGGGTCTTAGATTCGCTGAAGGTCTGGTAGTGTCTTGGATCGTCTTGGGAAGCCAATCACGTGGCGTGTTGGCGGCTGGATGAAAGTCTTGTGGGTGTTGTTTGAAGTTGGAGCGCACGGTTGGAGACTCGTTGTTGAGAAGCTTTTGCGGCGGAACTTAACAGAACCCGAGACTTAACGGAAATAAAATAAACTTTAAGTAAAAGAAAGGAAAGTGAGAGAAAATCAGATGGCCTGAATGAAATCGTTGTTTAACCCATTTTCTCTGATCTTGGTCTGCCACGATCGTCAGATCGTCTCCTGGGAGCTCTCCGTTCAGAACTCAACTCTGGTCAAACTGCTAGGACTTAGCTCATCTCTGAACTGCGAACAGGCCGCGAACCAGCTCGAACCGAACTGGTTGTGACGTGAACTGGACTAAAAACTGAACTGAACTCTGAACTGAACTCTTCGTTCGTGTTCTGAGATTAAACTCAAACATTTGCCCATCCCCTGGATGGGTTCTGGCCAATTAGGCTTCAGGGGTGACTGTGTCTCCAACCCTCCCATTAAATTGGGTTATCTATGGCAATTCAGTTTCCTGCTCTTAAGCAGAGAGTAAATTTAGACCTAATTTCTTACTATAAGGACATGATCAATTCTATAAAGATTTCATTCAGCTCATCTGTTGGATTATATCCATACGAACACAACAATATCAAACACCGTGCCTTTTCATCCACTCATTCAATAGTTACATAATTGCATGAATTGGGAGTGATGTACATGCATAATAGTCACGTGTATCAGTTGTAACACACTAACAGGCTATGTCGAAGGCTATTTGAATGAAAGTCCAATAATCAGTTATTTGATATGTAATCAGTATGTAACAGTTTATGTGAGCTTGCTTGGAGTTTTAGCTGTCACGTGGAGTTCATTTACCGGTCATTGAAAAGACAGAGGTCTGGTTGTTTCTTTGTCTTGTGACACAACGAGTCCTTTGTCCTCTTTAACTGAGTTTTGGTCACGAGTCCATAGGAAGTCAGTTATCAACAACTAGTAGCTCCGGGCAGAATCGAGCCTCCATCTCTCTCGTGATCGATGGTCGATTTCCTGGGGTCTGGAGCTGAATTGGGCTTTGTGAAGGGGATGTTCATTTGATTGAATAATTTGGAAGATTAATTCATCTATATGTCTACGCCCATAATTGCTACATTCGTTACATTTGTCAATTATGTTGGTCCATCTACAACTATGATGGAATAAATCTTGCATTGCATTTACCACAGCCGATGTGCTTCTACTACTGTTTACTATTTCATATCACATTTGAAGTTGCTCATTTTGAATTCCTTTTCACTCATTATAATACGTTTTGTTATCAATAATATACAGTATTATTACCTCTATTTATACTGGTTCACTGTTTACATGCATTTAAATGTGCCACCCCTCTTTGAGTCTGTGCCCCAGCCTGCCGGAGGGGCTCGTCCGCTTGGCACTCTGCAATGACGTAATTTTTGCCGCGCGCACCCTTGCACACTGCGCAGACCCTTTTTACAGTCTATGGTGCGGCTTTATTCCTCGTGTCTGATTTACAGTACATGTTTCGCGGTTGAGCAGCACGTACGCGCATGACCCTGATTAATCGATGATCAATAGGTTTTATCGATTAAATGTATTATCGACGATTAATCGATGATCGATTAATCGATCATCGATTAATCATTAACATCCCTAATTGTGATAATTGGCCGAAACACCCTGTGATGCTGAGGTACACAACTGACGATGTGTCCCGGTGGTAAAGCCTTATAGCAGCCACCCTTCAAGAATTCCCCAATTAGAAGTGGTGCGAACATTAGGGATTGCAACATCTAGTGCTTTTAATTAACCTCTTGATAACCCACTGCTGGATCGGATCGTTTCCGAAGGGAAATGTTGAAAGATATTGACATTGATTAAGCGGCCCTGACCTTGACAGCAAAAAAACGCATTATCAGAAGCTGTTGGCTTGCTGTAGTGAGGGCACAAATCTCACCCAGCCCACGCTTAGTCATACATATTTGAACAGTTCGTCCTGTTTTATCTTCCACAGATCCACGCACACACACAAAAACTGTTTTCTTGCTAGTAAAGTCCATGGTGCATGTAAACATTTGTTATAAATTGCAACATGTTTATACATCTGATGTTAAACATTTGGACTATTGTTCAAATGAGATTATTACTGCAAATAGACCTCTTAATTATATTAAGCTTCAATAATGAAGCATTCAGCTTTCAAGTGACAAACAATTTCTATTAAATTACCATCTTGGTGTTGACAATGAGTGTCAAAATAAATAGTTTTATTATGTTATTATTGAATGTTTTTCAATATTGTGCAATATTATACACGTGACACTAGGGTTATATTATTTGCTATAGTAGTTTATGAAAGAAAATAAATTATTAAAACAGTATCAGTGCATAGATTCAGACAAATTAAAATATAACTAATGAAGCCTTATTGTAAAGTGTTCCCTTTTTCTCCAAAAATCCAAAAGCCAATGGTAAAAAAACCTATTGGCTTTTTGCTAAGGAACCAGAGTGATACTAACTTCTGGGCTGGCCTACAAAATTATCCCTGAAGCATTCTATTTCTAAAAGTAATGTAAAAAGAATTTTTTTGGTAAAAGAAACCTTAATAATATCAGTGAACCAAAAAAATAAAACATTTCATATAAAATCGATATAACCTTTTTCAAAGTTTAAACACTCCTCAAGACCTTTGACATTCTCTCGCATGTGATACTGAAAATACACTGTCTACTGTAAGTCTGTAAATGCCCTGATATACTTCAAACGGAATTGAAGAACAAAATCAGGCCAAAATGAAGTTTGTTTGGAGTTCACTTTGGGAGTTCAAAACAGCTTGCCAAAGCGAACTTTCTGGAAACCTTCAGGATGGTCGCTAACAGTGTACCGCTGGACATGTATTTCGAACTTCGTATTACCCCTAATCGAAGAACGAAAAAGAACTTCACCATGCTTCACCATATCGAGGGCTTTACTCTTCAACTGTAAATACAGTATGTGATCTAAACAACTTTATTTAGAGGACAAGTTTTAGCACTGATCCTGAATTACAAACAGTGAGAAGGAAGGTATCATGATTTGTGTTTCTTGAAATTTGGAATCTGAGTAAATACATCTGAGTGAATACTCTCCTTCATTTTGAATGAACAGTCGAAGTACAAACATTAATCATCAGATGATCTGGCAGTCTTTTCTATGTTGTCTATACCCGTTTGATTCATCATCAGAGAGTCAAAGTCCCTTTGGGACACCTTGACTTGTCCCAGTGTGCTGTTGTCTGTACCTTTGCTGTCACCTGATATCAATACATCCGTGGGTTTTAAATGACTCTGTGTATCACACAGATGACTCAATGAGTTTATTTCACTTCCTTGAGATTGTGTACTGACAACCTTTGAATCAAACTCTATTCCCCTGTGCATCCATAACTGTTTTGAATTCAAAGTTGACATTTGACTCTATTCCAGCTTCATGCTTATTTAGTTAATAAATCATTTTTAATAAAAATTAACTAGATTAATCACATATTTTTTCTGTGATTAATCATGATTAATCACCAATAAAAACACTTAATATTTGAATATATTTTATAATGTTATAATTTCAGTTATTCTCCAAATTGATGTAGAAACAACATAAGGAAAGAATATTTTAAATACTTGTTTAATGGCATCTTTTTATGAATGAAGGCCAGTATCACTGATACTAATACTGATGTCTCTATGAAATAAAATTTAATTGACATTTCAATGAAATAACACAGTAACATTTAACTGTGGGTGTGTCTCAATCAGCTCCTGAGTTCAGTAGTCAGGGCACTGATCAGGGAGTCACCCATTGACTTATGTCCGTGCCCTGACTATACTGAACCAGGTAGCTGATTGAGACGCATGCAATGTTGACAGGTATGGATGGGAACCATGTGGAAATCAGGCAGCCAATCATAGTGTGGTTTTGCGTTTTCATGTGGACAGAGATTTTTTTAAACCGTGCTTGTATGGACGTGATTGTTTTTTAAAACGAAGGAGGAAAAACTCAGGATATAAAAAATACCCGTGTACGTGTGGACTAGGCCTTAATACTGTTTATAGTAGCAGAACAGGAAGAAGCCCTTCACCCTGTGCTCTGAATACCCATTTCAAATCACATGTCTGAAGAAAACCAACCACAGGAAGTTTCAGTTTGAATCAGATGAATGGTACTGTGAGATCATATGTAGTTTTAACTTTGTACTTACTTATATACAAAATAAAGTGAAACCCTTATATACACTAAAACTAAGTACTTAATAAATGTACACAACAAATTTTAAATCAGTTACATTCGGTTTTACCATGAATTGTAGTTTATACATAATTCACACTATTCTTCAGGCAACCTTTAAAAAAGTAGTTTAAATGATAAGAATAAAGAATATGTTCACCCATTAAGACCGGTTAAACTCTTAAATAAGGGCCAGATCAACTATAACATATGATATGCAAATACAGCTTGTGAAACTAGGAGCGTGTCGGGGGAGGATTCACACCAGCTTGAGTGTATTCAGCAGATTCAGCAGTTTCATCCGAACAACTGAAGGAAATGTTTGACATGTTTGTTCTGTTCTGTTTGAGCCGCTGGAGTCTGATTGGTAAGTTATAGACACATTTTTTTCCATTTGGGTGTAATAAAGTGGCTTCTATACTGTTTCAATGAGACTTTTATCTGCTGTAATGAAGTTCATCAAGCGTCAATCTAGATGAAATCAAGTTTTATGTGTAATAGTTACTGTGCACTTTCAACTCTGAAATAAGCAGACTTGATTTTAAAGCACATTTTTTTCTGAAAGTTTCTGGTAGACAGTGAAAAAGAGAAAATTGTATTTCCGTATTATCATATGTCACAGTTTCACTCAGTTTGGACTTTGTTTTCCTGTTTCCCGCCACTAGTTTGTTGTGTAATTTGAGTCTTCATCACTGTCAGCTGTGTTGACATTAATCACACCATTTGCACCTGTATTTAAGTTCCATTGTGTTTTTTCATTGTTGTCGGGTCTTGTGTATGTTTGGATGTATGATATGCGACTTTCTTTATGTGGATTTTCCTGTGAATTTATTAAAGACTGCCTTATTACCTTCATCTTAGTGCGTGTTCTAGCTACACAATCTGTGATTCGAAGATCCGATCTGAAAAGTGTTTAGCGGTGAAAGCTTTTTTTTTTTTTTCTCACCATGGACCTCCCTGCAGTTCGACTCTTGTGCTTTGAGCAGGGAAACTGCTCCTCCCTCGAGGAAAAGAAGTTTCTCGACCTGGCCCATCAGACAACCTTCCTGGAAAATTGCCTGTGCTCATTTCTGAACGCCACCCTGAACACCACCACAAAAGCACAGTTGTGGGGGGAGGGTCCTAGAGGGAGCTTCACCGTGTTTATTGAGTGGGTGCTGAGCTTAACAAAGGCGATGATGCCAGCCCCACTCCCAACCCAGTGCCCAGCCAAAAACCATCAGTGTGCGAGGAGCTGCAGCATGAGCCCACCGCAGACTATGAGCCCATCAATCAAGCGAGTGTTTATGGAGTATGGAAGTGAGCCCACTCTCCCACCACTGAGAGAGTCTCTGGCCGTTTCTCAATATGCAGTTGTAGTTGTTTAAAGCTCAAATCTGTGGTTTATTTATAAAGAGAGCGCCTATTTGAAAATTTGATCTAACGTTTTCGGAGTTGTGAGATCCAGTCGATCAGCGGGCGCTCGTTAACCCCAACGAGAGCAGCCTTTCCTCGGCTAGTCCTTCTGGCGTTTGTAGGGTGACCAGAGGAGATTGGCTGAAATTCGGAATGGGGGGGCCCCGTCTGCGGTCTGGGGTGACGGGATGGGGGGCTTCTATGATATTAGACTGCGTGCCTATAATAAAAGATAATGAATTTCAAACCTGAACCAAACATATTTTTATTCAAAGATCAACAGTCAGATGCGAGGGGTACAAGGACATTTGTGACCAGTGCTTCAGCTTTTGTGCGACCGCAGGTGACGAGTTTAGCTATAGCCGAATTAGACTACAGTTTTGGTGTTAACTTCATCGCACAGTCAAGCGATCTGTATGATTGTTGGTGGGCCACACAGTGGAACACAGAGGTCAGCTCAGCAGCAGCTATTTTATTATACATGGAATCATCCTGCTTCTTAAAGAAGGACGAGACCAACGTGTTGGTCTGTACTATTGCGGTGTTGGTACAGTGTAGTTTGCTGCTAGAATGCAGCTTAACATCTGCCTCCCCTCCGTGAGAAACACCAAACTCTTTCCTACACACTTTGCAGAACGCTTAACTTTCATCGCTTAAGGCTGTGGCAACCCATGGATACTTCCCCACCCACTCCTCCCGGTACCTGCAGAGGCGTTTTTGCTTTTTAGCAGCGTGTTGGGGTTCCGGTACACCAGCCATGCCAACGAATGAATGAAAATTAGCTTATCAATGCATATCTAAATTCGTGCCTAGCCGCCAGAGATGTATAAAGTACTAGAGACACATACTTGAGTAAAAGTACAAGTTCCTTATCAAAAAAGTGACTTGAGTAGAAGTTGAAGTGCTCTTTAAGCACCACACTTAAGTAGAAGTACTAAAGTATTCAACATTTTTTGTACTTAAGTATTGCAAGTAGTTTATTTTAAAATGTACTACTCAAGTACTGAAAGTAAAAGTACAAGTATTGTGTTATGTAGTTATTAAAGAAAGTAGTCAAAAGTTTGAACATCATATTGTTTTTATTATTTCAAATGATTAAGCTAAAGGACAATCACAATGTTGGTAGGTAATTTTTCTACATATTGTCATATAAATAACCTGAAAATACTGTAGTTCATTAAGATTAAATCTTACTATAACCACTCTTACTAAAAAAATGGGGTAAGCACACTTATATTCTCATTTCAAGAGGTGTTCTGAGTAAATTATTTGTTTGTAACACTTTACAATATGGTTTGATTTGTTAACATTACATTAGTTAATGTATTAGACTAATAACTAACATGAACTAACCATGATCAATACATTTGTTCCTGTATTAATCTTTGTTAATCTTAGTTAATAAAAACACAGCTGTTCATTGTTTGTATATGTTACTTCACAGTGCAAATTAACTATGTAAACAAATAGAGAGCAATTTGAGCGAGACGCTCGTGTTGTTTTAAAGACAGTGAATGCGCGTTCGCGGGGCTCTCTCGCGCGCTCTCTCTCTCTCGCGCTCTGTCTCTCTCGCACTCTCTCGCGCGCGCTCTCTCTCTCTCTCATGCGCGGTAATGTGGGTTTGGAATGGAATGATTCGTAACATTTTTATAATTGTAACGAGTAACGATGCAGCACATAAAAAAAATATCGGAGTAAAAGTATTAAACTCATCGAAAATATGTACTGAAGTAAAAGTAGGAGAAAGTAGGAGAAAAAAATAATACTCTAGTACAGATAGTGCCTTTTAGTACTTAAGTACAGTAGTGAAGTAGTTCTACTTCGTTACTATACATCTCTGCTAGCCGCCTACGGTATTTTTTTAGAACTTAGAAAAAAGATGCTGCAGCCAAAGAGCAGCCGGCGGGGGCTGGTTGCAGGACGGCTCAACCTCCGCAGACAGTTTTTAATGTTTATCAGACAATAACTACTCAAGATTTTGCTTTACTATAATTTTGGGACAATTAGGGCCAGATTCGGGATTCGGGACAACAGTTTAGATTTCGGGACTGTCCCGAATTTTTTGGGACGTCTGGTCACCCTAGGTGTTTGCAGCTGGCTCTGATGTCCTGTGGTGGATTTTTTAATTTTTTTTAATGAAAATGAAAAGAGGCAGAGTAGTGTTTTATGACATATTTTGTTTTATTGTAGCCTAAAATATACATGCAGAGATAACCAGAGTAACCAGAGTGAGCTGAGCGAGGCTATCAAGAACGCTGCTGTTCTATTTGCAGAATCACTGGACTCGCATCCCCTCGTCCTCAGGAGTTCGTTCTTTGGAGTTGAACTTGGCAAGTATACGGCCAAGGCTCATTGATGCACGTGGGAGTGAAGACTGGCCCGTGTGGTCCGATCAAACAGACGAGTTACTGATGACCTCAAATTGCTCAAATTGCTCAAGAAGTTAATTCTGTTTCTGATAGAAAGGTGTCAGAATACACAGTGCATTGCAGTTTGTTGCATATGTGGCTGCGTAGCCGCAGACCAGTCAGCCCATGCTGACCCCTGTCCACCGCAGAAAGCGTCAACAGTGGGCACAGTAGGCTCCTCCCTCCAGCAACGTAGTCATGGCTCTCTCTTTATGTGGATTTACCTGTGGATTAAATATTGTATTAACCTGTGGATTTATTAAAGATTAAAGACTTATTAACTTCGTCTTTGTGTTTCTGCTGCTGCTCTGAATGTTCTCAACTTCAAGTCTAAAACTTCAGCTGATTTTAAGCTTTGTAAACCATCAGAAACCTTCATCTATCTGTGTGTTCATCAGGTGTGTTTGGTGTGTCAGTGATGGAGGGAGATTCTGTCACTCTAAACACTGATGTTACTGAAATACGTGAAGATGACATAACGTGGACATTTGGAGCTGAAAAGTATCTCATAGCTAAAAAAAAGAAGCAAATCTTTTCCATATATAACGATACTGATGGGAGATTCAGAGACAGACTGAAGCTGGATCATCAAACTGGATCTCTGACCATCACAAACATCACAACTGAACATGAGGGACATTATGAACTACAGATACGGACACAACAAACGAGATCAAAAACATTCAATGTTTCTGTCTATGGTGAGTAGAGACGTAATTTGTCCAAATGTTCACATATTCTGTTTACATATTCAAATGTTTAATCATTTTATAATTTGAAACAATGGCATGCACAGATCTTTGTGGGGCAGGGGCAAAACTGTGGTCGTTTGAAATTACGATTGAAAAGGGAACTTTCTCTTTCAAGATTGCAGGGTAAGGGCTCAAGCAGCCCATCCACCAGACCCCCCATCACCCCCTGTGCACGCCACTAGTTTGAGATGACAGCCACATTCAGTGACCATCAACACACTAAGCACTCACTAAACACACAAGATATTAGACTGATTCACTACAATTCACAACACTGAAAATAGGCAGATTGTTGTTCATATTTCTGTATATTCACGCATGTTTTCCAGCTCGCCTGCCTGTTCCTGTCATCAGCAGTAACTCTTCACAATGTTCTTCGTCATCATCATCAAATTGTTCACTGGTGTGTTCAGTGTTGAATGTGGGTCATGTGACTCTCTCCTGGTACAAAGGAAACAGTTTATTGTCCAGCATCAGTGTGTCTGATCTCAGCATCAGTCTCTCTCTACCTCTGGAGGTGGAATATCAGGATAAAAACACCTACAGCTGTGTGCTCAACAATCCCATCAGCAACCAGACCAGACATCCCAACATCACTCAACTCTGTCACACATGTGCAGGTAGAGCCGTGGTTTATTCATTGAGCGGATCTAGCTGAGCTGGTCTTCTGATGAAGATCGGACTGAGTCAATCACTCACACTAAAGACTGTCTCTCTTTTCCTCTCCTTCTCCTCCTCCAGTCTCAGTCTCTCTGATAGTCTCGCTGATCTCTGCTGGATCTCTGTTGATTGTAGCAGGATTTGGGATCTTCTGTATCTGCAGTGAGAAAGAAGAAAGTGAGTGTTACCTAAACTGTTACTGATAAACACTCTTTTAGGAAATTTTGTGTGTGGAAAAAGTTATAGGCCTAATGGCAAATTAAGATTATAAATGCAATTTTTAAAAACTACTGTGTTGAGTTCGAAAGGCCTAAAAAGCCCTTGTGAAGAACCACATCTAGTTAAGTTAAAATCTTGCAGTTTTAATGCATTTATTATCATTGAAACAGATGAGACTCGTGCAGAAGAGGTCACTTATACTGAGACGACATTCTACAAAAGAAACACACAGGAATCGGTAAGGCAATTTATTGTTCATTTGTTAAGTATTTGCATAATTTCAGCAGTGATTCAGATGTAGATCAGTGTGCGCTTGTGTTTTTGTCTGTATAATATGGAAGCCCATTTCTACCAGATAAGAGAAAAAAAATAATGCTTTGGTAAATCATAATCAAATCATAATCAAATTTTCTTTCGAAATTGTGAGATTATAAAGTCAAAATTATGACTTAAAAAGTAATTAATATCACATACAATGTTGAAATTATGAGAATAAAAAGTTGAAATTGTGACTGTAGATGCAGAAATTATTATTCCATAACATCCAGAGCATAACTTCCATATTATAATGATCTATCACATAAATCACAAACACAACAACACCATCAGATGTTTATAAAAGCTTTTTTTTTTTAAACTATATCACATCACATTTAGCCTATATATTATTATTACTATTTCATCTCATGCATTTTTTACAGAAAGCTGAAGAGGTGGATTGTGTGGATTATGCATCAATCACAATGAGAAGATGATCAAACTTCAAACTCTTTCTGAGTACAAGACCCAGATTGTGTGATCATTTTCACTATGAAACCCCTGAAACGACCTCAGACTCTGAGTCAGTAGTTGAGTTTTGGGATTGTGAGAATCGCCCGTTTCATCAGGAAATCACAGCGGACATAGAGCAGGATCATCCTGAGAGGGTTTAAAGGTCCCATTTTTCCTGTGTTTTTGAGGCTTTGATTGTGTTTACAGTGTGCAATATAACATGTGTTCATGTTTTGCATGTAAATAAACAGTATTTTTCACACAATTTACTTATCTGTATACCGCTGTTTTCACTGTCCTAGAAACGGCCTGATGATTTCCTTGTTCTATGAAGTCCCTCCTTCAGAAATACGTAACGAGTTCTGATTGTGCCAGCGGTTCCCGTGTTGTGATTCGACAGCAGCTTAGCGCATAACGGGGAGATGCATGCGCTCAATGTTTTTGTAAACATGTCTATATTACCGTATCAATTTGACCCGGAATCAGACCCAGGATGAAAATAACAGACGCAGACTCTACAAACGCAACACTTCCACTTCTCCACGCGGGAGCAACAAGACCACGCCCCCTTTTTTGCGTATTCTTGTGGGCGGAGGTTAGTCAACAAACGGTTCAATTGACGTCATTAAAGCAGGAAGTACCAGGATGTAGTCCAAACCGGCCGTTCGCTGTAGGCTTTGAAAGGGAACTTCTGTTAAATTAAATATCTCGCTTGGCATTGAACTTTGAGCTTTATAATTTTACAGGTATTATTTATGCTCTAACAGCAACATTACACACTAACTAAGGTTTGAAAAATGGGATCACGAAGAACAGGACCTGATGATAACAGATAGAATGATAACAATGGATTAATGCAAAGATCTCCTAAAAAGGTCATTTTACTGCTCCTAATCAAGCGTGCCACACGAGTCATGAAAAGTGAACCCAAAGCGTCTCGATCGCCCCCAGGTGACTGGATGCAGCATAGGTCATAAGCTCCGCCCCTCCATGTAATGTAATGGGGCCAAGCCTGCAGCACTCCTCTCAGAAACTGCCAGCCCCCTGGTGGTTGGTCCCAGTATAGGTCATAACTACCGCCCCCCTGTATTGAAATGGACGTGATACAAACTAAACAATCAAATTACCCGTCAAATAATTTTTTCACAAAGTTGGTTTCTGTCATTGTAGGCAGTTTTTATCACGCTGATTTCATTTCAAGTGTTAGTTTTTTAAATAAGTTTAGTCTTAGTTAGTTATTTGATGCTATAAAAATGGGGTGTGTGACATTATGATTGACAGCTGTGATTGACGGCTAATCTGAGCGAAGTATTCACTGAGGCATCAACTGACTTTTTTCGGGAACTTCGGGAGGAGAGTTTTAACTTTAATTTCTACATTTCCATAACTGTTTATTTCACAAAAAGTTCAGGGGCGTGTGATTGATTAGGCGGGAGTGTGGGCGGGACCTTGATATCGCGGCTTCACTTCGCACTCACTACTGCATAGACTCAAGACCCAAGATATTTGGACACTGGTGAGTTCACTTACAGCAAGAGAGTGAATGTGCGTCTGTGTGTCATCCAGCTTTTTTTAAAGTCTATGCTCCTAAACCACGGAACTCACTACCCCTCACTCTCCATAACTTTAATGATCCAGCTCTGTCTGTTTGATATGTGTGTTCAATAATGTGGCTGCATGTGGCCTTATGAGTGTGTGATATATGTGCAATATGCATATTTATAATGTACTATGTAAAGTGACCTTGAGCAAGGGAAAGGCACTATATACTGTAAATAAAATTCTTCAAGAGACAAATTATGTAAGTCTTATAGTCCATTGGAGCATTTAAGAGAAAAAAGTGATGCAAACTACTCAGAACAGAAATGTGGTTTGCTGAACATCTTGTGCGTGTGCACATGTCTGCTGCTGGACGCTTGTAGTTTGATGTCTGTTTGTTATTGCGTCTGAGGTGTGAAAAGTGTGTCTGCGTCAATAGCGTGTGGTTGAAGGTGTTTTTTCCATTCCTGCTCACACGGAAACATTTGACTTCTGCTCAACAGAGAAACCACTTTACAACACAACATCTGAACCCATCAATGCTGATGTTTGACAAAAGGTCTCAAATCAAGCAGAGATATTATTGTGAAATATGAAAATATATACTGTAGCTTTCCGCTACTATAATAACCAGGCTTGTTCGATATTGTTCAAATACATTATTAATGAACTGCTGGGTTACTGTTCTGGCCGCAAACCCACGCCGTACACAACATGAGTTATCACGCAGCGCTCTCAGTCCGAACTACCCGCTTCCTCCCTCAACTCTCCTTCTAGCCCCCCCAACCTGACTTTAACCCCACCCCTTAAAGTGAACAAGCACTAACAGTTAGAACCCCTTCTTACTTACTTTAACTAATGTCTTTCAGCATTTGAAATGACATTACAATACTTTGTGTGCAAATGCATTATGATTCTGTATACATCGATCAGGCATAACATTATGGCCTAATATTGGGTTGGTCCCCCTTTTGCTGCCAAAACAGCCCTGACCGGTCGAGATGATTCAATGTTTTTTTCTATTATCAGATCCAGCTGTCCTGCTACGAGTCTATGGTATTAATATTAAGATTGATACTCAAGGGAATATGCATGTGATCTTATACATTTACATTTACATTTATGCATTTGGCAGACGCTTTTATCCAAAGCGACTCACGAGTGCCCTTATTACAGGGACAATCCCCCTGGAGCAACATGGAGTAAAGTGCCTTGCTCAAGGACACACTGGTGGTGACCACTGGGATTGAACCAGCAACCTTCTGTGTATCAGTTCCATGGTTTAACATGGTTTAACCCACTGGACCACCATCTCACTTATAGCCACTCATGCTTTGATACGCAGTGCTGGTTTCAGTTGTTATTTCCAGCAAGAGTATAGAAGAATTATTCACACCGTATTTTTATAAAGATCATATCCTGTTTTGGTCAATTTTAGAATTAAATCAATGTATAAACTCTGTCATTTAAAGATTCAACGATTCACTGTTGTAATATGGTATCATGCAAATTTCACGTGACGGATGACGTCATTTTAAACCTCCAGCCAGCAGCAAAAAACACAAGTCCATTTAAAAGCCTCCAAAAAGTCCCTATAGTGCTTTAGTGTTCAATCTAGTGTTCAAAATCAGTCTTCACGTGTGGAACAATAATACTAGGGCGCTTTCAGTGACTGTTTACAGGACAAAAGAGCCCATCTCAAGTATCTGTGATCTTCTGCTCTTGGATATGGCTTGGGTTGCTCCTTCAATGCAAGTGTGTGGGATTTTTCACCTGTTTGTCGTCCAGCAAGTGGAAATGGTGCGTTTGAGATGTACACAATCAATGATAATATAGTGTGCATACTACAACATCATCTAGTATCATAAGCAGGAATCAGCTCCACCATCTAATATAAGCATATAATAAATGTTATTTACACACTGGGTTCATGTTAAGGACTGAATTGAACTGCTAGTTGGCTTGAGTAAAGGTCAGAAGTTGAATCCTTTGATTTTTACACATCATCAGTGGTATGATATTAATTGAACTGATAAATGGCTCCATCTGGTGGGTTTTTGAAGAACAGCATCATCACTTTGAGCTCGACAGGAAACAGACTATTATCCTGCAGGTGTTTTGACTATATTATAGTTCTGACCCATCAGTTTTACCTGGGCGTAGCAGTTAATTTCACATTCACAATGCACTAAAACTACCACAACACTTCATTCATGTCTCAAATCAACTCATTTTTTCATAACACTAGCAAAGGTTTTCAACCAACAAACACACTGTCAATCATGAAACACAGACCTAAAAAATGCAAATCAAGAATGAATTTATAATTCACTGCAGTAACATAGTCTGTGCTTACATTATTTGTTTGTTTTTTTGTATACATTTCAATATGTTATTACTGTATAAATGTTGCAATTTAATTTATTGTTTTACTCATCTATTATTTGTGATTGGCCCAGTGACGTGATGTGCAATTTTGATGTCCAAACCCCTTTATGAAGTCAAAATAAGGAAATGTTTAATAAAAAGCACATTTATTGAATATATTGATCTCTGTTTATCAAATGATATGAACATATATTGAGGGTATTACAAAGTGTAAGACGTATTAGACATTATTAGACACAGGTCGCCTACTTTAACCCTTTACATTATTTATGAATATTGATGTAGATGAATACTATGATCAGCTATAAAATGGTTCAAGGTACTTTTCAGTACTAAATTAAACCTAATGTTGAAAAGTTGTGCTGTTTTGATATTCATAAACATGAAAAAAAAAAAAAGGAAAGAAACTGAGTTTGTGTGTAACAGTTTACACACTGAAAACCACATCAGTATTTATTTACAGTGGAGCCTAATTAATTTCCTTGGAAAAACATTGCATAACATAAACATTAATTATTTATGAACATTATTATGTGTAAGTGTTGTAAAAATGACAATTCATGTGTTAACTCATATGGTGTCATACCGAGTAACAATTTAAGTCAGACGGGATAACGCTGTTTTGTTCCATTGAAATGCATAATTTCACTTCATGGAGTTGAGGAAACAATAACAACGTGATACCAAGTCCTGTAAAATATTTTCAGACATTTTGCATTTTAAATCACATTGCAGTGTTAAAATGTGAGTAAAGAACTTGAACAAGTAGGGTCACGTTTAAAGAAATCTCAATATAATGAGAAAAAAAAATATTTTTCTGAGCCCTACATATTGTTTACTGCATCACTTTATATATTTGTTAAGTATTAATGATTTGAAAAGTTTTAATATCATAACATTTAGAAAATGCATTAACGTTATCCCCTTTGACATTTTGACTGGTGTCGTCACATGATTCTCAGTTAAACTGCTTAAAAAACTTTGTTTAAAATTTAGATTTTAGTAATAAGTAAAAAAAAACCTCCCATAAATATAATAACTACTTTGATGTGCAGTTTTAACCTATTTGAATTTTTTGTCCGTTGAAAACCTTATTTGTCATTGGCCCAATTATTTGTGGAATTTAGGCATTTCTGAGTGAAAATAGGTTCAATGCCAATATCGACAAATACAGCATTCATTTAAAAATTAAAGAAACGGTATTTTAACATTGCTTAAAGGAAAATGCAGTGAAGGACTACTTACTATCGACACTGAAGCTCTTTATGATTTTGCTGATGATGATGATAAAGCGTCTGTGTTTCTGGTGTTTGTGATGCTCAGAGATCCAGTCTGATGATCCAGCTTCAGTCTGTAAATGTAACATGCAAACAAACAGCAGAAGAACATCATTGATTCACACATTCACTCACATTCACTCAGTCTCATGGAAGATCTTCAACAACTTAAAGAACATCATACAAACCACATCCTGCCTGCATATATGCATTCATACAACTAAGAGATCACTGCACATTTATTATAGTCCCTTAAACCCCTGATATCACCACTTCAAAACGTCATGTTTTAATTAAAAATACTGCATATATTTTCATATTTACAGTTTGACTATCCAATAATTACTTTAATGATATCAATGTCTTTGGTTTTGCATGCAGGACTGGCTAAATCAAACCTGTAGTCATTTACTACCGTGGGATTCTACTAAATAAACCAAATGTCATAATATATTTATTAGGGGTGTGCATTGGCACTGCCCTCACAATTCGATTCGATTACGATTCACCAGGTAACGATTCGATTCAATTCGATTCTACGATGCATTGCGATGCATCAAAATTCTACTGCACACAACAAGGCAAATTGTTTTTTATCAGTCATGAGGCAATACAAGCAGTCAGATATTGAACAACAGATTTTATTGGCTGCTATGTGTGTATTATCACTCTCCTGTATCTTTGACATAAATGTCATTAAATAAAATAAAATTGAATGGTACAGGGTATTGGATATGGCATTTTCAAACCTGAAAACGATAAACATGGTTCATGAAGTTAGTTGTATTGCCAATGTGCTTGATTTTAGTGTGGCAGGCGTGTTAGCAGGGCGTAAGCAGCGCATATTTTTTTCGGCGCCCATGTTAACAGATTAGAGCATTCACATCGCACGCAGAGGCGACATCGCAGGAGCAGCAGTGCCGCGATCGTTTCGGCGGCGAGTTTATTTTTGCCACGCTGCTCACGCTGAATTAAAGCCACAGTGGATTGTTCTTGACCAAAACTGACCAGATTAACACGGAAAATAACAAATTTCACCAGGAAATCATGTAGTGAAGTGCCCCGTGTGTTTCACCATCACCATATGACATCCTGTTAAAATTTTTTAAAACACAACACTGCCAGAAGTTTTTGCCCAAACTTCAAAAGCCTGTTTAAATGATTAAAACTAGAAGCATATATTCACTTTAATGTTAACTTACATTTATCATGTGAACTACTTATATACAACAAGTAGCCTAATATGCATGTGTGTTTGGGACAGAGGGGAACACGGTCGCATTTGCAGCATATGCTGCCCATCATAAATCAAAGCACGAGACAGACGGGGCTCGTAGGAGAAGACCGGAAAATGTGACATAATGTACAATATTTGTCTGTATTTGCAATATACGAGCTGTGCAAGACAAACGCTGCCAGTGTGAATCCACAATGGGGGCGCGGGCTCCCGCTCTCCATACCCACCGCTCCTGCCCTGCTAACGCCTGCGGTGTGAAGCCGGCGTCAGAATCCGAAATGTGCCCAGATGTCCGCTTTCCAAGCTTTGGGTGCGTTTTTAATCACCCGTCTCACGGTCATCTCCCTCCGCCTCAGCCATCTTGATTGTTGTTGTTATGACCCTGGAAGAAATTGAAACTTCACAACTTTATTGTCCAACTCAAGGCCAGAAAATAAACGGTGACATAATCGATTATGGCACTTTGCCGCATCGATGCTGAATCGTGCATGCCCCGCATTGCGATGCATCGCTGAATCGATTATTGTTGACACCACTAATATTTATAACACAAACAGCCATTAAATCAATGGAACAAAAGTGTCTTTTTAACAATGAGTGTAAATTTCACACAGTCCCTTATTTACTATAGCTGAGAGTTTGCCAACGGCTCTCATTATACAGATAAAGTATTCAATATTTTACAATAAAATCTGACACAAATGTGTAAAATAGCTGTATGCATATAAGGGGAGCTGTTTTCACCTGTAATAAAGCACCAGTGGAAACTGAGAACAAGAATGTGATTATAAAAGTATCAATTTCCAAAACAAAAAATAATCACTTTTACAAGCTAAACTTGCTTTTCTCCCTTAGTTTCTTAACATGTTTTTTTCTTTTGTAGCTGACAGGAAGAAACTCTTCACCTACAAACTAAACACACACGCTCTGGATGCCTGTTCTCTCACACACAAGATGTTTGTCCACCCAACAGATCAAACTACATCTCTGAAGAAAACCGACCGCAGCAGGTTTCAGTTTGACTCAGAGGCCAAACTTCACTAAAACTGCTACTGTGAGATCAGACATGCGTTTAACTTTCTACTTTTACCATATTTACTAAAATTGAGAGCTGAATAAATAAACTCCAGTTTTAAAATCACTAGAGTTTACAGCTGCACTCGCAGTGACCACATCATTTATTCATGCAAGCTGAACAACTGACTACCTGCAAGGTTTTCTAAAATCATTTTTAATCTTCTGTAAATGTAAAAAGGACATAAGAACATAGTTTAAAAATGTATTCAGTCAGTTAGTTGTCTTTGCTTATATAGTTCATGTTTAGCAATTATAATTACATTTAAAGATGCTGTATATAAAAAGCACTGATTAATCTGTAGATCAAGCTGCTGTAAAATTTGAACTTTAAATATGTATTGCAGATTAATGCATTTTATAAATTAATTAATAATGTTGGTTTAACTTAACATTCTATACTATCTGGAGTGAATATATATATGTGTGTGTGTGTGTGTGTGTGTGTGTGTGTGTGTGTGTGTGTGTGTGTGTGTGTGTGTGTGTGTGTGTGTGTGTGTGTGTGTGTGTGTGTGTGTGTGTGTGTGTGTGTGTGTGTGTGTGTGTGCGAGTGTGTGTGTGTGTGTGTGTGTGTGTGTGTATAGGGTCAGACTTTGTCGGGGGAGGACTGACATGTCATTACTTCTGTTGTGTTTGTTTAGATCAGTTGTGCTAGTGTTAATACATCAGAAAATGTTTTGCGTGTTTGTTTTGTTCTGTTTGAGTTGCTGCCGTCTGATCGGTAAGTTTCATTTCTGTAATTTATTCACGTCTCGGAGTAATAAACTCCTGCTGCGTTTCAAGTTAGATTCTTTTCATCCACAGTGATCAAATCTCGTTGTTTTAGGTATTTTAATTTCAATAATTATAAATGCAAATCCTTCTAGAAATTTCTAAAAAAAATAATTTTAATAATTTAAAATTTTCTGCAGTAATCGTAGACAACTACAAAAGTCATGGAAATTCAGTAATAAACAGTGTTGACTATATCCAGCATATTTAAACTTGTACATTCAAGCTGTAATTAATTTATCATATCATTTTTATTTTGCTCTACAGCAGATCATTTTAAAACACATTAAAGTTCAAATTATTGATTCGTTCACATATAAAATCACTCATATATGTGACTTTTCATTTTATTTGGTGGTGTATCTGCTGCTGTTAAAGGTTACAAACTGATCTAAACCAACATGAGCATTAATCTGAAAACCTCTTCATGTTCTCCAGGTGTGTTTGCTGCTGAAACAAATAAAACACAGTCAGTGATGGAGGGAGATTCTGTCACTTTATACACTGATGTTACTAAAATACATAAAGACGGCGACATACTGTGGAAATTTGGAACTAAAAAGGACATTATAGCTGAAAGCAGTAAAAGATTTGGATTATTCTCCACATATGATGTTCCTGATGGGAGATTCAGAGACAGACTGAAGCTGGATCATCAAACTGGATCTCTGACCATCACAAACATCATAACTGAACATGCTGGAGTTTATCAACTACAGATAACTGGAGCAAAACTGACATCAAAAACATTCAGTGTTTCTGTCAATGGTGAGTAGAGATGTAACTCATCCTGTGCTTCTTGTTTTATTAGCTTTTTACATATTGAAATATTGAATTATGTAATGTAAGGGATAATGTACATGTAGCCGGTTGATACCGCAGAATAAACCCCAACAGGGTGATCAGGATCAGGTCTTGCATCACTCCGAAGGGGTTTATTCTGTGATAACAACCGGCTACATGTACATTATCTGCTTATTTACACAGCTACTTGCCACATAAGTAAATAATTAGACTTGAAATATTTTATTAGCTCTTTAAACGCAAGCTTCCACGGAGAAAGCAGTCGCTGGCAAGCGCAAGTTCAAACTAGACGAACATTTAAGGGATAGATTACAGTCATAGCACTGTACAAAAGACTGAAAAAAATATTGCATAACTCACTGTGAGTGCAGATGTGAACTCTAGTGATTTTAAAACTGTTAAGTTATTCATTTATATGTTTTTACCGGTCGTTTCCGGGGAATAACATACAACACTGCTCATCATCAACACAATCAACCAAAAATAACACTGTAGACGTATTCATACTTCTGCTTATTAATCTCATCTTTCTCAGCTCGACTGCCTGTTCCTGTCATCAGCAGAAACTGTTCATCATCATCATCATCATCATCATCATCAAATTGTTCACTGGTGTGTTCAGTGGTGAATGTGGGTCATGTGACTCTCTCCTGGTACAAAGGAAACAGTTTATTGTCCAGCATCAGTGTGTCTGATCTCAGCATCAGTCTCTCTCTACCTCTGGAGGTGGAATATCAGGATAAAAACACCTACAGCTGTGTGCTCAACAATTCCATCAGCCACCAGACTCAACATCTGGACATCACGCAACTCTGTCACACATGTGCAGGTACAGGAGCACGGCTGATATATGTGTTTATTTACTGACCTGATCTCGGTCTTCTGTTGTAGATCGGACTGATGCAGTCACTTCTTTCTTTATCATTACAGAACCGGTCGGACCTTCTCCAGTCTCTCTGATAGTGCTGATCTCTGCTGGATCTCTGATGATTGTTGCTGGATTGGGGATCTTCTGGATCTGCAAGAAATACAGAAAAACTGATCAAGAAGGCAAGAGTTGCATACTGCTTTTATAAGTGTTATAACAAATAATTATTATTTCAACAATAGTACTTATTGAAAAATCTACTCCAAACGAGTAGATTATAAATTATTCAATTGAAAGCCCATATTATAATTTAATATTTAAATATACATTTCATGTAGGTAACGCCATTTAGTCCCTAAATAATGTTGGCTATTGTTTTTTGCACTGATCTGAACAGCTCTACTCGTCTCACACACACACAAACAGATTCTGTATTTACTATTTTACTCTGTTAGGGTGTGTGAAAAAGTTTTTGTGTCATATTAAATTTGTTAATGCAGTTTTTAAAACTGCAGCAATTCAATATATGAATTAATGCTTAAACTTAATTACACATGTGTTGTAAAACATATCCAGTTTTGTAGTTTTAATCTCTTCCTGTTGTTCGAGCAGTTCAGATTTGTGAAGATGAGAAAACTTCTGCTGTTCTGTTTCATCATCCGTCGTTCTATGAAAGAAACACACACACATGGGTAAGATCATTTATCATTCGTTTCTGTTGTGTGTGTTTGTATCATATCAGTGAGTCAGATGGAGATCAGTGTGTGATTGTGTGTCTGTATAATCATCATCACAGAAACTGAGGAGAGAATATTTTAGCAAGCAATAACTAGCATTTGTACTTGAATATAAACACTAAAAGAGTGCAGGATATTCCATTATAATAAATGAATAAAATGTTCTAAAAGTGTCGCAGACAGCAGGGGAAATGAATACAATGCAACTAACCATACAATTGTGCAAGAGAAACAACAATAAATAAATTCATTAACTTTTAAAGGATAAGAACTCAAACTCTACTATATTCATTCATGAAACTTTTCACTTCAGGCTAATATTAATAAAATATTGGTCATACTTTCTGTTGTTATTTATGCAAAATTGTACATTTTCCTATTCAGCTTGCGTTATGGTTATGATTTAGCATAGTTAGGCCTGTGCAATTCATGCTATTACAACATTTCAATGCTTGATAATGTTTTCTAAAACCACTGATATAGATATAGATGATTTGTTTTAGTTCCCTTTCAGTCGGTCACGTTCGACGTACGTCGGAACTGACCGACGAATTGGGATCTGTTTCCAGAGACCGACCTACTTCGAGTGATTAAAACGAGCCAATGGACATTGGCATGCGGTTCACACATTCCCCGCACCGCCCCGCAGCGCGGGTATAAATACGGAAGTGGAATACCGCATCATTGCTTTTTAACTTCGGAGCCGAACGGTTTGCTGTATCAAGCTGTTTCTACGAAGAGTGTTTAGACGAGTCTCGAGGAGGATCGCTCTCTTACCTGGGTGCTGGTGTGACGGCGCGAGTCAGCGAGTGGCCGCTGCAACATACACTTGTTCCTGTGTTGGTTGGCTGGGCGTTTCCGTTCTTTGAGTGCTCACACGCAGGCTTGCAATCGGACTGCTGTGAGCCGCGGCCATCTCCCTGAGTGCTTCAGCACTTCTAAAAGAGCATTTCCTTCTAAAAGAGCAACACGGTTTGACCCTGCGTCTTTTTCAAGATGTCACTCAAACCGTGTGTTTCTGGATGCGGTTGTTTCCTGTCCTCATTTGACGGCCACGATCTCTCTCGCATATAAACATGTGAGATTGCTTTCGTGGGTGATCCATGCTCTCTCAGGAGAGCATGGTCACGTCGGCGCGTTGTTCGTCTCACCTTTCTCGTAAGGGCTTGAGCGTTCAGCGCGCCGTGTGCCGTCTCGCGCCGGCTGATAGCAGGGGTTGTCACGGCAACCCAGCGCGTCACTCGGCGCTCTGATGCGCGGTCGAGACTATGAAACCTCAAACGGGGTTGAGTCCCTTTGCTTATTCCCCGATCTAGTTTCTTTTCTGGGGCCCCAGAAAAGGATTACTTTGGCTAATAAGCGTTGGTGGCCTGAGGATTACAGTGGGGCTTCCCCGCCGAGTACATCTCTTCGGGCCCCCACTCCTCTATCGCATCACGAGCGTGCTGAGACTTTGTTTGTGGGTGGTTCATGTTCTCTCACAAGAACATGACCACGTCGGGGCGTTGTTCACCTTGCTCTTTCATAGGGGCTAGATTGTTCAGCGTACCGTGTGCCGTCAAGTCTGACGGCCACGCTCATTGTCTCACATGCCTGCTGGTAGCTTACAGATGGGATTGCTGGTCCTTTTTTAAAAAAAAAAAAAAGGATCTAGCGTTTAATTTGGTGCTCTGGCGGAGGACAGATGTCAATTGCTGCATCGGAGAGAGGGCTGTTATGCGCTGGAAATGATAATGCTGAGATTCCCACTATAATGGTGTGTGCTCATGCTGAATCAGATTCAGAGTTGACAGCAATGCTTTCCGGGGTGGCTGCCCGGATGTGCATTGGAAAAATTTAACAGCATGGAACTATTTGGTGTCAAAATATGGAACACCAAAAGGGCCATAACCTGTATAAGTTTTTCCCTCTCTCACTGCCCTCTGTCCTGCATGCATGAGGGTAGTCCCAACCCAGGGGTAATGCAGGAACTGCGTGCGGTGATGGACCTCGCTCTCCGGGTGACGAAAGTCACTGCACGCTCCCTGGGTCAGGCGATGTCCACACCAGTGGTCCAGGAAGCTGGGGCTAAACCTGGCAGATATGCGTGAGCCCGACGAAGTTCGGTTCCTCAACGCCCCTGTCTTTCAGGCTGGCCTCTTCGGCGACGCCAACGAGAACTTTCCCAGCAGTTCTTGGTGGCCCAGAAGCAGACGGAGGTGGCAAAAAAAAAAAAAAAAAAAAAAAAAAACCTGCCCCGACGACCAGCTGCTGCCTACACCCAGTCGTCGGCCGCAGCACCTCCATCTGCTTGTCGACGAGGGCGCCACCCTGCGTCCGCCTCCACCCAGGCAGCAGGTGGCCGGGCGCAAGGGAGGCGCCCAACCTGTCCAGGGTCCCGCGAGCCTGCTAGCAAGCACAAGGGCAAGCGACCCTGAAACGGGCAGCCCAGCGAGAGAGGAATTGCTCGGGGAGACGGTGTGCGCACCCCTCCCTCCCCCGGAGGAGGACCGGGGGGAGAATATTTTTTTGGTTTCGGTCCTGCCGCTGGCTCCCCGGAGTCCAGCGGTACCCACATTCTCAGAGCAGTTTCTTTCCTCCCTGAGCCCCGAGAGGGACAGGTTGGCAGTGTGCGACGCCCCCGGGCCTTGCCACTCCTTTCCTCCCCTCTCACCCCTCGCCAGGGGGCAGCAGATTGGGCACCGAGGAAGCCCCCCGGGCCTTCTAACCCACTCTCTGCCCCACCTGGAGTATTCAGGCAACACTCCGGGCCGCCTCCGGGCCGCCTCCGGGCCTCCCGAGTCGGGTCTAAATACTCCACCTCGCTGCCTCACCCCGGGTACGTCTGTGGTGCCGTTGGTCCCGCTAGTTCGGTCTCTGGGGGCCTGTGGGGGCCTCTGGGGGCCTCCTGGCATGTTGGTAGGGATCCCAATTCGTCGGTCAGTTCCGACGTACGTCGAACGTGACCGACTGAAAGGGAACGTCTCGGTTACGTATGTAACCCTCGTTCCCTGAAGGAGGGAACGGAGACGTACGTCCCGTCGCCAGGTGCTGTGCTTCAGCTGAAGGCCGAGTCACTTATCTCGGCTCCTCAGTTGAAAAGCAATGATGCGGTATTCCACTTCCGTATTTATACCCGCGCTGCGGGGCGGTGCATGGAATGTGTGAACCGCATGCCAATGTCCATTGGCTCGTTTTAATCACTCGAAGTAGGTCGGTCTCTGGAAACAGATCCCAATACGTCGGTCAGTTCCGACGTACGTCTCCGTTCCCTCCTTCAGGGAACGAGGGTTACATACGTAACCGAGACGTTTTTTATTCTATTTTGTGTGATGTGTTTTACAGAAATCTGAAGAGGAGACTCGCGTGGAGTATATGTCTGTCAGCATGAGAAGATGATTCAATGTTTCTCTAATATCAGATCCAGCCGTGATCATTTCACTTTTGAAACTCCTGCATATGGTATTAATATTAAGATTGATATTCAAGGGAATATGCATATGATCTTATAGCTGCTCATGCTTTGATTCACAGCGCTGGTTTCAGTTGTTATTTCCAGCAAGAGTATAGAATAATTATTCACACCCTATGTCTGTCAGGACTACTATCGTCAAATATGATTTATTGACCATTAGCATATAGTTTGGATTGCCAGATGGTTCTGTTCTGGGCAAGAACTCCCTGTGCATCCGTGCAGCCTAGCATTGATAAGAGCAGGGAGAGCAACAATAACCCCCCTTAGGGTAAACAAAACAGAACCATATAATGTATTGCAGATATCATTAATGTTTATATTAAATGTACAAAATAATTCAGTAATTTAGTCTGATTCAAGTGGAATTAGAATGCCAAATCCTGACTGGACGCAAGGAGGAGCTGGGGATGGAGGAGGGTAAATGAGCTCTGGAGAAACGCAATAGCTGCTGATAGTACTGAAGGGACTTATATATGCTGTGATAGACGTCGTATTCCTATAGGTAGATGTGATCAGCTGACAGACCGATGTGAGCTTGACTAACGTGACCTGCCAGAACTGACGGTAAACGCTTGATTTTTTTAAAGATCATATCCTAATTGTAAATTTTAGAATGAAATCAATGTACAAATTCTGTCATTTAAAGAATAAATTCAATGATTCACTGTTGTAATATGGTATCATGCAAATGTCACATGACTGATGACGTTGTTTTAAACCTCCAGCCAGCAACAAAAAACAGTCCATTTAAGACCCTCCAAAAATTCACTGCTATAGTTATGAATTAAATCTAATAGTCAGCAGGGGTTAATGTAACAGAAACTGTGCTTCTCTCTGTATAGAGCGCCATCTAGTGTTCAAAAAGAGACTAGCGTCCTCAGAGTGTTTGTTTACCAGTCAAAAGAGCCCACCTCAAGTCTCTGTGATCTTCTGCTCTCTATATATCGCTCGGGTTCCTCCTTCAATATAAGTCTGTGGTATTTTTTTCACCTGTTTATCGTCCAGCAAGTGGAAATGGTGCGTCTGAGATGTACACAATATAAGCATAATAAATGTTATTTACACACTGGGTTCATGTTAAGGACTGAATTGATCTGCTAGTTGGCTTGAGTAAAGGTCAGAAGCTGAATCCTTTGATATTTACACATCATCAGTGGTATGATATTAATTGAACTGATAAATGGCTCCATCTGGTGGGTTTTTGAAGAACAGCATCATCACTGTGAGCTCAACAGGAAACAGACTATTATCCTGCCGGTGTTCTGACTAGGGCTGAACGATTTTGGAAAAAAATCTAATTGCGATTTTTTTAACCAATATTGCGATTGCGATTTAATATGCGATTATTTTTTAAACTCTTTATCTTCTGTATTATTCAACAATACATCATTGTATAGTAATGGTGGAAATCTTTAATTGGTACCTCACGATCCGATTCCGATTCTGGGAGTCACGTTCCGATTCCAAAACAATTCTTGAACTTTTTCCTTATTAATTAATCTTATTAATTTATTAAAAACTTAAAATGTTTTTTTATTATATGTAATTATAAGCTTTTTAAAATAACTAGGACATTATAACATTTTAATTAAAACAATTGCATGTTAATAATTTTAAATGTATAAACTAATATAGCTGCAAAACATAAGCTAGTAAATCATAAAGAGGAACAAAAAAACATATTACAAGCAATGAACAAAGAGTGCTTTCAGTATTTAAGAGTGTCTGAACTGAGTGATTTTTCTCTTTCTCAGCTTTACTGTTGTTTGATTATTAATCATGACATCATCATAGACACCTGCATTCACACTAATGCACAGATCTCTTTTGAAATATAAGATGTTTTTGCCCTGTCTGTTTAATTCATTAAGACATTACTGACGGTGTTTACATTAATTTTGCGCCATAAAAGCGTTTTGAGACGCACACATATGCGTGCTCGCGAGCACTCTTCACAAAGCGCCGGGTGAGCATTTGAAATGGAAAGCCTTCTGTCAGTGAGTTAGCCTACTTATTTTTTAGTATACAAGCACACTGCATTCCTAACGACATGAATGAAGCCTTCGTTGAGCGTTTGTAAGGAAAATACCGGCGGGCGAGAACACACACTGTAAGCGTGACATCAAGTTTCTCACAGCGCATATCCTGTGCAAGGAAGCCTGCGAATGTCATTGCGATTCGCGCCGTCAACCTTTCCGGACGTTATGAAATATTATTTTATGGTTTGTGTGTGTGTGTGTGTATGTGTGTGTGTGTGTGTGTGTGTGTGAGAGAGAGAGAGAAAGAGAGAGATAATGGAAGCAATCAGAATACGGGTGTTTCTAAAACACACGCAGCGCCACCGCGCACCTGCTGTTAAAATCTAAGCCCAGAATCATTGGAGAGAGAATCTTTTCTCCCACCTCTATTGTAGCCTATAGTATGAACAACACAATATTAGATAGATCAAACACAAAGAGTTTTTTTTTTCCTTTTAGGCCAGGCATATGATATGTGTAACGTGCCAAGTTGCTTCTTCTGCAGACTTTACTCTCGCGTGTCACGTGACCAGACTGTAATCGCAGCCTTTGCGGTTAGGAAAACGTATTTTATCATATCGTGATATTATCGCAAATGCAATTAATCGTTCAGCCCTAGTTCTGACTATATTATAGTCGTGACCCATCAGTTTTACCTGGGCGCAGCAGTTTATTTCACATTCACAATGCACTAAAACTACTTCATTCATGTCTCAAATCAACTCATTTTTCATAACACTAGCAAAGGTTTTCAACCAACAAACACACTGTCAATCATACAACAAAGACCTAAAAAAACACTAACATCACATTTCTTTAAATCAAGGATAACACTCTTAACTGTTTATAATTCACTGCAGTAACATAGTCTGTGCTTATATTAATATTTTTTTATATATATATTTCAATATGTTATTACTGTATAAATGTTGCAATTTAATTTAAGCAGTGATTAGCCAACTCATCAATGAAGCCAAGAGTAACAACAACACACACTCTGTCCTCTGGCTGGACCTTGCTAAAGCCTACCCAAGCGTCCCACACCACTGATCCGAAAGGCATTGGATCGCTACCGTGTATCAGAGGTAGTTAAGCTAGTAATGGCACACATGGATGCGCTGCACATGAGGTTCACTGTGAGAAGCGTTACCAGCAAATGGCAAAGGCTCGAGAAGGGCATCATGGCAGGATGCACAATTTCTGTGGCCCTGTTTATAGCAGCTATGTATTTGTTGCTAAAGGCAGGAGGAATGCAGTGCAGAGGCCCGAAAGCAAAGGACGGCATGAGACACCCCGCTTGTCGCGCTTTCATGGATGATGTGACGGTGATGACTCCATCTATACAGGGAACACCGTGGATCTTGAGCGCATTGGAAAAGATGGCAACATGGTCACATTGTACATTTTCCTATTCAGCTTGCGTTATGGTTATGATTTAACATCGTTAGGCCTGTGCAATTCATGTTAATATTACATTTCAATACTTGATAATGTTTTCTAAAACCACTGATATAGATGATTTGTTTTAGTTTTTTATTCTATCTTGTGTGATATGTTTTACAGAAATCTGAAGAGGAGACTCATGTGGAGTATGTGTCTGTCAGCATGAGAAGATGATTCAATATTTCTCTAATATCAGATCCAGCTGTGATCATTTCACTTTTGAAACTCCTGCATATGGTATTAATATTAAGATTGATATTCAAGAGAATATGCATATGATCTTATAGCTGCTCATGCTTTGATCCACAGTGCTGGTTTCAGTAGTTAAATCCAGCAAGAGTAGCAGAAGAATTCTTCACACCCTATTTCTGTCAGGACCACTATCGTCAAATATGATTTATTGGCTATTAGCATATCGTTTGGATTGCCGGTATGGTTCTGTTCTGGGCAAGAACTCCCTGCGCATCCATGCAGCCTAGCATGGATAAGAGCTGGGAGAGCAGCAATAACCCGCCTTAGGGTAAACAGAACAGAACCATATAATGTATTGCAGATATCATTAATGTTTATATTAAATGTACAAAATAATTCAGTAATTTAGTCTGATTCAAGTGGAATTAGAATGCCAAATCCTGACTGGACGCGAGGAGGAGCTGGGGATGGAGAAGGGTAAATGAGCTCTGGAGAAACGCGATAGCTGCTGATAGTACTGAAGGGGGCTAATACACTCACCTAAAGGATTATTAGGAACACCTGTTCAATTTCTCATTAATGCAATTATCTAATCAACCAATCACATGGCAGTTGCTTCAATGCATTTAGGGGTGTGGTCCTGGTCAAGACAATCTCCTGAACTCCAAACTGAATGTCAGAATGGGAAAGAAAGGTGGTTTAAGCAATTTTGAGCATGGCATGGTTGTTGGTGCCAGACGGGCCGGTCTGAGTATTTCACAATCTGCTCAATTACTGGGATTTTCGCGCACAACCATTTCTAGGGTTTACAAAGAATGGTGTGAAAAGGGAAAAACATCCATTATGCGGCAGTCCTGTGTGCGAAAATGCCTTGTTGATGCTAGAGGTCAGAGGAGAATGGGCCGACTGATTCAAGCTGATAGAAGAGCAACTTTGACTGAAATAACCACTTGTTACAACCGATGTATGCAGCAAAGCATTTGTGAAGCCACAAAACACACAACCTTGAGGCGGATGGGCTACAACAGCAGAAGACCCCACCGGGTACCACTCATCTCCACTACAAATAGGAAAAAGAGGGTACAATTTGCACGAGTTCACCAAAATTGGACAGTTGAAGACTGGAAAAATGTTGCCTGGTCTGATGAGTCTCAATTTCTGTTGAAACATTCAGATGGTAGAGTCAGAATTTGACGTAAACAGAATGAGAACATGGATCCATCATGCCTTGATACCACTGTGCAGGTTGGTGGTGGTGGTGTAATGGTGTGGGTGTTGTTTTCTTGGCACACTTTAGGCCCCTTAGTGCCATTGGGCATCGTTTAAATGCCACGGCCTACCTGAGCATTGTTTCTGACCATGTCTATCCCTTTATGACCACCATGTACCCATCCTCTGATGGCTACTTCCAGCAGGATAATGCACCATGTCACAAAGCTCGAATCATTTCAAATTGGTTTCTTGAACATGACAATGAGTTCACTGTACTAAAATGGCCCCCACAGTCACCAGATTTCAACCCAATAGAGCATCTTTGGGATGTGGTGGAACGGGAGCTTCGTGCCCTGGATGTGCATCCCACAAATCTCCATCAACTGCAAGATGCTATCCAATCAATATGGGCCAACATTTCTAAAGAATGCTTTCAGCACCTTGTTGAATCAATGCCATGTAGAATTAAGGCAGTTCTGAAGGCGAAAGGGGGTCAAACACAGTATTAGTATGGTGTTCCTAATAATCCTTTAAGAGTGTATATGTATGCTGTGATAGACGTCGTATTCCTATAGGTAGATGTGATCAGCTGACAGACCGATGTGAGCTTGACTAACGTGACCTGCCAGAACTGACGGTATACGCTTGATTTTTATAAAGATCTTATCCTGTTTTGTCAATTTTAGAATGAAATCAATGTACAAATTCTGTCATTTAAAGAATAAATTCAATGATTCACTGTTGTAATATGGTATCATGCAAATGTCACGTGACTGATGACGTTATTTTAAACCTCCAGCCAGCAAAAAACACGCCTGCAGTTTAAACCGGAAAAGTCAAGGAGCCTCAGTATCTTGAAGGGGAGGCTAACAGGAAACATCTTCAACATCCAAGGCTGTGAAATCCCAACAATCAAGGATCAAAATATCCGATGCCTTGGAAAGCAGTATGATAGCTCCTCGAAGGATAGCGGCAATCTCACTAATACCAAGGCCCAGCTGAACACCTGGCTTAAGGCAATCGAGCACAGCCAACTGCTCGGGAGGTTTAAAGTCTGGTGTTTTCAGTATGGCATCATACCCCGGCTGCAATGGCCCTTCCTACTTTACGAATTTCCTATGTCCCAGGTGGAAGGAATGGAAAGACTCTGCAGTAAGTTCTTGCGGAAGTGGCTGGGAGTCCCCCCATCATTCAGCGCTTTGCTCAGTAGTCGAGGATTTTAAAGCCACCAAAGCAAGGGCAGTCAGTACACTCCTTGCATCTAATGTTGGGAAAGTAAGATATGAAAGCAAGACCATCAAATGCGGCAGGAAGTGGAAGCCCCAGCAAGTCGTGATGGAAGCAGAATCCCACTGGAAGCACCAGGAATTCGTGGGAGTGGTGTGCCAGGGACGCCTGGGCCTGGGACACTACAGTGAGAAGAGGTGGAGCAGGGCTGATGCCAGAGCCAGAAGAGGTCTCGTCATGCAAAGAGTCCGTGAGACAGCGGAAGAGGAGTGCCAGGTGAAAGCGATCAGACTTGCAGCCCAGGGTCGATGGACGCAGTGGGACCAGGCTCAGGAGCGACGCTGTCATGGAAGGAACTGTGGCAGACCGACCAAGGGAAGTTGAGCTTTCTCCTGCACTCGGTGACTGACCTGCTGCCAACTCCAAGAAACCTAAGTATCTGGGGCGGAGGGGAAGATCCATCTTGCAACCAATGCGGAGCAGCCTCCTGTACACTTAACCACATCCTGACCAGTTGTTCAAGGGCATTGGCAGAAGGGCGGTACAGATGGAGGCACGACAAGGTCCTCACGGAAATCGCCAAATGGGTGGAACAGCGGCAAGTCAAGGTCAACAACAACAAGCAGGCCCATCCGCCCGAACTACTAACAGTACTAAAGGGGTGGCACGCAACCAGCTATCCCAATGAAGTCGGCTGCCGCGGGTTCCCAGCAAAATAGGTGCGCTACTTCCTCCAGAGGGTTGGCCTGGAGCCTAAACAGCTGAAGATAGCCACCAGGGACAACACTGCAGCTGCCGAGTCCAGTTCAAGATGGCTGTGGCTGAAGAGAGCCCACAGTTGGAACCCTTCTGCAGGTGAAGGCTAGTCAGTCTTTGCTGCCCCACTCAGGCGAGGTGTTCAGGTTAAGGGGCGAAACACCTGAGACCCTGAGATCCCTGCTGATGATGCTCCAAGGAATACCATCTCGGAAGATGATCTGCATCACCATAGTTAGTGTAGTTCCTACAGTTGCAGCTTGTGGCAAAGCATCTCTAATGTTTACTTCACCTTTTACTCACCTATTATTTTGTAATTATTTGTGGAATTTAGCCATTTCTGAGTGAAAATAGGTTAAATGCCAACATCGACAAATACATCATTAATTTAAAAATAAAAGAAACTGTATTTTAACATTACTTAAAGGAAAATGCAGTGAAGGACTACTTACTATCGACACTGAAGCTCTTAATGATTTTGCTGATGATTATAAAGCGTCTGTGTTTCTGGTGTTTGTGATGCTCAGAGATCCAGTCTGATGATCCAGCTTCAGTCTGTTAATGTAACACATGCAAATAAACAGCAGAAGATCATCATTGATTCACACATTCACTCACATTCACTCAGTCTCATGGAAGATCTTCAACAGCTTAAAGAACATCATACAAACCACATCCTGCCTGCATATATGCATTCATACAACCAAGAGATCATTGCACATTTATTATAGTCCCTTAAACCACGGATGAATATCACCACTTCAAAACGTCATGTTTTAATTAAAAATACTGAATATATTTTCATATTTACAGTTTGACTATCCAATCATTATTTTAACGATATCATGTCTTTGGTTTTGCATACAGGACTGGCTAAATCAAACCTGTAGTCATTCACTACCGTGGGATTCTACTAAATAAACCAAATGTCTTTTATTTATAACACAAACAGCCATTAAGTCAATGGAACAAAAGTGTCTTTTTAACAATGAGTGTAAATTTCACACAGTCCCTTATTTACTACAGCTGAGAGTTTGCCAACGGCTCTTATTATACAGATAAAGTATTCAATTATTTTACAATAAAATCTGACACAAATGTGTAAAATAGCTGTATGCATATAAGGGGAGCTGTTTTCTTCTGTAATAAAGCACCAGTGGAAACTGAGAACAAGAATGTGATATAAAAGTATCAATTACCAAAACAAAAAATAATCACTTTTACAAGCTAAACTTGCTTTTCTCCCTTAGTTTCTTAACATGTTTTTTTTTCTTTTGTAGCTGACAGGAAGAAACTCTTCACCTACAAACTAAACACACACGCTCTGGATGCCTGTTCTCTCACACACAAGATGTTTGTCCACCCAACAGATCAAACTACATCTCTGAAGAAAACCGACCGCAGCAGGTTTCAGTTTGACTCAGAGGCCAAACTTCACTAAAACTGCTACTGTGAGATCAGACACGCTTTTAACTTTCTACTTTTTACTAAAATTGAGAGCTGAATAAATAAACTCCAGTTTTAAAATCACTAGAGTTTACAGCTGCACTCACAGTGACCACATCATTTATTCATGCAAGCTGAACAACTGACTACCTGCAAGGTTTTCTAAAATCATTTTTAATCTTCTGTGAATGTAAAAAGGACATAAGAACATAGTTTAAAAATGTATTCAGTCAGTTAGTTGTCTTTGCTTATATAGTTCATGCTTATGATTTATAATAACATTTAAATATGCTGTATATAAAAAGCACTGATTAATCTGATTGATTTCTGTAGATCAAGCTGCTGTAAAATTTGAACTTTAAATATGTATTGCAGATTAATGCATTTTATAAATTAATTAATAATGTTGGTTTAACTTAACATTCTATACTATCTGGAGTGAATATATATATATATATATATATATATATATATATATATATATATATATATATATATATATATATATATATATATATATATATATATATATATATATATGTATATATATATATAATATATATATATATACATACGTGTGTGTGTGTGTGTGTGTGTGTGTGTGTGTGTGTGTGTGTGTGTGTGTGTGTGTGTGTGTGTGTGTGTGTGTGTGTGTGTGTGAGTGTGTGCGAGTGTGTGCGAGTGTGTGTGTGTGTATAGGGTCAGACTTTGTCGGGGGAGGACTGACATGTCATTACTTCTGTTGTGTTTGTTTAGATCAGTTGTGCTAGTGTTAATACATCAGAAAATGTTTTGCGTGTTTGTTTTGTTCTGTTTGAGTTGCTGCCGTCTGATCGGTAAGTTTCATTTCTGTAATTTATTCACGTCTCGGAGTAATAAACTCCTGCTGCGTTTCAAGTTAGATTCTTTTCATCCACAGTGATCAAATCTCGTTGTTTTAAGTATTTTAATTTCAATAATTATAAATGCAAATCCTCCAAGAAATTTAAAAAAATAATAATTTTAATAATTTAACATTTTCTGCAGTAATCGTAGACAACTACAAAAGTCATGGAAATTCAGTAATAAACAGTGTTGACTATATCCAGCATATTTAAACTTGTACATTCAAGCTGTAATTAATTTATCATATCATTTTTATTTTGCTCTACAGCAGATCATTTTAAAACACATTAAAATTCAAATTATTGATTCGTTCACACATAAAATCACTCATATATGTGACTTTTCATTTTATTTGGTGGTGTATCTGCTGCTGTTAAAGGTTACAAACTGATCTAAACCAACATGAGCATTAATCTGAAAACCTCTTCATGTTCTCCAGGTGTGTTTGCTGCTGAAACAAATAAAACACAGTCTGTGTCAGTGATGGAGGGAGATTTTGTCACTTTATACACCGATGTTACTAAAATACATAAAGACGGCGACATACTGTGGAAATTTGGAACTAAAAAGGACATTATAGCTGAAATCAGTAAAAGATTTGGATTATTCTCCACATATGATGTTCCTGATGGGAGATTCAGAGACAGACTGAAGCTGGATCATCAAACTGGATCTCTGACCATCACAAACACCAGAACTGAACATGCTGGAGTTTATCAACTACAGATAACTGGAGCAAAACTGACATCAAAAACATTCAGTGTTTCTGTCAATGGTGAGTAGAGATGTAACTCATCCTGTGCTTCTTGTTTTTTTAGCTTTTTACATATTGAAATATTGAATTATGTAATGTAAGGGATAATGTACATGTAGCCGGTTGATACCGCAGAATAAACCCCAACAGGGTGATCAGGATCAGGTCTTGCATCACTCCGAAGGGGTTTATTCTGTGATAACAACCGGCTACATGTACATTATCTGCTTATTTACACAGCTACTTGCCACATAAGTAAATAATTAGACTTGAAATATTTTACTAGCTCTTTAAACGCAAGCTTCCACGGAGAAAGCAGTCGCTAGCAAGCGCAAGTTCAAACTAGACGAACATTTAAGAGATAGGTTAAAGTCATAGCACTGTACAAAAGACTGAAAAAAAATTGCATAACTCACTGTGAGTGCAGATGTGAACTCTAGTGATTTTAAAACTGTTGAGTTATTCATTTATATGTTTTTACCAGTCGTTTCCGGGGAATAACAACACTGCTCATCATCAACACAATCAACCAAAAATAACACTGTAGACGTATTCATACTTCTGCTTATTAATCTCATCTTTCTCAGCTCGACTCCCTGTTCCTGTCATCAGCAGAAACTGTTCTTCATCATCATCATCATCATCATCATCATCATCAAATTGTTCACTGGTGTGTTCAGTGTTGAATGTGGGTCATGTGACTCTCTCCTGGTACAAAGGAAACAGTTTATTGTCCAGCATCAGTGTGTCTGATCTCAGCATCAGTCTCTCTCTACCTCTGGAGGTGGAATATCAGGATAAAAACACCTACAGCTGTGTGCTCAACAATCCCATCAGCAACCAGACCAGACATCTGGACATCACGCAACTCTGTCACACATGTGCAGGTACAGGAGCACGGCTGATGTGTGTGTTTATTTACTGACCTGATCTCTGTCTTCTGTTGTAGATCAGACGGATGCAGTCACTTCTTTCTTTATCATTACAGCACTGGACACACAGTCTCCTTCTCCTCCTCTAGTCTCTCTGATAGTGCTGATCTCTGCTGGATCTCTGATGATTGTAGCAGGATTTGGGATCTTCTGGATCTGCAAATATCAAAGAAAAACAGACCAAGAAGGCAAGTGTTACAAACTGACTTTAATAAGTATTATAACAAGCAGTACTTTAAAAGTATACTCTAAATCGTCACTAAAATGCCCTATTAGCCCTAAATGTTCATTACCTTTAGTGTATGAAAACCTTATAGGCTTAACTTCAAATTAAATTTTCCATTTTAAACTGCAGTGTTAAACATATTATGAAATGTGTGATGCTTTATCTCTGACCGTCCTAATAAAAACACATATGCTGTGAAGAATCAGATCTAGTTAGTATTCAGTTGTTTTAATGAATCTATTATTATCATTGAAACAGTTGAGACGGGTGAAGATGAGATCACTTACGCTGAACCAGGGTTCTACAAAAGAAATGCACACATAACGGTAAGAGAATTTATTGTGTTGGTTGTCTTTGAATCATTTCAGCTTTGAGGCAGATGTAGATCGCTGTGTGCTTGTGTTTTTGTCTGTATAATCCACCACATCACAGACATAATAGCACCATATCAGATATTTATAAAAGCAATAAGAGCATAATTCAACTCTTAACTCAACTTATGTTAGAAAAAAAACCTATACAGAACGCCCACCACACACCAGATGATTGGTGGAGAGGAGACAGAGTGATGAAGCCAATCAGTATATAGGGATGATTAGGAGGCCATGATGGACAGGGGCCAATGGGCAAATTTGGCCAGGATGCCGGGGTTACACCCCTACTCTTTATCGAAGGACATCCTGGGATTTTCAATGACCACAGAGAGTCAGGACCTCGGTGTAATGTCTCATCCGAAGGACGGTGCTTGTTACAGTATAGTGTCCCCATCACATTAGGACCCACACAGACCACAGGGTGAGCACCCCCTGATGGCCTCACTAACACCTCTACCAGCAGCTACCTAGTTTTCCAAGTTGGTCTCCCATCAAGGTAATGACCAGGCTCAGCCCTGCTTAGCTTCAGTGGGAAACCAGTCTTGGGCTACAGGGCGATATGGCTGCTGGCTAATTATCAAAAAAAGTGGAAATTGGTGGTGCCAAAACGTTTGAAAAGGGCAGAGCCACTTTTACTACAATGGCTATAACTCTTAAAAGAATTAGATATTTCCACCAAACTTGGTATAAATATGTATGAGCTCAATCTGAGGTCACAGTAGTAGTTTGGCCACTTGGTACAACAGGTACAAAAAAGCATGAAAACGGCTATAACTATGCACACATTAGTCCAAATGACTTGAGAATTGGCATGCAGTGTCTTTGTCAAATGTGCCATGACTGTCTATGAGGACATTTGTGTATCTTGAAAAACATGGCCGCCATCAACCAATCAAATTTGAGCACCTATCAGACAAGGTTAACGGAGGCCGATTGAAACAAAATTTCTTTGAGAAATTTGAAAGAAATCGGCCACCGGGTGCTAACAAGTTTTATGCCTCTATCCACCTTATTTTTCAGGTAAGGGTGGGCAAAGCCATTTGTAAATTAAATGTGTCTGGCTTCTGTTGTCATCCTCGTTTAGTTATTTTTAGCTGTCCAACAAAGCTTGTTATGCTGCTTGATATTGCAAAATGGTATTTTTTTACCCTATTATTTTAATTAATTGGTGTTATTATAAACACATTTATAATGTTATAATGTTTAGTTTTACCAAATACAGCACTTTCTTAATCGTCTTTGTTTTTCACACATACACACAATATTCATATCCATATCATATGGCGTGGACAAACATACCCAAAAGCCTACAAATCCTAAACGAAAACTCAAAATCTTGATATATGATTCTAAACAACCATGCAAGCTTTTATGGAGATAGGACCATAGGTGGCTATAACTGTTAAAAAGCTGTTTCTAGCGTGGTATAGAAAGCCTGGAAGACTCGCTTTGCATCATATTCAATGAGCTAAGCTGCTTGACACTGATTGGCTAACAGCTAGCCAATGAGAGCCTGGCTATCAGGATCCTTTACCCAGCGCAGTAGATAAGAGGAACTTTGTTTTGCTATCGTCTGGAATCGCTGCAGAAATGGCTTCTTCAGATATATTGCCATATATATATATATATATATATATATATATATATATATATATATATATATATATACTCACCTAAAGGATTATTAGCAGTTGATTGGCAGTTGATTCAATGCATTTAGGGGTGTGGTCCTGGTCAAGACAATCTCCTGAACTCCAAACTGAATGTCACAATGGGAAAGAAAGGTGATTTAAGCAATTTTGAGCGTGGCATGGTTGTTGGTGCCAGAAGGGCCGGTCTGAGTATTTCACAATCTGCTCAGTTACTGAGATTTTCACGCACAACCATTTCTAGGGTTTACAAAGAATGATGTGAAAAGGGAAAAACATCCAGTATGCGGCAGTCCTGTGGGCGAAAATGCCTTGTTGATGCTAGAGGTCAGAGGAGAATGGGCCGACTGATTCAAGCTGATAGAAGAGCAACTTTGACTGAAATAACCACTCGTTACAACCAAGGTATGCAGCAGAGCATTTGTGAAGCCACAACACGCACAACATCTAGGCGGATGGGCTACAACAGCAGAAGACCCCACCGGGTACCACTCATCTCCACTACAAATAGGAAAAAGAGGCTACAATTTGCACAAGCTCACCAAAATTGGACAGTTGAAGACTGGAAAAATGTTGCCTGGTCTGATGAGTCTCGATTTCTGTTGAGACATTCAGATGGTAGAGTCAGAATTTGGCGTAAACAAACTGAAAACATGGATCCATCATGCCTTGTTAGCACTGTGCAGGCTGGTGGTGGTGGTGTAATGGTGTGGGGGATGTTTTCTTGGCACACTTTAGGCCCCTTAGTGCCAATTGGGCATCGTTTAAATGCCACGGCCTACCTGAGCATTGTTTCTGACCATGTCCATCCCTTTATGACCACCATGTACCCATCCTCTGATGGCTACTTCCAGCAGGATAATTCACCATGTCACAAAGCTTGAATCATTTCAAATGGGTTTCTTGAACATGACAATGAGTTCACTGTACTAAAATGGCCCCCACAGTCACCAGATCTCAACCCAATAGAGCATCTTTGAGATGTGGTGGAACGGGAGCTTCGTGCCCTGGATGTGCATCCCACAAATCTCCATCAACTGCAAGATGCTATCATATCAATATGGGCCAACATTTCTAAAGAATGCTTTCAGCACCTTGTTGAATCAATGCCACGTAGAATTAAGGCAGTTCTGAAGGCAAAAGGGGGTCAAACACAGTATTAGTATGGTGTTCCTAATCCTTTAGGTGAGTGTGTATATATATATATATATATATATATACACATACAGTGCCGCCGCTCCCACCACGCGCATCATGCGCTTCGCGTAGGGCACCAAGTGCTCAGGGGGGCACCCCAAGAAAATGCTCTGTAAACCCCACTCCCCCACCCCCACCAATCCCCCATCCTGTCACTGAGCTAGACGTATTCTGTGGGCGCGGTCTCAACTTCAAGTCCGCTTATTTGTTTCCAGTAACTAGAGCTGACAGAGGAGGTAGCAGTTAATTTTTACATTCACGACACATAAATACATATGGACATAACATATAAAAAAAAATACCAGTAAAAATGGTTGTGTGGCAGGGCACCTTTAAAGGCCTTAAAGCACTTGAACCTGATAATTGCTGCTAGCAGCTATTTTTATTATCTTTTGTTATATGTTTTTTTTTATTTATTTTTTTTTTACAGAAAGTTAAAGAGGAGGATAATGTGGTGTATGCACCTATGACAATGAGAAGATGATCAAACTTCAGTCTTTTTCTAAGTGCCAGATCAAACTGACCTGCGACAAGACAACCATCGAGTCTATGGTTGAGTTTTTGGTAAGAATCAATCATCCTGAGGGGTTTAAAGTGTGATACTTAAATGTTGATTCATGAAACAAACTTCAAAAGAACTTACCTTGGAATTCAAGGACATTTAAGAAATTATCTAAACCATATGGCCGATTGGAGAATTTTCATGTTTGACACTTAAAGTCTTGAAGGGACCATGTGTGTAAATCTCAAGAAAAAAAAGTGCAAAATATAACACTGGAGTGGAGAACATGCTGTGGTCTCATTTATTCACATCTGTACAGAAAGTGGTTTGATCTGTTGGCTGGAACTGTGTGTCTGGTCTGTGAATAGCGTGTGGTTGAAGGTGTTTTTTTCCATTCCTGCTCACATGAAACTGTTTATCTTCTGATCTACAGAAAACACGCTTTAAAAATAAGTCGCATATTTTTTCAGTAGCATAACAGTGCTGCTTTTCAAAGGTAAAACATAAATTGTAAATTTATAATGTAAAAATTCACATGAATTCAATCAGAACTAAAAAAAAATCTAAATGGCATTTACATCTTTCTGATTTCCAGTGTTGGCAGTGTTTTTGTCTTTGCCATGTGAACTATTTGTCACTATATTAAAATTCCTTCATCGGGGAAAACACACAAATGTCTATTTTACCTTTTTACAAGACTTCAAAAATGTGTCGCTGATGAAACATCTACTATACTACAATGACCGAATGAACATTAGATTATTTATACCCAACTAATGGTGTAGTAACAACATATAACATCACTGGTCGTGTTGGCCAGACAAACCTTGACATTTTGTTATGTGATTAAACAATTAATATCTCAGTTGAACAAAGGCCCCAAAAATCAGATATACATAGGCCTACTGTAGGACTTGACTTAAGGATTGTGGGGGAAAAAAATTCTAGCCCTTGGGGTTCCAAAGTTATGACTCAAAATGCAATTGCCTGTGCTGAAATTGCAATAGGGTTCCAGCAACTTTAGTTCTTGGACCTCTAATTAGTGTTAGACCGATATATCGGGCCGATATTTGCGATTTTCAGATTTTCACATGTATCGGCATTGGCCGATACAAGGATGCTGCATTCGCCGATATTTTTTTCAAGAGATTAAGTTAAGTGCACCTAAGCATTAAATGACTAGTAGGTTGTAAATAGTTTTAAAAGTATAAAAGTTTTAAGTATGGTACAGTCAGTGTGCACTTTATTATGATGCTTGCTTGTTGATACTGTGTGCAATAGTGTAATTATTTTATTTATGCTTAAATATTTATTTTCAGAATTTAGTTTCACCACTGAACTCTTTTTTTTCTTGTTCTACCTCACCTGTTTTTACTATTTGTTAAATATTGTTTTTTTTAGTTCAATAAATGTTCCTTTTTTAATTTTTAAATTGTTATCATCATGATCATTGTGTCATTTTTATGATGTAAATTGAGGGAGCAAAAGCAGTATCGGCTCAAAAAAATCAGCAGCCCGTATCGGTCATCGGCTAAGGCTGATGAAAAAAAAATGGTATGGGCATCGGCACTAAAAAACCATATCGGTCGATCCCTACCTCTAATAACATTGTTCATTACGCCATCAACAATAATGTGTTTTGGTGAACTATTCAACAACTAACTCTCAAGAGAAGGACAAAGTTGAACCCCAAGATCAAGATCAGAGAAAATGTGGACAAAGATGTCACCTGTTCCAGCTCTGTAACCACCACCTGAGGATGTCCGAAGGGGTGTTAATTCTACAAACAAGACAAACCACTTGGTGTTTAAAACTATTTGGTAATGTTAATAGGCATACAATTAGCAGAAATGTAGTTAGTATGGTGTTCTGGTGTATTTTAGTACCTTTTTAGTTCCTATGTGGTTGCTTTCAAGTCAAAAAAGGCCACATCTCTGTGATATTCTCAGTGCCTGTGATCTTCTGGTTTGATATGGCTTGGGTCAACCCTTCAATGTGCATTCGAAAGGGTCCCTATGCACTGTTCACTGCTCCCTACTCCCTGAGCACGGTATGTCAGGTTAAAGGGTTAGTTCACCCAAAAATGAAAATTCTGTCATTAATTACTTACCCTCATGTCGTTCGACACCCGTCAGACCTCCGTTCATCTTCGGAACAGAAATGAAGATATTTTAGTTGAAATCTGATGGCTCTGAAAGGCCTCCATTGACACAATGGCACGTTACACTCTCAAGACCCTTAAAAGGTACTAAAGACGTCGTTACAAAGTCCATCTCACTACAGTGGTTCTAAAATAACTTTATGAATCGGCGACAATAGTTTTTGTGCGCAAAAAAACCCTAAATAACGACTTACATAGTGATGACAATTTCAAAACACGGCCTCATGAAGCTTCGAAGCGTTATGAATCAGATTATGATATAACATAAATTAATATTGTAATTTACTTTACTTTCAAATTCAAAACCATATAATAAGCATACATTTATAAAACACAGTATCTAAAAAATATTATCAAAACATTGTCCATTAGTTTTATTAGTTTACTTATAAGTTACCTGTATTGACTATGAACAGATTTGAAGCTGCACCTGTCATTCAATATGAAAATACATTTTGATTTGGTTAACTATGTATAAATGTAGGCTATTCTTAATCAATGGTCTTTGTGGTCTCATCTCATGCGCTTTCTTTCCCAAGTGCAGCTGCATATAACAACATTCCTGAGGTAAATAAAGTAAAATATAAAAAATGACAGCCCTCAGGTGCTTCTCAACACTTAATTTGTTTACATATTCATAAAATATAATATACGAATGTAACGGTTATTGCCATAACCATTCATAAATACTCTAGTTTGTTAACGATTCAAATGCATATGTACTCCATCGCAGAGCTGTTTAAAAAACTATTCCAACCAACGGCTCTGCACCATCATTTGTTCAGACAGGTGATGCATGCGACGGGCAAAGACAGTTGGGTGATTTTCACTCTCTACTTCATGTGAAGTGATGTATCGATGTTCCCTTCTTCCCTACGCCATTCGCTCCCTTTGGATTGGAATCTCACTTGAGATAGCGGAATACCCTCTGAAGTCCACTTCGCAGTCCACTTACGGTCGAATGGAACGCACCTAGGGATTTTTCTCCTCATTCATCATCCAACAGGTGAACGTCATAAATCTGGTCCCCTCACAACACGCATGCGGAAGTATAACGATGACAAGATGATGTCACGCGAACATGCCAGCAAACAGGGAGATCATGTTCACGTAAAAACACTGAAAGTGCATCAAATTAGATGAAGTTAGCTATATGGTAATAAAACCCATGTATAAACGTTTGAAGTGACACTAAATGAGCCTCTCTGTTGATAATCGTACACCCGGGCTGCAACACGAGCTGCGTTTCCGTTGTGATTGACTCGAATTGAATTTGGAAGCACGCTCGCATACTACTACTTTTACCACATCTAAGGCAGAAATAGTAACCGCTGAGCTAGTATGCGGTTCCGAATTCAGCATTAGCCTATTGTGTGCTGACAATGGACAACTGCAAAGCTATACATACATGTTAAACTTATCTCCTACGTAAATGATCCCTTCGCAAACTGATGTACGTGATTCCTCCTAATGTTTCTGAACCTATAACCTCCCTTCCATCTTTTGTGTAATCACAAATATTCTGCCTATTCATATCATTGATAGTTGCCGTTGCTTTTAACTACAGAAAACTGAAAATGAAACTAAAGCATCGTTTGACCACTAGAGTCATTCCCATTTCCCACAGGATAGCTAAATGTTTTTTCTTTGTCAAGCATATTGCTAAATATTATTCCTTAGGGTTACAATACGGATAAAAAAAGAAAAACAGTTGCACTGCTAAAGCAGCAGCTAATTGACCATGATAATCATATTTCTCCACATTAGGCTATATTTTATTGTTCCTTCACTCTTTCATAATTTGAGATCCTCAAAGAGTGTACGATCAATTGCGTCATTAAAAGACAGTGGTGTCTGATATCACATGACCACAGTTGTACTGTAGTAACAATCTCTAACTGTTACTACTGTTTGCCGGCTGCTTCATTATTTATTTAGTTATTTATTTATTGCAAGAACAGCATCCCTCACAGTTTACCCTTGTTATAAAGTGCATGCCATTTCATTACAGTTTTTTACAATCGCTATGACATTTTTTTCAATACTTTTAACAAATTTCCTAAACTCTTAACGCACCAACACACCTACATCACACAATTGCCAAAACGGTTAATTTCATGCTCAAAATCACACATTGTAAACTAAACTCCAAAACTAATTTTCAAAATACAATAATTCACTAACACAATACACTATGTCTACCAAAACACTAACACATGTTCTCTTCCAACAGGAACATTTAGTCAATCATAGCACAATGTCATAAAAACACTAACTTCCAAGTCACTTCCTTCGGAGGCTAGGCGAGGCTCCTCTTTAGCATTCGGAGAACAGGTAAATGGAACAGGCTAGCAAGTGCACGTCATTGCCTCATTACGTCAGTGAAAAGGTCCGTTAGCCATCAATAACGTGATTTGTATAATATCAGTACGGTAGTAATTTTTACTGGCATTTAAGCGTTAAAACGTTAAACGTTTACTTATATTTACTACGGTTATAACAAATGTTTGGTAATGTAAATACTTACACTTGAAAGCACATTGCCCCGTTAACGCTCCGACTCCGATATTTTGTATTTTTTGAACAAGATAGCAAAGCTTCGCGCATAGGATTGTGGGTGATTTGAGAGCGTGAAGTGCGCGAAGTCTACTCGTATGCATCCTTTCCTGTATATGGCATATTTTTCGAACGAAGGACTCAGACCTTGGTTGAAATTCCGAGGATCCTCGACATTTGAACAGTCCTTCGACGGATGTCGATGACGTAGCATCCTCGGAATTCTGGCTTCCGAGGATCCTTCCTTGACATTGAGAAACGCCTAGTATATTTGATTGATCATAGATTGTGTGTCTTTTGAAGAATCTCCACATTTTTGTTTGTCGGGTTTAGTAAATGCATGCATTTTGTTTCTTTTGCTGCAGAAATTCAATACACAAAATGAATGACCCATCTCAGGGTAGCTTTATAAAATGCCCTTCAGTTTTATTCCATTATCAGCAATCACAATGTTGACAATAACAAGTTCCTGTTCTTCATTTAGGAGCTTTCCTCTGCCCCCTGAGGGAGGTAGATGTTGAATCCTTAGATAGACAAAATACAGTTAGGGACCAGAGGCATACAGTCACTGTAATACATTGTAAAATGATTTACACTTTGCAGTATAGGAGAAGCCCTTATACAGTACAATATCCTACCTGTTGGTTTCTTGAAAAATCTGGATAATGGATGCCACTGTGTCCCGGCTGAGATTTGACTGTACTCGTTCACCAGCCCCTCTGTATGATAGCCTGTGGTTTATGACATGGTCTATGATAGTAGCTCTTATTTCATCAGTTACCCAAATTCTGGCCCTTCTTTGAGTGCCACCATGCATTCTACAGGGATGTGATTTTTCCGCATTAATCCGGAATTCCGGATTTTCCGACATAAAAATGTGACCTACGTGAATCATGCAGATCTGTAAAAAAAAAAAAAGGGGGGGAGGTGGGGGGGGGGGGGGGGGGGGGGGGGGATTGGCCGTCATCTCACAGCCGTCACCTCACAGCCGTCACCATGGTAACCCGGGACGGAACCACAATCGCGGGATGCGCAACAAGGACTGTATCGTGACAAGAACATCGCAGAACCGGATGATCTGGGTATGTATTATTGCTTGTGTCTATATATAACCTATAAGTTACTAATTTGACTTTGTTGTCGATTGATTAGATGATTGATTTTGATTGATTTTCCACTATGGCAGGATGTTTAAGCTGCATTTAACATTAATTTAGCAGCTAACGTTACTTGTATTTGCTAGCACTAGCTATAGGGATGCAAACAGCGTGCTTTTCGGCGCCCCCCGCTTTTTCACGTCAGTTTGGGTGACAAAGTCATCTGAAGCCATTCCATAGCTTAACCCTTAAATGCATGTTTCACCAAACATTCTTACATATTGGGGTCGTTAGCGACCCGGATCTATATTTAACATGGATAGACCTCTACCTGTCGCGATAATATATAAAACTCCTGATGTTAGAGTAACAGCTACAGGAGAATAAAATAAAACGTATTTCGTTACCTTATGGAGCTTGGAAGGGTTCAGTTTGAGCAGATGTTTAATACCATCATCAGATGTCCTCGTCAGAGCTCGTTTACCAGTAACAGTTACATTCAGCATCTGCCTCATATTCGCGATCTCACGCTTATTCTCCAACTCATTTTCAACGTCTTCAAAATCAATATTTTGCTCACTGACAGCTTCTTGACCACATCCATCATCAGAGACAGTGATACTAATATTTGATTGTGTTCAGTACTTGCTCTCTGCAGTAAATCACTAAGCCATTTCAAGTTTTGCAGATTATAATTATTATTTTTCTGTCAGAGGTAACTATGAGTTAAACGTCACTTCATCATTGTGTATCAGACATCGCCACCCTGTGGAATAAAGGTGAACTGCACCTATTTCATCATTATAGATTAATTTATCATTGTGCAAAAAAAATATACGTACAATCCTACACACCTCGGATCGTTAGCGACCCTATACATTTTGACAAAAAACTAGTGAAAAAACAGGCATTCAATTATAATTCTATAATTTTTTTCTTGTTATATTGTTTAAAATGGATTGATTGAGGAATACTAAGAAAGTTGATGTCTAACTTTAAAAAATGAATGAGGAGCAGGGTAGTGAATGACATCTCCGGTCGCTGAAGACCCGAGGTATGCATTTAAGGGTTAATGTGAGGGACATAAGTCTATTTGGTGTTTTAGTTTAATCGCGCAGCACTTCTGTGCCTGTCTGTTCACATGAGGAGCCCATTGACCCTGTGGATCCAATATGTTTAATGGCAGAGCAGACATGGAAAGTATTAACTTTCTAAGCTATAGCAAGTGTTATTCCATTCTGCGCTCGTGCACCTCTGCTCTAGTTTTCAACCTTTCTGAAGAGCGGATAGACATACAGTACATAGTCAAACATGTAAAAATTTATATATTTTCTGATATGGATTCTTACATTCTAATGAAAATTTTCCATTATTTTTGATTTCCAGCATACACAGACTCATGGCCAAGCTAGCACTGAACAGCCCTGAATTAAAGTCTATCGAACAGGGGGTCAAGAATCGGTTCAAATGGAGCTGGTTGCTGGAGACTGTCCAAGTTGAGGGAAACACTTTCTCACTCAACTGCTTTAGCAAAATTAGAGACCCAGGCAAAGCTATTTGCAACATTTGCAACCACCCTATTAACTATGGCACAAGTGGGAAGATTGCACTCCGGAAACATATGATGCATCCAAAACATGTGAAACTGTGGAAGATCCAACAGCAGAACATGCACATTGAGATCGCACGAGCTGATAACATCATTGTTGCGGCTCCACACAACAACTCGGCGCAACCAAGATCAATTCCTCCTTTATGCACCCGTTTTGCTCAGGATCAAGTAAGTGTTTTCTGATTTTGTAGTAACTCTTTTTCAGTCAACTCTTCTTTTCTTTTTTACTATGTTTGAAACAGGTGTTTATTAACTTAGACATAACTAGAAGTGGACTGAATTTAAACAAATCTACCAATTTGCTATCAAAAGCAGCAAATAAGATTGCTTCCAATAGGGAGAATACTCAAAAACAAATACTCCTACTACTCCTTTAAAATAATTGTTTTGACTACATTATAATCAGTGAAGATATTATAAACCTGTTCATTTAATTATTAAAAATGATTTTATTTAGGATGTATGGTGTTTAATCAAATTCTGTTTTGCAGGCACTCATTCTTGGATTCATTGCTGAAAATTCTCTTCCCCTATCAGTCACGTCTGGGATTATTAAATTGGCTCAAGTGTTGGCCAAAGATCCAAAAGCACTTGCTGAACTGTCAATGGACAGGACATCTGCCTCATACAAGCTCACCCATGGTGTGAAGAAGACTATCCTGGATGAAGTACTTGAGGAAATCAGAAATGTCCCCTTCTCTCTCAACATAGATGAGGCCACAAGCAAGACAAACAAAAGAGTATTAGGTGTGCTTGTCAGCTACTGGTCCGAGAAACACGAGAGGATGGTTGTCCAACACCTTGCAGCTTTGGAGCTCATATCTGTAACGGCAGAATCTCTCTTCAGTGCACTGGATGGGCTTTTTGAAAGGATGAATCTCCCATGGGATAATCTGGTGTCAATTCTCATGGACTCCTGTGCTGTTATGAGGGGCTCTAAAAATGGCTTGGAAAAGAAGATCAGAGACCGCCGTGCCCCTCATCTCCTTGACATCGATGGTGACTCATGTCACCACCTTCATAATGCCAGCAAGAAATTGTGCTGTCCTTTTGAGCGTTGGGTTGAGTCTTTGCTGTCAGACCTGCACACAGACCACAAATGGTCAGCTGACATGAAAGATGGCCTCAGAGAAATTTGCAGCATATTTGGAATCCATTTATCGCGGCCAGAGTGCTATATTCCACACCGGTGGCTCTCAGTCTTGGATGTCAGTCTGGAAACACTGCGAATGTGGGATGCACTGGTCATGTTTTACTATGCCTTCCTGAGCAATGAAGATAAGTGTACATACAAGGACATTGTCAGTGGTATTCTACAGAAGCGTGAAGTACAGGGAACAGGCAGGGCCCGGATCAAGGAGTTGTGGAAGGAGTTGGGGAACAGGTCCAAGAACTTCACAAACGAGTGGACGATGAGGAAGGTCAGGATTTGCAAGAAGGTGAGAAAAACGCCCTAGACATCAGCTGAAGCTATATTGGTGGGGGGAGTGGGCAAAATTAAAAAATTCAAACATTACATTTACTTATTGGTTATTATCATTATTATTAATAAGATTATTATTATTATTATTATAATAGAGAATTGTAGCGATGGAGCAGTGGATATGACACTTGCCTTTGATTCCCACTGCGACACGTTTACTAATATGTCCCTGAGCAAGACACTTAACCCCTAGTTGCTCTAGAGGTGTGCAACCTCTAACTTATAAGTACATTTTGATAAAAGCGTCAGATTAATGTTTACATTACATTCAGCTGACTCTTTAATCCAAAGCGACTTACAATTGCAATAGATGTCAGCAGGGCTGGACTGGTAATCTGGCATATCGGGCATTTTCCCGGTGGGCCGACGCACTTTGGGGCCGATACAAGGTTATTTATTGTTTTATTTTTTTCCACGGACTGGCCCATCATGCAGGGACAGCGGCCCATAGGTTTGTCTTCTGAATTGACAGGCCAAAGCGAGAGAGACCTTCCCTCCTCCATAGACTGTGTCCATATTAGGCGCTGTTTAAAAATGTGGGCGCATGAAACTGCAAAAGGCGAATATCCGCGCAACAGCGCTGCCGCCGACGAACGTGCGCTGCGTTTCTGCTGCTCTATGAAGTGATGAACCGGCACTTTGACTCCGAGTGTTGTTTTATACAATCGTGTGATATGGGAACATTAAAGGTTCTGTGGTGAATCAGCTGAAAACAGCCGCGACCATGTAAATACATCACGAGGTAAATTGGAAAACAGCAATACACACAACTACAAACTTGACACTCTAGCACAACAAAATGCAATAGTTTATTATTATTTATTTATTTATTTTCGAAACCATATATCTATGGTAATGAGGAGCATGATTTTACCTGTGACTACCATGCCCATACAGTTAAATGAAACTGACCTAAAGTTAAACTCAGTTAAAATGTCATTACACTCTAAAAAAAAAAGTTCTGAAGGGTCAAGGGTCAAGCCAAACATCACTTGTCTCTTCATCAGACACATATCCTTCAAGAATGATTTTATGTTCAATATTAAAATAAGAATGAATAATAATCAAGTTATAACCATTTCCTACATTTGATAAATCAGTTCTCTATATTCAAGGAGTGATTTTGATGATTGAAGTGTTTTTGCTGTGCTTCTGAATTCCTATTGTTGAGGTGCTGCTCTGATGTCTGTGTCAAGACGTGCTGGCAGGCAGATGCCCTTGGTGTAGTAATAACACTCCAGGGAGTCAAACGAGATCAGCATGTGTTAACTATATGTCTTCCTGAGGTGACCCCCCGGGGTCATCCCTGTAACATCTATGGGATTCTTTGGGGACTCAGGGAAAAATTTACCTCTTTGATATATCTTCTTTCTTTATAGAATAGAATAAAGTCACTTCTGAATTAGAGTTAGTATCAGCATGTTTTGGAAGAAGGACTTTGTTGATAGTTAGTTAAGATGTCCCAACCTTGATGGAGACTGTTTTTCTGGGAAACTTTGTGTGTGCGTCTCATGATTCTGTGCAGATCCAGTATTGGAGATGGTCCTTTCGGCAGACGATTCTAGACTTGGAGGCGTCTTTTCTATGACCTCCGAGGTCGCTAGGGATTAATCTGGGCTTGGGCGACATCAAGTCTACGCATTTTTAGTGATATATGCTCCTATCTGTCTACGTGTGGAAAGTTGCTTACATTGCATGTTGTTAGAACCAATCAGAATCATTCCACATGGCAGTAATGACGTGTCTAGACCTTGAAAACAGTATAACTGTTCAGAAAATTGTATGTACGTTAGACGGAGGCGGGGAGACTGTTAGAGGGAGCGCGGCCTACGAACTCCTCTTGAAGCTGGCTTCTGCTGATGAAACTGCAAACTATTCTTCAGTAAATTTTCTTTAATTAATCTGACTCCTGACTCCTGGTCTTCATTTTTCACTACTGGTCCTGGGTCCTAAGCTGTTACCCCAACAGTTTATGGTGGAGAATGCGGGCAATCATTCCTTGGTACACCTCTGGCAAACAAGTAGATAAGGTAGTATATTTTTATTATTAGACTTGTCTGACTGGAAGAGACTGGGTTGGGGGTACGGGAGAGCCTTTAATTTCGAGAGGAAATAAGGATTACTTATACTACGGGTTGTGTTCAGCTATCTCGAGTGAGTCAAGAAGCTTTGTTAAGAAACACAAAAGGGTATAAGCGGGCGCTCTGGGTTGCCAGTAGAACTGTTACCAGAGTGAAATAGTGGCATGCGGAAGGAGAGCTGATTGTTGAAGCTAAGGTGAGGTCACCACTCCTCAGGGGCATGCGGCACTGGACAAAGGGGGCCAGTGCACACCGCAAACCTTCTCCGTCTCTTCCAACTCAGACAGGGGGCCCCCGAATTTAGGACAATAGACAGTTAGGGATTAAGTTATTAGTTAAACAAAATAAAAATAGATTCAGGGTTGTTTGCCAGGGATGCATCAGGAACGATCCCGAGTAAAATGTAAGGTATGACCCAAATTGGAATGGACCAGTAAGTGACTTTTTCGTATAAGTGTACTTTGCAGTTTCATCACGCAGAAGCCACAGCTGTGTTGGTTAAAGATCTTCGCCTCTATCTCTGCTGGTATAATTTCAGGTGAGTATGAACTTTGACTAAAATGATGGCTAAAAATTTGAGTGACATGATCAGTCCAGAAAAGATTTTGAGACGAAAGACAGCAAACGCTGTAAGCAGCGCTGCTCTGAAGCCCTGATGTCAAAGAAATTTGAAAGAATTATTAAGTAAATGGGCAGCAAAGGTTTTAATTCTAATTGGAAAAGTTAATCAGAAACTTGACTGGCTAAAAGCTAAAAGACTGGAAACATTTTAATTCCTAACTGTTTGTGAGATAGATTGGCAGAAATCACTGAAAATTATGTAGGATTTGGTTTGTGTAGTGTGAGTAAAAGGACTTGAAGTTGTTTTTGAAAAGAAAAAGGAAAGATCCATGATCATTTTAAAATAAATTATGAGGTTAAAAATTAATGGCAGTAACTATACAATTAGAGACATAGAGGGTTTAAATGATAAAAATGTTAAAATGATTCGTGAAAAATTCTGATAAAGTTTATTTGACTGGATGTTGGTAAAAACACTGTAGGAGAATATGGTTAAAAGCTAAAAACCCTAGAAGCTGATGTTTTGGTTTCAAAAGATAAGCTCCTGCTGAGCTGTAATAAAACAATTTGCTTATCTGAATCTGCCCCACCATGTCATTTCTGGTGCTGTGGCTAAAATTGGAAGAGTAACTCAGACTCAATTTAGATGTTTGAAGTTTAAATTTATTGTTTGGGCAAAAGACAAATATAAAATTATGGTTATTTTGAACCGTCAATTCTGGCAAAAGATAGAGTTAAAAGGAAAATATCTGTCGCTTATTTGAAAACAATTTTAATTTCTAGCCAGGTCTTACGCTGAGATAGTGTGAAGTCTGACGTTTATTGGAAGATAAATGTGATCTCTAGCAAAGTCTTATGCTGTGCTAGAGTGACAAGTTAAAAGATTATGAAAATGTAGTACCAGTACTGAATGCATAGAAGTCTCTCTCTTTCGAAACCAGCTCAAGGCTGATATCTGAGCCTGTGCCACAGATGATAGAAGATATTGATGAGCAAAAGCACATGGCATCACTTGAAAATAATAAGACATGTTTTAGGGAAAACAGTGTTTAAAAAGGTATGAGATGAATTTCACATTGAAGTTAAAGTCTTAGAAGACTGTTAAAAAGGTTAGAGAGAGAGAGAGAGAGAGAGAGAGAGAGACTGCTTGTGGAAGCAGGGATGGTGCAATTTATCGCCCTGCTAAAGATGAAACAAAACAAAGAAATGATATCAGAACCAAAACAATCCAGCTGACTTTTGTAGAGACAAATTAATAATGAGCAGACGTAAAAGCTCAGTTTAAATAATAATTTGAGTAAACACTAAAAGTAAAATTTGCGGATGAGCAATTAATGTTTAATGTATGTGTGGGTGTGACTGCTCTTTATGTTTTGTATGTGTTGTATGTGTTCCTAGAACTGTTCTGTCCTAATTGGGTGTCATTAACCTCTGGAATGAGTATTTGAAAATTACAGATGGGTTAAGGTAAACGACAACCTTTAGAGAAACTGATAATTTCGAAGGAATCTGGTGAAAAGATGATCCAGAACACGGGACGAGCTTTAAATGGATTGTTATCCAGCTCTGTCTGTTATGACGACTTTTGTCATTTATGATGTTGACTTGAATCTCTGGATTAGTTAAAGTGGAATTATAAAGTTAAAGATTGCCGTCCATCATGGGTTAAAACCATTGTCTAAATTCAACTGAGGGCTTAAATTTAAATAATGTCAATTGATTAAAAATGGTATGCGTAAATGTTATAGACTTGACGGCAGAGACAAAGTGACAAATTGGCTGAAGTCACTATCTAAATTATCCAGAGACTCCTTCAAAATTCTGAAAGGCCGGAGGGCGACCAAAGAGATAACTTATAAAAATGAAAAGTTTTATTTTTACTTTATTTTAATTTTTTATGATATTTTGATTTATATAGAGAACCACAATTAATGTTAAACAAGCAAGTGACTTTAAGTCTTTCTGTGTGACTGGGATTGAGATAAGAGGAATATAATATTTTGGTTTCTGCAGAGCAGTAGAGATAAGAAACAATAATGATCATATTGTGTGGCATCTGCAGATTGATAGAACAATAATGAGAAATAGCCCAAAGATTAATGTTGTGAAATAGAATTTAGGAACACCCGTAAAGTTAAATGGAAAAACAGCTTTAAAGAAATTGATGATGACTTATAGTCCAAATTTTAAGTAATATGGGAAATTATGAAATCTGTAAGTTCTTTGTAAAGTTATGACACGTTTGGGTGTAAGTGGCAAGATAAGGCTAGTGAGGATTTGATGAAGTATCACTACCAAGTGACATGAATTAAGAGGTTTAAGATTTTGGTCATTTGGAGCTTACACCTGAAGAGTTTTAATGAACAAGACATTGAGAATAAAAGAAAATTTAAAAAAAAGGGTACTTTAAGGAAAACCCTGATGAATGATCTTAAATGTTTTACTAATAACATGGTGATTAATAATTTGGTATTTAGTATGATTAAGCATAAAGTCAACAAGATAAAGATGAGTGAACAAGCTTATTGAATGGAATACGAATTGATAATTAAGTCATTTTGATGAAAAGGTTTTAACATTAACGATTTTCTTTTTATGGATAAGTCCATCAACAGTTATGTGGGCTATGAGGGGAGAACATGGGTCTGTTGGAAAAAGTAAATTTAGCAAAAGGGTTCTTGAGTAAAAATTAGGAACAAGTTTATGTTTTAAGTGGAAATAATGAGATGGATGATATGAATGTTTTATTTTATTTTGTTTTATTTTATTTTCTATTCTTTTGAGAAAGAAATGTATAAAGGGTTATGCAATTAAGGTGGTGCATGCTATATGAGACTGAATGCCATTGGATGGACTATTATGTGGTTTATTTTTATTTATTTACTTTTTATTTTTTATTTCAGGCCACTATTGAGTTTTATACCTGAAAAGGTCTGTTTTGAAATTAGGAACCAGCCTAAATTGGTAGACCATTAATACCCCCACATTGGCCTCAGTAGAAACTTAAAGGGTGGGTTCTAGAATCCACTGCCTCTCCAATATAATTGTATATATATATCTTAATTAAATTTATAATCAAAGACTCAGTCAATATTTATCTTTCTATATTATTATCATGAATTGAATTATCCTCCCTAGGTATGATTTTGTTTCTTCCTTTATATTTTCTAAAGTTTGTATTTGCTCTCTGAGTGGTGACTGAGGGTCTGTCCTAGGTGTGTGTGATGTCTCACGAGAACACTCGTATCAGGAAAACTGTGTGATCAGGAACTATTATTAACCGGTCTCCATGTTTTTACTCATTTGAAATCAGACCTGGGGCTCTGCTGACTCTTGAATACACTTTCCAAAAGGTTCCAGAGAGCCTGTTGAGGGTCAAAGATCTTAAGCGATGACCAATGAGAGGTGATTCCCCGATGACGGGTAAGCTCTTCTTTTGGCCAGCGGAGGACAACCTAAGCCAATGGGGGTCACCGCCATTGGGGCACCTCCAAGAAGGGGGGTGTTTTTATGTGAGGTGTGTATGAGAGGTGAGGCAGATGTCTGTGAGGCCAGCAGCATCACTGAAGGGAGGGGAAGCTGTGTTTCGTAGTGGCCAAGGTCAAGACTGGACACAGCAGCCCCTGCCCTGATATTGGCCCCTCTATACCGCTCACCAAATACCGCATAATTGAGAGCCAGGAAACACCTTAAAGATTGGCATTCAAGGGTCAGCTGAGATCATTCTGGTCACTTTAACCTTGCAAATTTCAGTCATGTGTTCAGATTTTAGAGGCATCACACACCTCTAACTTGATGGGAATGCAGCAACAGAGATTGCTCATTTAGCCCGGCTTCCAGAGATTAAATATGGATTTGTCTTTTATTTTATTTTATTTTATTTTATATTTCCTTTTACTGAAACCCTAAAGAATTGTATGAATACTATTGTACTATATTGTCTGTTCCCCTCTCAATGAGAGAAAGCACGTTATCAGTATGTTGATCAGGAGTTTTGAGAAAAGAAGAACATTGGGGCCCTGTTGGTGAGTGGAAGGGGTAAAGAGCCTCAAAACGGGGACTGGTCTTTTTAGTGGCCAGCATGTCCGTGATGAGGTGAAGAGACAATTGTGACCCTAAAGGGAAACATGCGTCACCACTTGACCTTCCGTAGTGACCTCACTTGTAGACCAGACGTGGCGGTATGGGACCCCCACATATGGTCTAAAAGGGGGGAATGAAGGGTCAAGGGTCAAGCCAAACATCACTTGTCTCTTCATCAGACACATATCCTTCAAGAATGATTTTATGTTCAATATTAAAATAAGAATGAATAATAATCAAGTTATAACCATTTCCTACATTTGATAAATCAGTTCTCTATATTCAAGGAGTGATTTTGATGATTGAAGTGTTTTTGCTGTGCTTCTGAATTCCTATTGTTGAGGTGCTGCTCTGATGTCTGTGTCAAGACGTGCTGGCAGGCAGATGCCCTTGGTGTAGTAATAACACTCCAGGGAGTCAAACGAGATCAGCATGTGTTAACTATATGTCTTCCTGAGGTGACCCCCCGGGGTCATCCCTGTAACATCTATGGGATTCTTTGGGGACTCAGGGAAAAATGTACCTCTTTGATATATCTTCTTTCTTTATAGAATAGAATAAAGTCACTTCTGAATTAGAGTTAGTATCAGCATGTTTTGGAAGAAGGACTTTGTTGATAGTTAGTTAAGATGTCCCAACCTTGATGGAGACTGTTTTTCTGGGAAACTTTGTGTGTGCGTCTCATGATTCTGTGCAGATCCAGTATTGGAGATGGTCCTTTCGGCAGACGATTCTAGACTTGGAGGCGTCTTTTCTATGACCTCCGAGGTCGCTAGGGATTAATCTGGGCTTGGGCGACATCAAGTCTACGCATTTTTAGTGATATATGCTCCTATCTGTCTACGTGTGGAAAGTTGCTTACATTGCATGTTGTTAGAACCAATCAGAATCATTCCACATGGCAGTAATGACGTGTCTAGACCTTGAAAACAGTATAACTGTTCAGAAAATTGTATGTACGTTAGACGGAGGCGGGGAGACTGTTAGAGGGAGCGCGGCCTACGAACTCCTCTTGAAGCTGGCTTCTGCTGATGAAACTGCAAACTATTCTTCAGTAAATTTTCTTTAATTAATCTGACTCCTGACTCCTGGTCTTCATTTTTCACTACTGGTCCTGGGTCCTAAGCTGTTACCCCAACAGTTCAATATGGCACCAAAAATGGTTCTTGCCTCGTGATCATAGGGGAACCTTTTTTAGTGCTATATAGCACCAATTTTGGGTGCTTCAGCGGTTCTTCAGTGGTTCTTCAGAAGTTCTTCACCGGTTCTTTGACTAAGGTGCTATATAGCACCTCTGAAGAACCACTGAAGCACCAAAATTGGTGCTATATAGCACTAAAAAAGGTGCTATATAGCACCCCTATCATTATGAGCCAATAACCATTTTTGGTGCCATATAGAACCTTTTTTTTTTTTTTTAGAGTGTAGGTTAATTCAATTATAATTCAACAAAACAGCTTTAAAGCCTGGATCCCATGCATTAAAGGGATAGTTCACCCAAAAATGAAAATTGTGTCATCATTTACTCACCCTCAAGTTGTTCCAAACCTGTATGAGTTTCTTTGTTCTGCTGAACACAAAAGAAGATATTTTGAAGAATGTTTGTAACAAAGCAGATAGAGCAACTATTGACTACCTTAGTAGAAAAAAAAATACTATGGAAGTCAATAGTTGCTCTATCTGCTTTGAATAAAATACAGGGGAAATATTTGTTTCAATTCTCAATATAAACAGCTGTTTACCTTGACTTTAGCCTATAAGGTTAGGGTTTAGAACAAGGTGTCATCTGTTCTGACATACAGTGTTAAAGCATTGGTAAATTTGGCAGTAAAATCCATTGTTTTCGTCTTGGTTAAGCTTGTGTGTAAAAGAAGTTCAAGCATTTAAAATGTTTGTTAACTGTATGCATTTTGTGTAAAAGCAACAATAAATGTGTTAATTGTATAGCCTATACAGACAGATGTTGTGCTAACTGTGTTAAGAGTTTAGGAAATGTGTTAAAAGTATTGAAAAAATGGTCATAGCCATTGTAAAAAGCTGTAATATATAGAGTGTGTATAATACAAACAGTGCATACTGTATTAGAGCGCCATCTAGTGTCATAACTAGGAATTCATCATTCAAAGATTCCAGCTGTTATGAGTGAATCAGATGTTTTTAATGGCATTTATCACATAAACATATCTTTCAGTAAATAAATAAGCACAGGATTTCTTCACAAAATAATACCTATTCATATGCACAGATTATCTACAATATTTATATAAAAATCATCTATGGCCAAAATTAGCCTTTTAACTCTGACATGACAAAACATTTACATGATGATAGTCACCAAACTGATGTCAAACCAGATCAGTGCATATGCTCTTATGATATTATAATGTAAATTACAAGAAACAGACGTTTTTTTAAAGCAATATTTACGTAATTGAAAATGACAGTTTGAACGATAATAAACTCAAGTAAGCGCAGATGACCTTGCCCAGTTACAATGAAAATACATAGTTCCACATCTTTTTTGCACAATAAAAATCTCATAATTCCATGTTGTTCAATCAGTGTGATACTGACCTTTATCATAGCAGAAGAAAACCAGCATAATTATAATGATAAAATTACTCAATTAAGTTGAAATGGAGATCTCATAAATTGGTGAAGTCCATGTACACAATACATATTTTTAAAAAATCTGTAAAATTCACAGTGCAGGTGCTTAATTACTTCACAGCCACTAAATGAGTACATTATTATATACATGAACATGTGTAGTACACTGTAATACAAATTATTTTATGGCTAAGTAAATAAAATTATCTTTTGCTAAGAATAACCTCCTGGACCCTGGAATAGACTTTTGTCCACTGTAGTGGACATTATATTTTAGTGAATTTCTCTGACATCATACATGTCACATGTCACAGTCTGGATGTCCTTTAAAAAGCACATTCGGAGCTTTACAGAGATACCAAATGTTTGGAGGTTTCACCAGGACAACAACTTCTTATTGGTCTTTAAAAATGGTTGACATTAATGTTTAGCACTAGAATATTAAGTAAAATCTAATATACTCAATTTTTACTTGTAAATATTAGGCCTAGACATCAAACAGACAAGTACATTTGACGTGTGACTCTCTGACACAAATTAATAAAGTATATCATATAAAATGTGTCTTGGAGGAAGGAATCTGCGCATGCTCGGAAAGAAGAAAACCCGCAATCAAGAGAAGTAACAGTAGAAACAGAATGAAATGACTGAACAAACATTTTATGGTTCTACGCCTTCCACAGGCGGTATATATATATATTTATAAAAATAGATTTAGACCACTAAACATAGTGATTGCTATCAGGATATGAGGAGACTTTCAATCAGCATAACAAAAAAACTGTTTTGTAGAGAATCACCTATTACACCTTTAAAGGTCCCATGGCATGGCATTTTTTTATTATTTTATAATGTTTCCTGAGGTGTACTTATATAGTTAGTATGATTTTTACATAAAAAAATGTCATAATTTAGAAATAAAAGGCATTTTTTCTATACTGTTATTACCCCTCTGGCTGAATGCCCTGTTTCAAGGGGCGTGTCTGCTGTGAGACTTGAGTGAAAACGCCCACTGTTAGGGTTAGGGTTAGTGATTGGCTGACATCTTTGCATTTGAAATGAGTGTTAGATTATGTTGCGGAGGGGGTGTGGTTTAGCGAGGCACTGCACGCAAGCACTGCATGCATGAGAGAGAGAGACTGACAGGGCACTAGTGAACCACGGAGAGCTGGAGATAGTTTTATTGTACTGAGTTGTTGAGAGCGCTGTGCTGTTAGCGCGAGCTTATTTGTATCTGAGAGTGCTGAATAAACAGTTCCAGTCACGTCGACTCTGTCTTGTTAGAAAACAAAATTATCAGATGTCATTACATTTTATGTAAGTGCAATAATTTAATACATCATATAATTCACAGATATCAGAATATAAATAAACCCAAAGGCAAAATAAATACACTAAAATAATGTAAACTTGCAGATTTCTGCCATGAATGGAGAAATGTTGAATTTGACCCTATGGTCAAATATGTTTTTATTATGTTTAAGCTGATGAAAGGCTATTCAGCAAAATAATGCTTGTCTCCTCTGATTTAGCTCTTTTGTTTGCAGTGTAACTGTAAGAATGGATTTCACCTAGGCTAAATCTTATTTCCTCAAATCATCCTGTCAGGGCAGATCATACCGAGGACCCAATGAATGGAGCATTGAGCATATAATTCAGGGCAATACGATTTCTGACTGTCACTGTTATTAACAAGTTGTAGCTTTCGCGACTAATAGGAAACTAATATTATACTTGTTACGAGTAAGCATGTGCGACCTGGCAAGTTAAATTATTCGCTCTGCCTCCTCTGTAATATCAGAACTGGCTAATTTGTGTCCGTGAGCTAATGTAATTCCGCGAGTATTAAGTCTCTGTGCGACCTCATGGTGGAACAAATATTTGAAAATAAGAGATACTGAGAAAAAAAACAACAATCTAAATTAAATCACAAATAATCTTATGATCAGCTGTTAAGTTATAAACGTAACAAATTTAAAGAAGTCACATACAATTGGAGTCAGATTAAATTATTCATGGAGTTAAAAAATTTATTCCCACATTGTAATAAAATAAAGTGATTTTCTCCAGAAGCGCCAGAAAAGACAAGCACAATCCCTTCAGCCACGCTGCTGGATTCCGCCGTTGGGCCAGTGGGTGGAGCTTACCTAACCTAGAAGAAAACACACAAGACCGTGAAATAGAAAACAGACATAAGAAAAGGAGCAGTGCTTTTGAATGTATAATGTGTTGCACAAATAACAGTGAAGAGTTTACTCAGAGAAATTACAGATAAATGAGGATAAATTACAAAAATTTAAATTCTGTCATTAATTCCCCACCCTCATGTCGTTCCAAACCCGTAAGACCTTCGTTCATCTTCAGAACACAAATTAAGTTATTTTTAATGAAATCCGAGAGCTTTCTGACCACTCCATAGACAGCAATTTAATGAACACTTTCAAGGGTCAGAAAGGTAGTCCAGTTAAAATAGTCCAGTGGTTTAACCTCAATGTTATGAAGTGACGAGAATACAATTCGTCTGTTTCAGTCTCCTACGCAGTTTATGCAACAGTGCAGCGTTCTCGAGTTGTACAGCAGCCGATGCGGTTCACGTGAGCACCACAAAGCATGCGTGTGATGATGACACAGGAGCTGCACTGTATTTACAGCAAAAACTGCATAGGAGACAAAACTGAATTTTTTAATAAAGTCGATATTTTTGTTTGTTTTTGCGCACAAACTGTATTCTCGTCACTTCATACCATTAAGGTTGAACCACTGGAGTCCCATTGACTATTGTTATGATGTCTTTATCTTTCTGGACCTTGAAAGTGTTTATTAAATTGCTGTCTATGGAGGGGTCAGAGAGCTCTCGGATTTCATCAAAAATGTCTTCATTTGTGTTCAGAAAATGAACGGGTTTGGAACAACATGAGGGTGAGGAATTACTGACAGCAGTACCGTCGCTCCCACTACGCGCATCACGCGCTGCGCATAGAGCACCAAGTGCTGAGGTCCCAGATTTGGGACCGAGTCTGCGCAGCAGAGAGCAGGAAGTAGAACCGTGATATCAAAAACCCGCCCACACTCTCGCAGATGCAGAACAATTCATTATGTTGGTGTGAAATAAACAGTTATGGAAATGTAGAAATTAAAGCTAAAGCTCCAATCTCCTCCTGAAAATCCCGAAAAAGTCTGTTGGTGCCTCAGTGACAACTTTACTCAGAGAAGCCGTCAATCTCAGCTGTCAATCATGACGTCACACCCCCCGTTTTTATAGCATCAAATAACTAACTAAAACTGAACCTATTTAAAAAACGAACACTTGAAATGAAATCATCGTGATAAAAAACTGCCTAAAATGACTGAAACCTAGCCTGACAAGCCAGACCCACATCAAGATGTTGGGTCTGGAAACTCACCATTGATAGGGCTCAATCCGAGGGGCGGGATAAACAGTTGTTTTTCAAATTCCCTCTGCACGCAATTGGATAGCGCCATGAGCGCCACAACCAACCAGAGCAAAGAAGAAGGTGAAGCTGAGCTAACCTTAGTTGATAGACTTTCGCCGTATCCGGTTGGCAAAATTTTGTACATATCTTCTTTTCTTAAGAATAACGTCAGTGCCGTTCTTTGTTCTTTTCTCATAGAAAAGCTTAACTCCAAGTTGTCCAGAGTCGCGGCCAAAGCCAATTCAAAAGGCCGCTGTTCGTCAGCTTCTTTGTTTATGAGTAGCACGCAGAACCTCCGCAACTCTGCCGTGACGGAGTGACGTGCCGTCATTATGTTAAGCCCGCCCACCGACTCTACACACGCTGTGAATGGCCTGACCAGAGTTCGTTTTTTCCAGCTCTCAGGTCTACCGAGAGTTGCTAGACTACACTCGCGGCAAAATACATTTTCTGCCGCTAGGGTGCGTCTAGATTTCTAGGCTAACAGAAACCAACTTTGGGAAAAAATTATGTGTAATTTGATTGTTTAGTTTGTCTCACGTCCATTAGAATACATGGAGGGGCGGGGGTTATGACCTATACTGGGACAATAACACATACAATCTATTTGTGTACATCACACACATAAATTCGCACAAAATGCTGCAAAGCATGCAACGTTTGAAAAATGATTATGCAAAATGAAATACTTACACTTTAGTCGTTTTTGTTTAGACTTAGAGTAAATCACACCAGCAGCAGCAGCAGCTACCATGGTCAGCAGCAGTGAGTATATGAGAACAAGTTTTTCTGCTTTACCACCCGAGGGTGCTGGAGTTTCTACATGTGAATCTGTAGTGAATAGAGGGAATCTTTAGACAAGACAAACAATATATAATATAATATACCACATTTCACAGATTCATACACAATGGCAATACTTGTAAAAGATGCATACAAGCAATACAAAAATAACAGTAACAAATTTAAAATGTATTTAAAATTAAATTAAGCAAAAAGTGCATACAGTGCAATCAGTAATATGCTGCACAGCGCTCAGTCAGAAAATGCACAGCTCTACATAAATGGCCATGGAGGAAACAGTCACAGTTATGTTTAGTCTTCAGTGTCTTGTTTGGTTTTAGGGTACGTTGTCAAAACGATCCCCGTTCACACGGATCTGAGAAAACTGTTAAAAACGCTGTTATGCTGCTAGGCCAGCAGATGACGATGTCACTTTGTAAAGAAACACCACGCCTGTAGACTAAACACGTAATACACGTGTGCATGACGTCATTGATTTAATTGTTTCTACGAACTGCTTTTGGGGGAACTAAATTAGCTTCCGGGTCTAACTCAACACAATAGGAACTACCAGTGACGTAAGTGTATGCTGACTGGCGAACGCACGCAAAACACTAGCACCCACCATTTTAAAAAGAACAGTGTATGCATGTACTCTACAAATAATTCTGCGGACATGGAAAACAGTGATAGATGGACATCTCAGCCTTTATGCTAAGGAGCAATCCAACGCAACTTTGAAGGGCCCAAGCGAAACATGATTATGGCTCAATCTGAAATCGCCCCCTAAACCCTCAATTACTTTTCTTTACTTTAGTCTACTAATACAGTTCACTTAAAAGGAGAGAATGAAAACGAGTGAGTGAATTCGGACAGCCGTTGTGCGTACATCGGCTGTACACTCTTTATTGCGGTGCATTGTGGGATGCACTCTATAACGTCCACTATGGTTTCGGACACCACTACAAATGTGAGCGCTGTGTGCTCGGGCGTTCTCATCGGCATCTAAATAAATGTCTGCTGCTCCGTCAAAATAAAAGTCACAACAACAAACGTGGCTTACGTCACTATAGAGTTCCTACTGGTGGTGCGAATGCAACCAGGAAAAGGTTCCTATGGGAACATTTAGTTCTCGGGGAACCACCCTGGAGGCTAGTTCATATACAGTTCCTAGAACTACCCGGTGTGAAAATGGCTCAAGTTTGCATTTTCAGGCCCCCAAAACGTGTAAATGAACAGCCAAAACGAATAAAACGTTTTCTGGTTTTAGTTGAAAATGGTGTTGTGTAAAGGCCCATTAGTCTCAGTTTGTCTTTGTCATTGATTTGTTATCATAGTGCCTAATTAGTCCTCACCTGTTCCTAATTCTTTTGATACCTTCCTCATGTATTTAATCCCTCAGTTCCCTCAGTTCTAGGTCTTGAATTAAAGGTTATGGTTTGTTGTGTTGTGTTGTCTTTTTAGTTGTTTAGAGTTTATTAAAAGTATATATTTTTTTAATTATTGAAGGACAGTATGTGATGTGGGAGAGAGAGGGGAGACAGGATCAGGAATCACTGCCCACGAGGTTATTGGCTCAGACATTAAAAGTAGTCATTTAGTCATTTGGTTTTCAATCTGATTCTCACATCTTTCTTGGGATTTAAAGTACACTACCCTGATAGAAACAGGCACGTTTTCTTTTACATCACGTGGATGGCCGGGTGCGTGTGCATTGCTTACCCGGGGAACACATGGCACCAGGATGCACTATGGGAAGAAGGCAAGCCGGTGGAGGGAGTGTGATGCTTTGGGCAATGTTCTGCTGGGAAACCTTGGGTCCTGCCATCCATGTGGATGTTACTTTGACACGTACCACCTACCTAAGCATTGTTGCAGACCATGCACACCCTTTCATGGAAACGGTATTCCCTGGTGTCTGTTGCACTTTCAGCAGATAATGCACCACCACAAAGCAAAAATGGTTCAGGAATGTTTTGAGGAGCACAACGACGAGTTTGAGGTGTTTGGTGTTTGGCCTCCAAATTCCCCAGATCTCAATCCAATTGAGCATCTGTGGGATGTGCTGAACAAATAAGTCAGATCCATGGAGGCCCCACCTCGCAATTTACAGGAATTAAAGGATCTGCTGCTAAGATCTTGGTGCCAGAGATACCACAGCACACCTTCAGGTCTAGTGGAGTCCATGCCTCAACGGGCAGGGCTGTTTTGGCAGCAAAGTGACAAAAATACAACAAAAAATGCTACAGAACTTTAGATCTTGTAATATTAATCTCCACAGTCATGATTTGAAAAGAATATTTAAAATAAGCCATATATTTTTATTAATTTATGACATCATGGAGATACATTTAGGTTAATGTTAATGGAAAAAATATATAAATATAGGCCTACTTTTTCCCCAACACAAATCATTGCTAGTCAGTGAAAGTGTTAATACAATCCGAAGAGAGGCACTGACCTGATGGTACCAGTAGAAAAACATTATTATTAAAGCCATTAATAACTAAATTATACTCACCATTAAGAGCAACATCGAAGCTCTTTGTTATGCTGAATCTGTCTCTGTTGATCAGTAGTTTATAGAGTCCAGTGTCTTTGTTTGTTATGTTTGTGATGGTCAGAGATCCAGTCTGACGATCCAGCTTCAGTCTCTCTCTGAATCTCTCAGGACACTGAACGTCTTTACAATTATAACTGAGATCTCCAGTTATTTTAGCAATACAAGTATCATTAAAATACCACATTATCACATCATTTGGTTTTCTTATTTCACCGGGATCAAAAGTGACAGATTCTCCCTCCTTCACCGACCTTGTCTTCATTTTCTTCATCTCTGCATCAGAAACACCTGAAAACACAAATAAACAGCAGGCTGAAGGTTCTTCCTGGTTGAATAAACTGTCAAAATTAATATACATATTAATTTCCAAGATTTTGAGAAATTCACTCAAAACAAGATTAACTGCAAAATTGCTAAACAATTGTGGTTAAAAAAACGTGCATATGTCTTTACTTATGTAGACTTAGAACATCTAGGTTACAAATGTAAACCCCATTCCCAGAAGCGTCTAGGTTACTAATGTAAGGGTACGGAGACGTTACGTTAGTGACTGACAAATTGGGATCTCTCCTGAGAGCCGCATCACCATCGAGTGTTAACAAAATCGGCCAATGGACTTTGGCGAGTGAGATTTGAAGCACAAACCACGCCCGTGCTGCAAGGAAGAGTACAGTACTCAACCATTCAAGTTCAAATTCAACCCATTCAATCAAAACATACGGGCAACGAGCCTGGTACAGGGGCTGACGAACCATGCATGCACACAAGCACTAGACCTGATGTCAGACGCCTTTGCCAGTGTTCGCCAGCTGGGGAACTCACCTGAGGAGTGAAGAGAGCACAAATGCATCATAGGAAGGGAATTGCGCTGCAAGTGGGATACTGAGCCAGCCTCTCCATACATCACATGCTTGTAGACAACATATGGGAAGAAACAGTCTCTGCTCTGAGATTATAGAATCTCACAAATGTTTCAGGTGTCACCCAGCCAGCAGCTCAGCAAATGTCTGCCTGTATAGTGCCTTGTGCCAATGCCCAGGAGGCAATTGATATGCCACTGCAGTTGAGGTCCTGTCCAGGAGACCGAGGCAGCATGCCCATTGTACCCCAGCTGGTGGTGGAGGCATCTGTTGAGACAACATGCCTACAAGGTCTGACGGTGCCATGGCCATCTCGGGACTCTGCCATGTAACCAGTGCTGAAGCGGTCTCAATCGGCGTGATTGCATCTGCGGATGCCATATGCCCCAGGAGCCTCTGAAAACTTTTCAGTAGAACTGCTGTCATGCCCTTGAATGAATTGAAGCTGTTCAGCACTGACTGAGGACGCTCGTTCATGAGATGAGCCGTCATGTTGACAAAGTCCAACTCCATACCGATAAAAGAGATCATCTGCACTGGAGAGTTCTCTTTTTTTCCCAGTTGATCTGAAGCCCCAGATAGCTGAGGTGTCTGAGCACCAGGTCCCTGTGTTCGCACAAAATATCTCACAAGTTGGCCTGAATGAGCCAGTCGTCGAGATAGTTGAGGATGCAAACACCCACTTCCCGTAGAGGGATAAGGGCTGCCTCCACAACCTTCGTAAAGCTGTAAATACATTGTACTGGAATGCCTGTCCCTCAAACTCAAAGCGTAAGAATGGTCTGTGTTTAGGGAGAATTGAGACATGAAAGTATGCTTCCTTCAGGTCGATTGCCGCAAACCAAAATCGGGGACGGACACATCCAAAAAGGCGCTTCTGCGTTAGCATTTTGAATGGAAGTTTAAGAAGCGCCAGATTAAAAAAACACAGATCCAAGACTGACCATAACCCACAACTCTTTTTGGGCACAATGAAGTAAGGGCTGTAGAACCTTGACCTCATATCGGCTGGAGGGACAGGCTCTATCGTGTCCTTCGACAGGAGGACTACAATCTCCGCATACAGGACAGGGGCCACTACATTCGTCACTGAGGTGAAACGGATGCTGTTGAACCTGGGGAGACACCGGGCGAACTGAATTGCATAGCCGAGTCTCATCGTTCGAATGTGCCAGCGGCTGGGAAGTGCTAACCAGGCTCACGGACACCGAACAAGCGGGACCAGAGACGTAGCGTGGTGGGGCAGCGGGGGAGCGGGGCATTTATTTTCTTCACGGGGTACAGATGCCCTTGGCAATGAATAGACTGAGGGGCAGCTTGTGACCGTCTCGTAGCAGAGCATCGGGGACAGGCTTTTTTTCTGCTGGACTGCCAAGAACTACTGGGTATAGTCCTCGACAGTGTTGCCAAAGAGGCCACCTTGCAGGATGGGAGCATGAAGGAAGCGCACTTCGTCAACATCTCGCACCTCTGCAGGGTAGCCAGAGATGGCACTTCTGGACCACCAAGGTGGACATCATCTGGCCAAGGGGTTGCGCCGTGAATTTCATCGCCCGGAGGGTGAGGTCCATCACTGAATGCAGTTCCTGCATCAACCCTAGCTCAGAGCTACTCTAGTGCATTGTGAGTGCTTTGGCTTAGTAGACCTGCAGGGTGCCATTGCACACAGAGCAGAGACGGCCTGTCCAGCAGCACTGTAAGCCCCGGCAGCGAGAACTGCTGTGGTCTCACAGGTGTCCGACAGGAGTCGCGGTTGACCCCAACTGCACACTCCACCTGGGGAATCCCCACAAACCCCCTGACTGCCCCATCATCGAGGATATAATAACGGAACAAAATAATTTAAAACAAGAGCCAGAGCAAATAATTTACATTATATTGACATTTTTATATGAAATTAGATACTAGTAACACTTCCACCGATATTACATGTCATCACTACTAAACAAAAAAATTCTGCACTGCCAAAGCGCTCTTAAGCTCCCAGAGCTACGTGTTTTCAGCAGAGCACCTAGCATTTTCAAACTATTTTTGAAAGCATTTCAGATTTTAAACATTCAGTAAATGACTCACCACTGACAGAAACACTGAAGGACTTATCATTGCTTTCATTGCTGATGATCTGTAGTTTATAAAGTCCAGTGTCTGTGGTGTTGATGTTTGTGATGGTCAGAGATCCAGTTTGATGATCCAACTTCAGTCTGTCTCTGAATCTCTCAGTACCTCCATTACACTGAACATCTGTACAGATCTTACTTTTATTTCCATTGATTTGAGCGATGCGAATGGCATTAAAATACCATTTAATTCTGTCTTGTTGGTTGGTTTTAACATCAGTGTATAGAGTGACTGCATCTCCCTCCATCACTGATACTGTTACTCTGTCTGTATAAACATCAGACACACCTGAAGAAGAAATTAACAGTTAATTATTAATCATGTTTGGGACACTGAAACAAAACAACAGGAAAGTGCTGTGAATAAAAAAAAAATTATGCAGACCCATAAGGATTGTATGGGTAGTGAAATATAACGTGATTCATGGTGCAGATTCAAAACACAATGTATGCCTGACACATGTAAACAAGCAGTAGATGAAAGAATCAGGACGAATCTAAGGGCCCTGGTAACACAGCGGGTCCAGCAGAACCCCATACTTTCCTATATTATTTTGTTATTTAAATGATCTTTTTGTACAATAATCTATTAAGAAGCACACTTTAATGAATGTTCTGTGTCAAGTCTGTGTGTGTGTCCCCTCTTAAGACATTAGCAGATTATTCAGAAAAACGAGGCCTCGATTTGTGTGGAATACGTCATCGGTTCAGTCTGAGTGTCGCTTCAGGTTCGAAACTCGCACCACCTTGTGGTTATTGTGTGTGTGTCATTGTCGTTATTGTGGTTCATATGTATTAGGGCTATAAATTATTACATTATACTATTATACTACAGTATACTACATTATTACTATTAGGTTAGATAGTTTTTCTCTAATAGAGTTTTCCTCTGTCATAAAGTGTCCTTTGGCATCTGCTGGATATCACAGTTGATCACAGTAGAAGGAGCTCAAGTGCAACAGATGCTAGTGTTGAAGCGGACCGGTATTTATCGGAACTCGGAAGTAAATCTCACAAGATCTGAGGATCCACTAGTATATTGGGCTCAACAGAATCAACAGTATCCTCACTTATACCAGCTGGCACTGGCATTTTTATGTTTAACCGCATCCTCTGTTCCTTGTGAAAGGATCTTTTCCAAGGCTGAAGAGGTTTTGTCCATGAAGAGGAATCGTCTAAACCCCAACACACTTAAAAAAATTCTGTTCCTCAATAAAAATCAATTATAATCCTTCCTTCACCCACCCCAAACTGCTGTGTAGCAGTTTGCTCCACTATATCCTCAGACCCATAAGCACTACACAAGTGTTGTCAAAAGTAAATTTTAAAAATCTGACGCTTTGAGTGCTGTTGAGCGGAATCGTAAACACCTCTGACTGGCCATTGTGCTCACACGCTCATCAAATATGTCTGTGATTGGCTACAACGATCAGCGCTTCACAAACATGTTGTAAATATACATCAGTGACGCTTTTCACAGAGCGCTTGCACAGATACACACAGGAGCATTTGAATGCATCAGCCTACCGGTCCGCTGGTCGACGCCTGCTTTTGCTTTAAAACGCTCCCACTTTCAAAACACTTTCAAACACTTCAGTGTTCTTTCAAACACTACCGTGCGTTGATCATTGTAACCAATCACAGACACATCCGATGAGCGCGCGAGCACAATGGCCAGTCAGAGGTGTTTACGATTACAGTTCAACAGCGCTCAAAGCGTCACATTTTTTTTATTTCAGTACCGATTTGGTATCGCAGTCGGTACTTTTGACAACACTACACTACACTGCACTAAAACTACACAATTAACTGTGCACCTTGAACAGTTCTTCACTTTTCCCACCCCAGACTGCTCTGTTGCAGTTAGCTTTATTACATCCCCTCCACCATAAGTTCCGCACTCAACACAGCATCACTTTTGTTGTTCATATTGTCACTAACCAAACAATTTATGAATAATTAGTTAACAGTGTGTGTGACAGCTGTCTTTGTGCAAGTAAAATCCGACAGAGAAAGATGCATATTTTATTTAATACCCAGGCAATGGACAAATGTCTGCTCAGGTCATTGGCTCAGGATTAATGGATCGGTCTGCTATTTATTTGCACAGCTAGGTGTCACTAGTGAGCAATGATGAATGAAGCTTCGGGTAATGAACCTTTTGGTGAAGCAATGCATTTGGTACTCACTGCAGAGTCAAATAACATTCAGCTCCTCCTCTTTGGAGCTCCAATGGGGTGGAGGGATAGGGTTGTGGGTAGGGTCAGGGTAGGGTTAGGGTGTGGTTGGATATTCTAGCTCCACCCATTAGACACAAATTACATTCGCCCCTCCTCTGTGGAGTTCTAGTGGGGATGAGCTATATGTACGCTCCACCCATTTGCTCAGTGGTTCAGGAAGTCTCATTTTGCCATCACTAACTGGAGGCAAGTTGTAGATGAACCCAAATGCAGTTTATTAAAGCAGCACTAGGTAGGTTTTGCTCTAGGGGTCCCCCTACAGTTAAGAAACAGTATTGTCCTCTGCTACTGTCGTAAACTGTCATTCTACATCAGTGGATGCATCGCACATGCATTTGTTGACATGACAACCATGATAGCCCTGAACACTGCAGGAGTTCACATGCAGGTGTTCTGCTTGCGTCGCGTGTGAAATGTCTTCATCCCAGGTACAGTGGCATATGTTTCAGCATGTCATTTGAATATCATTTCATGGGTTTTATTTTTTTCAAACGCCAAATGATCGCGATGCTCACGTTTACAAGCCAGCGTCATTATAGTAGCCTAAGCCTAGTCTATTGGTTCCCGTTTTACAAATTCAATGTTTGAGTGGTAGGTAATAACCATATATCGTCAATATTATAATATCAAGCTACCATAAATGAATCAGCAAATTTGAAAAATCGATTTGCATTATAGCTTGAGGAAAGACAAATAAACCAATATCACAGACATGTTAGGTATCCTAAAATATGATTTTGTACTCTTGTGTATTTACTTGCAAGAATGTAGCCCCTCCTCCTTCAGCTCGCGCCAACGAGCAAACGCTGGTCCAATGTTGATCCTCGTCCTGCCTTTAATCCGATCACTTTCTCGTTTCCTCTTTTTGCTTTTTCTCCGACAAAACCTTTGCTTTCTTATTTTTCTGTGCTGCTTCAGCCATGACTATAACATTCGGCAAACAAATGATAGTTTTTCTCGCATGTCCGAATTTAAGGAAGTGGGGGTGGTGGTGAAAGTGACGTATATGCCGCAAAGCAGTCGAATTTTGTAGTTCTTTTTTTTCTCGGGTTACTACCCGAAACCCGAAGTTTAAAAGTACGATTAAAAACGATACAGACCCCGTCAGGCTATGGCAGACGTGTCATTCAACCTATTGTAAGTCGATGTATCATCACAAGAGGTTTGAAATATATTATAAAGGTTGAAAAGTTACCTAGTGCTGCTTTAAATCCAAAATGTGCAAAAAGAAACAATGACTTGACTTGACTAAAACAGACTTGAACATGAACCATAAGCAAACTTAGCACACTCAAGAACAGAGGTTACAGGAACAATCAACAATACTCGACAAACAAGAGACAATGGAAACTTGACAACTAGGGAAGCACATGACATGACCACATAAGGGCAGGGAGGTCACATAACCAAATCCAGGAAACATGACTGAGGCAAAATTACAAAATAAAAGACATAAAAACATCAACGTGAAAAAAAAAAAAACGAAACCAACCGTGACACCTGGGGCCCATGATTGTAGTTTAACAAACTCAGGGTTACAGGATTAGTTTTGAGTTGACAAAACCAAGCCAATCTATTCAGGCTTTGTTAGTCCCATGATGCTGATCATCAGCTTTCTCTGTCAACTCAGGCTTTGATCCTGAGTTTAGGAGTTTAGCTGTGACATCAGTAGTTAACAGCCAATTACATGCTGCGGATCAGTGAAACTGAGATTCACTTCTCGCGAGAGAAGCAGCGAGATTCACTTCTTTCTTCTGCAGAATATTACATGATTGCAAAATTTTCTGAATTTAAACAAATTTACAAAGCAAGAAGAAAAGAGCCGTCCATGAAAGAGGACAACTTGAATACAAATCTTACTACAAGTAAGTAAAACTAATCTTCAGTTAGTTTAGATACTGTAGCGTCTGGGGTGTCTCTCAATTAGGATCAAAGTGATCAGAGATGCTTTCCTCCAAACAGCTCTGCATATAAATTAAATTTCTGCCCCCACTGGCTCCAGAAAGGCTGGGACAAATTGCGCCTCCGACTGTTTAACGACCAGTTCGAATGTAACCAGGAGAAACTTGATGGCCCATTCTGAACTTCAATCAGATCTTAATCAGCCAGAACAGTTCCCTCACATCCTTCAGTCTGGAGGGGCCATGGGGGGGTGACTCTAACACAAACACACACACACACACACACACACACACACACACACACACACACACACACACATAAGCATTCCCCTCTATTTAGCCTTTAATTAAACTAGCCCAGAAATTACATATATGATGATTTCTTAAGTGTATGCATGCTCCCTATATTTCTTATGCTTGTGTGATGTAAGAGCGATCTTAAACGCTCCAAATTGCTCTGTATAGAAGATGCACTGCCTTCATGTCTGTAAACCCAGGCATGTCTGATGTCTAAATGCTCCTCTTTCTCTGTCTCAGTCAATGGTACAAAGTATATGATTATGAGATGTACCACTAGTATGGTTAGGTCTTTGGAGTGAAACTTTACTAATTCTGGCTCCCAGCAACAACATTCCATTGAGTAATAAAGTCCGAACAAAGAAACTCTCTCCCGCCTGAAATTCACACCAACGATTGGTGGCCGCAGGGAAAGTGGGCGTAGTTAATGGATGTTAAAGGACAGAAACACCTACACATTGGGGCTCAGTCACCTTCCAAGGACCCCGGACGAGACAAATTCCCTTTTCCTCCCATCTCATCAGCGCGGCTCGCGGGTTTTCGACCTGCGAGCCGGCGCGGTCCAGCCAAGCTGATGTTTCCTTTGAAGATCGACGTGCTCCGCGACGCAGTCAGCGGACGCACTTAGCTGGACGAGATGAATTTTCCCTCCAAGACGACACCTTTTACAAGTCCCACGGACCAACGAAGCTCTGGAAGAACCAAACGGAGAGAACGCTTCAGCGCGCAAACTCTCTGAGAAACGCCAACGCACGCATCTTGCTTTACACAACACCAAGAAACCATGCAAGTATCAATTCTACCGAAATTTAGATGCGTTTTAAAGATTGTACCCCTGTTTAAGGTGATATTTCTTGCTGGCTCCAATGGTTTTGTCTGGGAATGTGTCGGATCGGACACGATCTTACCCTCCTTCCTTTCCTTTCCCTCCCCCTCATCCTCCTCTTTACTTTCCACTATTCTGTAAATACATGTATTCTTTATGTAGTCATATGTAATCGTAGTAGTAATCTTTATTAAAACCATGATATTCACGTTTTGATTGTCATTGTTTTGCTCACAGAACACGAGTCCCTTTAATGTCAGATCTAAGCTACGAGCTCTTATAAGCATCGTTGAATGCTTTAATTAATACCATAACTCGGAAAGTTTGTCCTTTGTGGCCAGAGGGATAAACTTCACGAAAATTGGGTAGGAAGAATAGACCTAGTGAGTGGATAAAGAATTACAGCTCGTTCTTTAAACGGAACGGAGAGGAATTTTGAATCAGCTCCATAGAGGTTATTCTGTGATTATTTCATATAGATATATCTGTAGTTAATTACAATAAATTGTTGTTAACTATATATATATATATATATTGTATATTGCATAAATACCGAGGTTAGGTATTCCCATTTTGGGTGATTTTGGAGATTTGTGATTAGATTATAATCCATTATGATTAATCATAAATCCCCAAATATTAATACCCATAATTCCCTATTGAGCTAATTTTTTATTTAAATATATATGTAACCCTAAGACGTTACAATGATATATAGAGATAACTGAACATTTAAGCTCACATGTAGTAATTTTTATAGCTTTATTTATTGATTTTAAAGCTTATTTGTATGACATTTATATAGGCTATTTATATGAATTTTAACTGCCTATTAATGATTAACTAAAATGATACATGTGTAATTGATTAAGGGTATAACAATTACTTAAATGATATGTAAATCATTCAAAATTATTATTATTAAGTTACTATGGATATAAACACTGCTAAAAGCCAAACCACTTTAATGGTACCTAAAACCCAGGATTGGTACAAACTAAGCTTAAACATATCTGGCAAGCCAGCTAAACCGGCTTCATGGTATAGGCCCCTGTTTTGTTCTAATTCTGAAGCTAGCCAGCATGCATTTGTCAAAAGATATTATTTGTCTTAATAATTAAAGAATTATTCATTAACAAAACATATTCATTTCGTTTTCAGGGATAAAAACACTTTCATCTTTTCAAGTATTTCTGCAGAAATGCCATGATATGGGCTTAAGAGTCACAAGTTTTTGTGTTTTAAGATAACTTTTTTTGCATGTTTTTATTTTGTATTATGTGCCATTTAAATTCGTTTTAAACCTATTATTTTAGAAATATTTTATATATGTCCTATTTGTTTTCTTTCAGAGAAACTTGTTTCACTTTAAGGCCTTGTATTAAATGGTTATTTTTATATGACATTTGAAAAATAGAAATGTCTCATTCTCTGTCTATTATTTTCATTCGAAATAATACGATTTAATATAGAGTCAAATGGGAAACACTTTATAACATGTTACAAATATATTAGACCTAATATATTTTTTAAATAATAAAAAAAAGTTGTAGTACTGTTAAAGTAACAATAAAATACAGTGTTTGTGTCCATTAACATTAAATCTCATAGGCTATTTTCTGTCAGTATTATTTGTAACAACATGAATGTGAACGAAATAATACATATATACATGTATTATATTATTGTATATAGTATTATATATAGTATTATTCTATAGTCAAATGGGAAACACTTTACAACATGTTATACATTTATTAAAAAAAATTTAAATAAAAACTATGTATAGTTTTAGCCTGTTTCCATGAAGTATAAACTACTATCTTTGTATTCATTGATTTAAGCATGATCAATAAGGCTATATGTTTTAAAATGTTGATCATTGTACATTATGACATGTATTATATGAACAGAAAAGTGACTTTATTTAAAAGTATTGTTATTAAATATTGTAGACATCGATCCGATCAAAATCCATGTGAAAACAGCTTATATTTAACAAAAGAAAATTACATATATGGATAGTAACTATGACTGTTTAAGCCCCGCCCCTCACTTCCGGTTCTGTGGATGGGGTTCTGAAACTGGGGTTCTGAAACTGGTGTGCTGCGGGGCTGCAGCTGGATACTATTGAACCAGTTTGACTTTATTTCTGTCATACATCTGAATAAATTATTATAGAGAATTAACAGGTTTAAGGCCAGGTTTCATAAACAAGGCTTAGATTAAGCCAACTAATGTTAACTACACTCTAAAAAATGCTGGGTTATTTTTTTAACCCAAATGCTGGGTTCAGCCTGCTGGAACATTTTGGGTTATTCTTACTGTTTTTACCCAGTGCTGGGTAGTTTTTCTGTAACTCAGCTGGGTCAATGTAATCCATTGTTAGTCGGTGCCAAACAGTTAAAACTGGATACATTTGTCAATGGCCATTTTGTTAAAATGTTAATTCTTGATATCAACAATTTAATTTCAACTTGTAAAAACTATAATTCTTGATATCAGTAATTGTATTTTCACTAGTGAAATACCACCATAGGCTGCCATTAAAATTAAATTCTTGATATCAGAAATGTTGATTGTTGATATCAGGAATTAGCATTTTAACTAGTGAAAATTGAATCAATCTGTCAAAATAAACATCAAATCTACTTACAGTGCAAACTTTTCCATAGGAGGAAGAGATAAATACAAAATGAAAATAATAAATCAATTTATGCCAAGTTAGTAATAAAACTCAACTAATAATAATAGATTATGGCCTTCCATTTTTTACGTTTTTATCATTGACCGAAAAAGAGATTATAACAAATGAATGACTTACCACGGTCGAGCAAAACACACGCTGAGATCAAAATAAAAATGAAGTAAATTTTCCCCATGTTTCCTCATGAAAAGATTCAATGAAATGTGCATGTTCTGTTCGTCTTCTTTCTTGTCATGTCAGTTAAATAGAATGTGAAAGGAATCATGAAAGAGTTTGGCTGTTAAATAAGGGCGGTACCTGTAAGAACTGGTACCTGCATACTCTGTCTATGAATCACATGTTAACAGATCAACCAAAAGCGTAGGTTTGGGGGGCTGAAGTGTGAATTGTTTTAGCATGGTCCCAGGGCATATACTCCCTCGAGATTTATTTGTTTGCTTGTTTGTTAGTTTATTATTTTTTAAATGGTCTTTTGTGGTATATCATCCACATGCAACGTTGATTGATAACTGCAATAAAATATACCCTAGTTAACAATTTCTTGTTTACATAGGATATATTATGTATTTTATATTATTTAAGCACCTAAAACCTTATTAGCTTGACAGAACTTTACTTAAAGGTCCCATGGCATGAAAAATTTCATTTTATTTGGTTTTTTTAACATTAATATGAGTTCCCCTAGCCTGTATATGGTCTCCAAGTGGCTAGAAATTTTGATGGGTGTAAACCAAGTTCTGGCTGTCTTTCTCTGCCTTTGAGAAAATGAGAGCTCAGACGAGCTGATCTGGAATTTTCCTGTTATGACGTCATAACAGGAAAGGTTACCTCCCCCTTCCTCTGCTTTGCCCGCCCAGAGCACTCAGAGAAAATGGATTCAGTTTATGTCAGCACAGGCTTTACAAACAGACTTTACAATATAGATTCAACAGCACCGCGACAAACAGTGAGTAACAGTGTTCAATAATGCCTGATCTGTGATCAGTGATTTCTGATGTGTAGCTAATCATTCAAGTTCACACAGACTTTCTTTCTAGATCGTTTAATGATCGCCGTCTTGATGCCCTAAGCGTAATGCATCAGTGAATCAAGACAGTGACTAAAATGATCGTTTCTGTTGGTAGCATGAAACAAATCCGTTTTTTAAGTGATTAAACTACACTGTAAAATCCAACAGTTGTTCTTACTAAGACTTTTTTAGTAAACTTTACTTAATGTCCAATAATTTGTTGAACTTACTTAAAACAATTAAGTAATCTGAACTATTTGCATGCTATGCCTTCGTTACTTAGAAAACTCAAGTAAACATTACTTGACTGGTTTGAGTACCATTTTGCCAAAGCAATAAAACAAGCAGGCGGACGGGCGGGCGGGCAAAGTGTTTTTGAGGTGGTGCAATTTTGTATAGACTTATCGCTCATTTCCTCCACTTCCTCTCACCATAATTGTGATTAGTGTTCCCTTTGGTTGGACACTTGGAACTTCATTCATATTATAGTAATTAACTTCCTATTAAAGCAGCAATGCAACAATAAATCATAGTTGCATGATTTCAAAAGAAGGGAAGTAATATATATATATATATATATATATATATATATATATATATATATATATATATATATATATATATATATATATATATATATATATAAATAAATAAATATATATAAATAAATATTTGTCAATTAATGATGTATAACATAACTATATTTAATGTCAAATAATGATCTTTTAACATTATTTTTGCGAATATTTATGGCATAATTTTTTTATTGAGTTGATATATTCCCTCTATATTTGTTACAATATCATTTGACCATGCTTGAGTGTGTCACACACAGACTTCAACATTCAGCATGCAAAACACAACAATGGTAACAAGGATTTTTTTTTATTATTTTATTTATTTATTTTTTATTATACAACCTTTACTATTTTACTTGCTGTCATTATTCGGGTTATACTGACAAAAGACAAATAGTAAAATAAAGCTAAAAATAGTAAAACGAAGCAATTAATTTATTCATGCCACAATGCACTCTGGGAGTACACTTCCTCAGATCCCAGATAGAATTAAGTTGACAAAACGTAAACGGTTTAAGTAAGAACAGCTTAATGCAATTAAGCTTACTTAATTGAGTGTTAAGTGCATTCATGCTAGTTGAACTACTAAAAATATGTTCACTTTACTTGAAGAAAGTGTGGAAACCGATTGCACATATTTTTTTAAGTCTACGTAGCTTAAAATGGCAGATTAAAACCATGTTGAGAATAATAGTATTTAATATGTTTTCAGAATACATTTTAATGCTGTTAAATGGAATTATTTAAGTAATCTTACTATTAAATCTTCAGTAAGATTAGTAAATATTATAGAGTATGTTAACTAAAATTGACATTAAACTAACTTGATATTTATTACTTAATTTACTTGGGAAGAGCTTGCTTTCTTTACTTTTAGCTGATTATTATCTTAACTTCAGTTTTCCCTTTAAGTTTGCTTTGCAAAAATAAGGCAATCGGTTTCCAAACTTTTTTTAAGTAAACTGAACTTTTTAGAATTTACAGTGTACAGAGAGCGATCAAAAACCTATTTAAATGCACAGAAATGTCAAAAAATTACACAAAAACGAATTATAAGATACATTACAATGAAGTCTGTTACAATAAAACTTCCTCCAGCTCTCCATGGTTCACGAGTGCCCAGTCAGTCAGTCTCTCTCTCTCATGCATGCAGTGCAGTGCCTCGCTACACCACGCCCCCTCCGCAACATTTCAAATGCAAAGATGTCAGCCAATCACAACAGTGGGCATTTTGACTGAAGTCTCACAGCAGACACGTCCCTTGAAACAGGGCTTTCAGCCACAGGGCAAACATCAGTATAGAAAAAAATGCTGTTTATTTTGTAAGAGTGGACTCCTGTAGATGGTTCAATCTACAGGGTTGCCATTCGACTAAAAAACGTTATCAGAAAGATGGAAGAAAACGTCTCGGTTACGTATGGTAACCCTCGTTCCCTGAAGGAGGGAACGGAGACGTACGTCGGACGTACCGACAAATTGGGATCACTTCTGGGAGCCCCTATCAGCTTCGAGCTATCTAGAACCGGCCAATGAACAATTGGCGTGCGAGATTTGCATCTCGCGCTCCGCCCCGCGCCGCGGGTATAAACAGGAAGTGAGAGCGAATGCACGCTGTTTTTCACTGAGGAGCCACACGTAGTGGCTCGACCTGCAGTGATGGTACAGCAACTGTGGCGACGGGACGTACGTCTCCGTTCCCTCCTTCAGGGAACGAGGGTTACCATACGTAACCGAGACGTTCCCATTCAGTCGGTCACGTTCGACGTACGTCGGACGTACCGACGAATTGGGATCCCCTATGGAAAACGCCATAGTTACTACCACTTCCAGCGCCCAGCGATGAGCCCCACGGACCCCGATCTGATGCGGGCGGGTAGGTTCACGCAGGGAGAGTCCAAGCTGCTGTTCCGCAAGACCCATTCAGCTGACTGTATTGGATAACGCTGGGAAAGCGTGCCTGTGAAGGCAGCTGCGGAAGCCACATCATGCCCAGAGGGAGTTAACATGTGGAGAATACACGTATGGGCTGACCGTGGGCAGCACAACATACGGAAGTCCCAGGGGTGGCCCCGGCCAATTAGTGGAGGGGGAACAACACGTACCTGGAACGGCAGAGGACACTCTGCCGAGGGAAAGACACGGGCTCGCCGTAGGGAGCCGTACCGTGGAAGAATACAAATATGGGACCGCCGTGGGGGTCACTACATATGGAACCCAGCCTAACACAAGTTCCACCAATGCATACGAGTGTTAGACCTGGCGTCGAACGCTCCGCCACGTCCGACTGCCGCGGGTTGCGGAGGAATCAACAGGGTTCGCCGTTCCGGGGAACTCGACTGGAGCAAAATAAGCGAACGCATCCGTCTACCATAGGGGAGGGAATGGCGCAGCAAGCCGACACTAGAACAGGCATTTCGGTGTTACTGACTATGGGAAGTGAGCACACAGGAAGATACCGGCTCTACACGGAGGCTATAGAATCTACCGAGCGTGTTAGGTGTCGCCCAGCCCGCAGCTCTACAATATCTGTCAGCGAGGCGCCATGAGCCAGCGCCCAGGAAGAGGCAACACCCCTAGTGGAGTGGGCTCTTAACCCGTGCGGGCAGGGCACGTCTTGGGACTGATAAGCCAAGACGATGGCATCCACTATCCAGTGGGCCATCCTCAGCTTGGAGACAGCCTTTCCCTTCTGCTGTCCTCCGTAACAGACGAAGAGCTGCTCTGAGGTCCTGAAGCTTTGCGTTCTATCCACGTAAGTCCGGAGAGCACGGACGGGACAGAGAAAAGCTAGGGCTGGGTCTGCCTCCTCCGAAGGCAGCGCTTGCAGGCTCACCACTTGGTCCCGGAAGGGAGTAGTGGGAACCTTGGGCACATATCCAGGCCGGGGTCTCATGATCACATGAGAGTTACCGGGCCCGAATTCCAGGCACGATTCGTCAACCGAAAATGCCTGCAGGTCCCCTACCCTCTTGATGGAGGCCAACGCAGTCAGGAGTATTGTCTTTAACGACAGAATTTTCAACTCAGCTGACTGCAGAGGCTCAAAGGGTTCTCTCTGTAGTGCAGTTAGCACCAGAGTTAAGTCCCAAGAGGGTATGGAGGGAGGACGAGGCGGATTTAACCTCCTCGCCACCCTAAGGAACCTGTCGACCAGATTGTGCTTACCTAGAGATTTTCCATCTACTAGCTCATGATTAGCGGTGATAGCGGCAACATAGACTTTGAGGGTGGAGGGAGACAGCCTTCGCTCCAACCCATCTTGTAGAAAGGCAAGCACAGATCCAATCGAACATCTTCGGGGGTCTTCTCGGCGAGAAGAGCACCAATCGACGAACAGGTTCCACTTCAACGCATAGAGGCGCCTCGTAGGGGGGCTCTAGCGGAAGTGATGGTGTCAACTACCGCTTGCGGTAGGTCACCTAGAACCTCTGCGTCCCGTCCAGGGACCAGACATGGAATTTCCAGAGGTCTGGACGCAGGTGCCATAGGGTGCCCCGTCTCCGAGTCAGGAGGTCCTTCCTCAGAGGAATGGGCCAGGGAGGTGCTGTCGCAAGGAGCACTAGTTCCGGGAACCAAGTCCGGTTGGGCCAATATAGAGCGACCAACAGGACTTGCTCCTTGTCCTCCCTGACTTTGCACAGTGTCTGCGCAAGAAGGCTCACTGGGGGAAACGCATACTTGCGTTCTTCCCGGGGCCAGCTGTGGGCCAGGGCATCCGACCTGAGGGTTCCCTCGGTCAAGGAATAAAACCACTGACAGTGGGTCGTCTCTGGGGAGGCAAACAGGTCTACCTGTGCGGCCCGAAACGACTCCAGATTAGCTGGACCGCCTGGGGATGGAGTCGCCATTCTCCCGGAAGCACCGGCTGACGTGACAGCTCGTCGGCTGCACGATTGAGCAGGCCCGGAATGTGAATGGCACGAAGCGACCTCAGATGCTTCTGACTCCATAAGGGGAGATGGCGGGCGAGTTGTGATATGCGACGAGAGCGTAGACCACCCTGTTTTTTGACCTACGCAACTGTCGCAGTGTTGTCCGTACGGACCAGAACGTGCTTGCCCCTGAGCGGAACTTTGAAGCGGCTGAGTGCAAGACGAACTGCTAACAACTCGAGGCAATTGATATGCCATTGCAGTTGAGGCCCCGTCCACAGACCCGAAACTGCAAGCCCGTTGTACGTGGCACCCCAACCCGTGGATGAGGCATCCGTGGAGACAACGGAGTGCCTGGACACTTGTTCTAGGGGAACTCCCGCCCGTAGAACAAAGGGTCCGACCACGGGCCGAAGGTTTGGCGGCACCTCGGAGTCACTTGAACACGAAGGGAACCGCTGTGCCACGCCCATCTCAGGACTCGATCGTGTAGCCAGCGTTGAAGCGGTCTCATATGAAGCAATCCGAGCGGCGTTACTGCGGCTGCGGATGCCATATGCCCCAGGAGCCTCTGAAAATGTTTCAGTGGTACCGCTGTCCTGCCTTTGAACGAATTCAAGCAATTCAACTCTGACTGGACGCGCGCTCGGTGAGGCGCGCTGTCATGGCGACCGAGTCTATCTCCATACCGAGAAAAGAGATCCTCTGTGTGGGACAGAGTTTGCTCTTCTCCCAGTTGACCCGAAGTCCCAACTGGCTGAGGTGACGGAGCACCTTGTCCCTGTGTTCGCACAACTGCTCTCACGACTGGGCAAGGATCAGCCAGTCGTCGAGGTAGTTGAGAATGCGAACACCATGCTCTCTCATGGGGGCAATGGCCACTTCCGCAACCTTCGTAAAGACGCGGGCGACAGGGACAGGCCAAAGGGCAAGACGCGGAACTGACATGCCCGTCCCTCGAACACGAAGCGCAGAAAGGGCCGGTTGAGGGGAAACGAGAATGAAAGTAAGCGTCCTTCAGGTCGATCGCTGCAACCAATCTTGGGGACGGACGCACCTGAAGATGTGCTTCTGCGTTAGCATTCTGAACGGCAGCCTGTGAAGGGACCGGTTCAAGAATCGCAGGTCCAAGACCGGCCATAACCCGCCGCCTTTCTTGGGTACAATGAAGTAGGGGCTGTAGAACCCGGACCTCATATCGGCTGGAGGGACCGGCTCCATCGCATCCTTCGCCAGTAGGACTGCGATCTCCGCCCGGAGCACGGGGGCGTTCTCCTTCGCTACTGGGAAGTGAACGCCCCCAAACTTAGGGGGACGCCTGGCGAACTGAATCGCATAGCCGAGTCTGATGGTACGGCCCCGAGACGGGCTGGGAAGCTCTAGCCAGGCTTCCAGACACCGAGCAAGGGGATTAACCACAGACGTACCCGCAGCGGGGCAGCGACGCGGAATGCAGGGATCCGACTCGGACGGCATGGAGCGGCCCGAAGTGGGATCTGAGTGTGCTGTGCAACACTTACCTGCATCCGCGGAGGGGGCGTGCGAGTGTGGGGAGGCCGCTTGAGTGCGTTCCCACAGCCGGCGCCCCCTGCTGGCGAAGGGAGAGGCGTCTGAGGGTGGCGAGGCATGGGAGCGTCGACCACCGCCAAGCGCGCTCCCAAATGAAGGAGGGGCTGAGCGTGGCAAGGCTTTGTGGCGTTGCGCACGGTCTGCCTCACCTCCTTCCTCAGCGGGGAACAAGAGTGGCGAGGCATAGCGTTGCGCACTGTTGTCCACACACCGCTGAGAAGAGGCGAATGAGAGTGGCGAGGCTTTGTAGCGTCACACACTGCCATTCTCGCCCTCTTGTGGGGAGGGGAATGAAAGCGGCGAGGCTCTGTAGCGTCACACGCTGCCATTCCTGAACTCCCGAGACCCAGAGGTATTGGAACTGCTCTTTTTTTTTTTTTTTTTTGGGTACCACTGGCTGTTTTTAACATCAGTGAGGGTGGCGGAAAATAACAGAATTACTAATGGTTTTCCACCCGGCCCTCCTCCGGGGAAGAACAGTTCCAGACCAAATCCGGGTCAATTGTGTTTCTGGACCAGGGTGGACATCGTCTAGCCAAGGGCCAGCGCTGTGCGCAGCTCAACCTCGGCTCAGAACTACCCTCGTGCACTAAGCAGGGTGCAGGTGGCCTGCCAGTGGCACTGCCACCCCACCGATGAGGGTAGTGAGAGAGAGGAAACTTTATACAGATTATGGCCCTATTGGTGTTCCATATTTTGGCACCAATAGTTCCACAATGCCAAAGCCTTCCAATGCACATCCGAAAAAAAGGCAAGGGGCAGGCAAGGCGATTTACGCGTTGCACTATGCCTCAGCCATCCGGGAAAGCATGGCTGTCAAGTATGAATCTGATTCAGCACGAGCGCCCACTATTACGGTGGGAATCTCAGCATCATCCTCATTTTCAACACATAACAGCCCTCTCTCCGATGCAGCGATTGACATCTGTCCTCTGCTAGAGCCCCAAATGAAACGCTAGGTCCCCTTTCAAGGACCAGCAATCCCATCTGTAAGCTACCAGCAGACACGAGAGACAGTGGGCGTGGCCGTGAGACGGCACACGGCGCGCTGAACACTCAAGCCCCTATGAAAAAGGCAAGACGAACAGCGCGCCGACGTGGCCATGCTCTCATGAGAGAGCATAGACCACCCACGAACACAGTCTCAACATGCTTGCGATGCGATAGAGGAGTGAGGGGCCCACAGAGATGTACGCGGCAGGGAAGCCTCACTGTAATCCTCAGGCCACCCAGGCTTATCAGCCAAAATAGTCCCCCCTCTGGTGCACCAGAAAAGAGACTAGATCGGGGTATAAGCGAAGGGACTCAACCCCGTTTGAGGCATCATAGTCTCGACCGCGCATCAGAGGCGCCGAGTGACGCGCGCAGAGTTGCCGTGGCAACCCGCGCTGTCACCCGGCAGCCAGACGGCACACGGCGCGCTGAACACTCAAACCCTCACGCGGAAGGTGAGATGACCAGCGCGTCGACGTGATCCCGTTCCCCTGGGAGAACATGGATCACCCACGACACAGTCTCAACATGTTTATGCGAGAAGGATCGTGGCCGTCAGGACAGGAAACAACCGCATCCAGAAACGCACGAGTGGAATGACGTCTTGAAAAAGACGCAGTGTCACACCCGTGTACTCTTTTGTGAGGAAACGCTCTGTGCTGAAGCACTCAGGGGGAAACGCGACAGCGCACGGGATTGTAGTGCAGCCCGTGCCTGTACTCAATACAGGAAAACGCCCAAACCAGACCAACAGAAATTTGTTGCTGTGAAAACAGCAGTTTTCTCTGTAGCACAGAGGCAGCTGATGAGTCTTCCGCGGTCCCGCTGGAATGTGCCGTCTCTCCAACACGCGTTTCTCCTCTTCTCCGGTTCTTTCAAACTCTTTATTTGTCTTGCTGATAGCAGCGAACTCAATTTGAGTGGTCTTCGTTCTGCCGTGTGGCTCCGAAGTGAATGACAGCGTGCATTCGCTCTCGCTTCCTGTTTATACCCGCGGCGCGGGGCGGAGCGCGAGATGCAAATCTCGCACGCCAATTGTTCATTGGCCGGTTCTAGATAGCTCGAAGCTGATAGGGGCTCCCAGAAGTGATCCCAATTCGTCGGTACGTCCGACGTACGTCGAACGTGACCGACTGAATGGGAACTGTACATTTCTTGTCTATTTCCACCCACTGCAACTCATACCAACGACGGAGATAAGCGCAGTTACAATAGCAAAATATGTGGGAGAGCGTTGCTATAATATGACTATATTGTATTGCAATAGGGAGCACTTCAAAGTCAATACTAAATCAAAACTAGTTAGCACAGTATTTGTAATAAAAAGGATTTAATGACAAAATCTGGTTATGGTTACACTTAAAATAGTTTCAAAATGGATGAATGAGATGATAAACTTATACCATTAATCGTACACAGCATGAATACAATGTTACCTGAGAGATAGAGAGAGAGAGAGAGAGAGAGAGAGAGAGAGAGAGGGGGGGGGGGGTGGGGGAGAGAGAGTGGGGGAGAGAGAAGAAGAGAGCAAAGACAAGAACAGCAAAATAGCATACACTTTTGTCATTTGTCATTTGGTCATTGGCATTTGTCATTGGTCAGAAGTTTGATATGGTCAGATTAAAATATTCTCTGGCAATAAGCCTTTAAATCGATGTACTTAATAAAGTGGTCAAGGTTTAGAATAAAAAGAAGATCTCACAAGCTCTTACATTATTTCTAGAAACATTTAAATAATCTGCATCATAACAAAACAACAATCACATTGTTGGGTTTACACCCCTCTTTCATTTAGAGTATCAGCAAAATATTGTGTAACCAAATACAGAAATTCAATTGAATTCGTGTCCAAAACCATTGTTACATTGTAAAATGGACAAAATACAAAGACTCAGAACTCAAAATCAAAATCAACAAAATTCAAAATCAAATGCATTTTTACAATACACTGATTAAATATTTTTCACTAGGTAAGGATGAGAAATACCCTTTTGATATTTAAGTTGGTGAGACAAATAATACCTTATTTAGTAAATCAAAAGAAAGAAACAAAACAAACAATAACTTGAAGAAATTCACAGTTGTAATACAGTCTAGATGTAAAGACATTTTGTGAGGCAGATGGAGATTTGACTTTGTGTGAAAATCAAATTTATGTGACTGAATTTAGCTGTGGCTATGTGTAAATCATGTCCAAACACTGGTGAGGAGGGTTAACAATTGTGATGCAAATTTAGCCCTGTTGTAAAACAGGCAGCCAGTATGTGAATGTGAGTATGAGATGTGACCTGGCTCAAAATTCCTCTCACACCAATGTTTTTGTTAAGGAGCATGATAAAATGCAAAGTTTGGAGTTCTTGAATCCTGCGCTGTGATGAAAACATTCTCATGGTTAATGCAATTGTAATTCACACTGTAGCCACATGGCAATTATATGCTCCCTTACTTGGTTTAACTGCAGCTATATCGGGAATAGCAGAGTTTCCAATTCGGAGACTAACAAATTCAACATAGACACACATGCAACTTGAAATTGCTGTACAATTCCAGTATTAAAGTTATTCCAATTTACACAAGATACATGGCCTAGAATGCACAGCATCTACAGCCTTTATCCTAAGTGTTTCATCACTTACAGTAAAGCAATCATGTGTTTTAAAGAATAAACTTGACTAGTCTATGTGTATCTTGTAACACAAACAACCATACTGTGTAATCAATGCACACAATGTGTTATACAATTACAAATTCGAAAATACAGACAGGATCATTGCAATCTGAATGTTTTACTATTAAACTCCTTGCTAAGAGGCTGCTAACCCGCTCGCAAGTGAAGTTAATGGCTGAAGGCCTTGCATGAACACTGCAGTTAGCTCACTGAGAGTCTTACCTGCAAATGAGCGCTGATCTTTTGCCTTAGAAAGTAATTTCCTATTTTTCCGAAAATACGGAGGAGGCCGACCTCGACCCAGCGACCAGCATTTCAAATCGCCATGACCTATTTTCTGGCAGGATCTGCAAAACCTGTTCTTTTTGTCATGGGGTTGTTTGCTAGGTTCTCCTGGAGTATGAGGATAATGACCTTCTAATGCTTGCAAACCATGCGTACTGGTACACGACTCTGCGCTATTCCGTTGCTGCACCCGCTTAAGAACTGAAATAGGCACACTTTCTTGCGCATTTTCTGAACTAAACGTTTCAGATTCATTAGAGCAAGTCACCTCATCTAAGAAGTGGACATGCTTTTTAGTCCCATCGCTGTTAAGCATTATGGGAGGCATGCGCTTTTTAGCATTTAGCTTAGCCTTGAGATCTGCAATGGTTTCTTTGTGCTTTTTACACTTTTCAGTCAGGGCTAACTGCTCAGCTAGTAAGCTATCTAGCTGCGTTTGAAGATCTTGAATCTTTGCCTCAGACTTTTCTGCTTCTTCATTTTTAGAATCCACTTCTTTACATTTCGCATCTATACTTGAAAATAGATGTGTTGTCACATCACGTAGCCTTTTACAACTTATGAAGTTTAAAGCCTCAATTATTTCACCATGTTTTGACTTCTTTTGATGTCTGCCATTTAATTCCCAATATCTGAACATTTCATCATCTGAACTTTTAATTCCAATATACTCTTTCTTGAGTTTGGACAAGGTAGGCTCAACTTTTTCACTCCATAAAGCAAACAAAATGTCACTAGAAATTTTCCCTTCCATCCCGAGGAGATTATCTGAGTATTCACTGATTGTACAGTAATGGGACTATTGAAGCTATTTAAAACCTTCTACATTCTGTTTCATGCAATTCCTTCAACCATTAAACAATGAAAACAGACTTACCCATTTCTTGGTCAGAAGGTTAGCTTTAATCCATTCACAAGATCAACTGTGAAAAAATGTCCTCATTCTTACACAGATCAAAGTAAATTTCAGACAATTCACTGCAAGGGATCCCGGGTTTCGGCACCATCTGTAAGAGTGGACTCCTGTAGATGGTTCAATCTACAGGGTTGCCATTAGACTAAAAAACGTTATCAGAAAGATGGAAGAAAACTGTACATTTCTTGTCTATTTCCACCCACTGCAACTCATACCAACGACGGAGATAAGCGCAGTTACAATAGCAAAATATGTGGGAGAGCGTTGCTATAATATGACTATATTGTATTGCAATAGGGAGCACTTCAAAGTCAATACTAAATCAAAACTAGTTAGCACAGTATTTGTAATAAAAAGGATTTAATGACAAAATCTGGTTATGGTTACACTTAAAATAGTTTCAAAATGGATGAATGAGATGATAAACTTATACTATTAATCGTACACAGCATGAATACAATGTTACCTGAGAGATAGAGAGAGAGAGAGAGAGAGAGAGAGAGAGAGAGAGGGGGGGGGGGGGAGAGTGGGGGAGAGAGAGTGGGGGAGAGAGAAGAAGAGAGCAAAGACAAGAAGCCCAGATGACTTCAAGAGCCAGAGGAAAAAGAGCGAGAGAGCCTAGTTTCCAATCTTCTCTTATCTATCCCTTGACCATGTGACCGAAACCAAATGTATTCTTTTAAACTGACCAATCAGACCAAACTCACACATAACATTCAAACTGACCAAACTTCCCCCACTGTAAAAGGTGTGGCACCCCCTGCGGCCTACAGGCCTGCCCTTTTGTCTTCCAGGCCCTTCTGTTAAGCAAATGTGTTGACAACAGTAAAGCAAATTTCTTTGTTGGATTTCAAATATCAAATATCAAATATCAAATATCTTTGATTATTTTCAATCCTTTCAATTTCTAAATGATGACATTTTTTGATGTAAAAATCATACTAACAATATAAGTACACCTCAGGAAACATTATAAAATAATAGAAAAATGCCATGCCATGGGACCTTTAATACTTTCTTAGACTGAAAATCATAATTTCCTGTCATCTCTTGGAATATCTGAAAGCCAATATATCTGCCATTATTAGCAGTACACATTTTACACATGGGGAAAACCAATTGTTTAGTCAATAAACAATCCAAGAAGGCCATAATTTAAAGCTCCTGATTCTAACTTGTACTTGGACTTATGAAAAAGTATCAGCCCTTTAATTGTTTTAATAGCATTTGTTACAACAAGTATAAAGGTAAGACCGTTGTTTGCTCCTCATCACCTGCAGGCCAATGTATAATTTTTCTTCTTTTTTATCAGCATTTGTATAGCATAGATAGCGACTAAATGCCACAGTTGTAATATACATCTTAAGTAAAAAATCTATTCCCTTAAGGGTCCTTCTGTCCACGTACGAGGACATTATATTTTAGTGAATTTCTGACAACATACAATCACAGTTTTAGTTTCAAGTCTGGACATCCTGTAAAGAGCACATTCAAGGCTTTTTCAGAGATGTTTTGAGGTTTCACCAGGACAACAACTTCTCCTTGGTCTTTAAAAATGACTGGATGATCAAATTTAGCACTCTTATGGAAATATGATCATGTTTTGTAATTATTTGAACCTGACTCATTTTCAAATTGTTTTTCATGCATCAACATCTTAGGAAAATGTTATGGGGTTTCTAATAAAATATAACTTTCTGTTGCTGACTTTCTGAACTAATTTCATAAATGTCCACTATAGAGGACAACGGGACTCAAATCATGTTTGTCAGGCATTTTGGGAGACACGACAACTCTGGAGGTTTCCTCCGGCTCTAACTGGAAAGGCAAAACTGATGCCATGTCTGTTCATACACTGTATACAATTTTCAACACTTGACAAGCAGTAATCCAGTAATGGTGATAGGTGTTCCATATCCGACACGTGCTGCACGCAGTATACCGATCACAACTGACATGGGTAATTTTAACATAGCCGTTTTCTGCCGCCTACATACAAGACAAACATAAACAAGACACAACATAAACTTCCAGGCCTGGCCCTCTTTCGTCGTCCACTGGGCTCCTCCTTATATATCTCCGGGCTCCCTCATGAGAGGACTCGAGACTGCTCGCTCCTCCCATGTTCCTCGCCAACCTCGCCACAAGATTTTTTTTACATCTGTCGGGGTTTTCAACATCAAAAGACTTCTTCATTATATAGTGCATCTCCACTCATAACTCATCTGGGAGCTTCCTCGTTCCTCGCCTCCTTGTGGTACAATTAGAGAAGTTAGATGTTCTTTTAAAATGGCTAACGTTGATAGGTTCAAGGGTATTGGTAAGTTATAAACATTTATATTTCACCCAGGATTCCTCTGTTTATTTTTACTTAGCCCTGAATCTTGGCTATAATAAGCAATATAAATGTTTATATATAGCTGCTGTGGCGGAGTCCCCTTTTTTCGCAGGGGACCGATTGGTTTTTACCATGCCTTTTTGAAAGATTTACACAATATTCCACTCTCCTATACTTTTCACAGCACAGTCAGACATCTATTCTTTAACACACAACATGCCATCAGAGTGTGGGCGTGTAAACTAGGAGGATCCTCAAACTCTTCTGGTGGAGGATTCACAACCCAGATGAATCATTTTGTTGTGTTTGTCTCATTATTGATCAGACTTTTCACTGAGCTGTTGAAGAAAATGATTCACATGCTTTTTTCGTTCTGTTTGTGTGGTGGTAAGTTATACACATTTATATTGCTTATTGTAGCCAAGATTCAGGTCTAAGTAAAAATAAACAGAGGAATCCTGTGTGCATTTTAAAGGGTTCAGAAGCAGTGAGTTTTATACTGATCGCAATATCTCATAAAATGTATTAAACTTGCAACTTGACACATAACTTCACACTTTTTGTTTGCTCTTTGAATTTGAGTCACATTTAAAGGTTACAAACTAAAATGATTTCACGCTTTGTAAACCAACTGCCTTAACTTGTGACAAAAACCCTTTCGTGCTCTCCAGGTGTGTTTGGTGAGTCAGTGTTAGTAATGGGGGGAGATTCTGTTACTCTAAACATTGATTTTACTGAAATACATGAAGATGATGATTTACTGTGGAAATTTGGAGACGAAAAGACTTTAATAGCTGAAATCAATAGAGAAAAAAACTTCTCCACATGTGATAGTCCTGATGGGAGATTCAGAGACAGACTGAAGCTGGACGATCAAACTGGATCTCTGACCATCACAAACATCACAACTGAACATGCAGGAGATTATCAACTACAGATAACTGGAGAAAAAATGACATCAAAAATATTCAATGTTACTGTCTATGGTAAGAAGAGAGGTCATTTGTCCTGCCCTTTATATTCTTATTTTATTGAAACAATAAATCACAGACACACCCACTGTCATCACCATTCAATTAAATGAAATTAAGAGCCTTGCTTAGATTTGTCCTTATTTCCATTTATATTTCAGCTTGTCTGCCTGTTCCTGTCATCAGCAGAGATTGTTCTTCATCTTCATCATCATCATCAAATTGTTCACTGGTGTGTTCAGTGGTGAATGTGGGTCGTGTGACTCTCTCCTGGTACAAAGGAAACAGTTTATTGTCCAGCATCAGTATGTCTGATCTCAGCATCAGTCACTCTCTACCTCTGGAGGTGGAATATCAGGATAAAAACACCTACAGCTGTGTGCTCAACAATCCCATCAGCAACCAGACCAGACATCCCAACATCACTGAACTCTGTCACACATGTGCAGGTACGGCAGCACGGCTGATATATGTGTTTATTTACTGACCTGATCTCTGTCTTCCATTTTAGATCAGACTGACACATTCACTTCTTTCTGCATCATTATAGAACCAGTCGGACCATCTCCTTCTCCTCCACCAGTCTCTCTGATAGTGCTGATCTCTGCTGGATCTCTGTTGATTGTTGTTGCAGTCGGGATGATCTGGATCTGCAGGAAACACAGAAAAACAGACCCAAGAGGCAAGAGTTATACCTACTGCTTTTAAACAAGTATAAATATACTCTAAATGTTTCACGCTTCTCAAAGTGCATCACAACACACTGGAAATACAAACAAAGAAATGCCATCTCAATTAAACCAATAGCATGGGTCATACACTATATTGCCAAAAGTTTTGGGACGCCTGCCTTTACATGCACATGAACTTTAAAGGGATAGTTCACCCAAAAATGAAAATTTGATGTTCATTTGCTTACCCCCAGGGCATCCAAGATGTAGGTGTATTTGTTTCTTTGTGCCAGTCGTATAATGCATGTCAATGGAAACATTTTAGAGTATGAGAGCTATGGGAGTAAAAAAAACAGACATATGAATCCATATTAAACCCTTCATCTCGTGATGATACATTGACGTCTTAAGACACGAAACGATCGGTTTGTGTGAGAAACCGAACAGTATTTATATAATTTTTTACCTCAAATACAACACTATGTACATCACCCGCGCCATCACTGCCTGTAAGTGAGGTCAAAGTACACGATATGGCGTAGAGATACGCGCAAGAGATCACTTCCGCCGCTTGTATCCCATTGAGATATGCCGTATCGTGTACATTTGACCTCACTCGCTGGAAGTGATGCTGTGCTCGCGGCTTTGAACATAGTGTTGTATTTGTGGTAAAAAATGATATAAATACTGTTCGGTTTCTCACACAAACCGATCGTTTCGTGTCTTAAGACATCAATGTATCGTCACGAGCCGCAGGGTTTAATATGGATTCGTATGTCTACGTTTTTTTTTACTCCCATAGCTATCATACTCTAAAATGTTTCCATTGGCATGCATTATACGACTGGCATACTTCAACGGTTGGAGTTAAAAATCTTCATTTGTGTTCTACTGAAAAAACAGAGACACCTACATCTTGGAATGCCCTGGGGGTAAGCAGATAAACATCACATTTTCATTTTTGGGTGAATTATCCCTTTAATGACATCCCATTCTTAATCATTAGGGTTTAATATGGAGTTGGCCCACTCTTTGCAGCTATAACAGCTTCAACTCGTCTGGGAAGGCTTTCCACAAGGTTTAGGAGTATGTTTATTTTGTGTCATTTTTGACCATTCTTCTAAAAGCGCATTTGTGAGGTCAGGCACTGATGTAGGATAAGAAGGCCTGGCTCGCAGTCTCCTCTCGAATTCATCCCAAACGTGTTCTATTGGGTTGAGGTTAGGACTCTGTGCAGGCCAGTCAAGTTCCTCCACACCAAACTCATGTCTTTATGGACCGACACTTTGTGCACTGGTGCGCAGTCATGTTGGAACAGGAAGGGGCCATCCCCAAACCGTTCCCACAAAGTTGGGAGCATGAAATTGTCCAAAATGTCTTGGTATTAAGGGAACTAAGGGGCCAAGCCCAACCCCTGAAAAACAACCCCACACCATAATCCCCCCTCCACCAAATCTGAAGGCCACACAAAGTTTGGAGATCTGTAGCTTTTGACTCTGCAGAAAGTTGGCGACTTCTGCGCACTGTGCGCCTCAGCATGCGCTGGTCCCGCTCTTTGATTTTACGCGGCCTACCACTTCATGGCTGAGTTGTTGTTCCCAATTGCTTCCACTTTGTTATAATACCACTTACAGTTGACTGTAGAATATTTAGCAGTGAGGAAATTTCATGAATGGACAACCTATCACGGTACTATGCTTGAATTCACTGAGCTCCTGAGAGTGACCCATTCTTTTACAAATGTTTGTAGAAGCGTCTGCATGCCTAGTGCTTGATTTATACACCTGTGGCCATGGAAGAAATTGGAAAACCTGGATTCAGTGATTTGGAGGGGTGTCCCAATACTTTTGGCAATATAGTGTATCATTAACGATGCAACACCATCTTTAGTTTGCATCATAAATGTTTCCCCCTAAAAGCAAGTACTGTCCAAACCAAGTCATAGATTTATTCATAGATCCATTCGAAGATGTATTTTAGTCATTTCTGCTTTAACTTGAGATCCCTTCCCTTTATTACTCTCTTGTCCTCCGCCATTCCCAAGTTAAACATTGCCTGACCCAATAGCATATCTTGAAAACTAAACAAAAAAGCACCATTTTTGTTCTCAGTGACACCGAATTGGTCAAGTTTGACTACATTTATTTCAGAAGCATTTTTTTTCTAAATTTAAGTGTATTGTTATTGTTGTTCAAACAGTTCAGACTTGTGAAGATGAGATAATTTACACAGAGCCAACGTTCTGCCAACACAAAGCACAGAAATCGGTAAGATCATTTACTACTAATGTGTGTTCTGTTTCTCGGAATCACATCAGAAGTAAGAAACACTGCCTCACATCACACAATACTCAATACACTCACTCATCACTTATTATTTCCAGAGCTTAACCTGAGGCACAAATGCTGTTATTTCCTGTCAAGACGTAACTGTCATAACACTGACCATTTTTGAGAAGAGAAAGAAAGAGTGTTTAAGGGAAGCTTAGAATTTACTGTAAAATGTAAAACAAAAGTGAAATAAGAATGTGTGACTTTTTATGGAAAATGCTTAGTCATTTTGAAGTTAGTCACATGATTTTTCTTTTGCTTAACCTTTGATCAACTGCGTTAGTTGGCCAGATTACTTCTTAAGACATACACAGTGCATCTGAAATCGCATACTGTCTGAGTAGGTAATGCATTTGGATTTGAAATTACTTCATGACCGTTACAAAAATAATTTTAATATATCATGGTCAGGCTTATTTTCTTTTGGTCTTTGTCATGGTTTTGTGGTCTAAAGTCCAAAAATGGAAGGAGGTGGCTTGAACAGTATGTCCCAACCAATGTCAAAATCAAACCTGCGCCGTTGCTAGCCAACAATAGCACATGTTATCATACTAAACACAATTTTGCTTGATTTTACATATATTGTATGGTATAAGCAAGTAAGATAAGACAGTACAAGCTTTAGCATTTTCTCACTGATAGTGATGCAACACACAGTATTATCATTGTAACGGGCTGCAGCCGCGAAACTGTTTGTACACTTACAAAGTTCTCAATGCTTCGGTTTGCATGTAGGGACCCTCATTATGCTACCGTGTTAGTGTGAGGCTATTTTGAGCCTTGTTAGTGGTATTAACTAGCGATTTAATTTTACTTATTCTGTGCCCCATTTACTAGCATTATAAGCTAATCTGTTTTTAGAGATAAAACTATTTATATTCGATTTTCATGAAATCGCATCCCAGAGAACGATATATTCGGTAACCCTGTGTAAATTACCCCTAGGTTCATTTTTCACCGGAGTTGTCCTTTAAACACACGTAAATCTTTCCCTTTACTCAAAAACACATAAAAAAGTTAATTTCAACATTTACTCTGCCGCTGGAGCATCTTCAGTGCCTTAAAGGGATAGTTCACCCAAAAATGAAAATTAGCCCATGATTTACTCACCCTCAAGTCATCCTAGGTGTATATGACATTCTTTTTTCAGATGAAATCGGAGTTATATTAAAAATGTCCTGGCTCTTCCCAGCTTTATAATGGTTGTGACTTGTTGGGTCATTTTTGAAGTCATTAAAGTGCATCTATCCATCATATAACTGCTCCACACGGCTCCAGGGGGTTAATAAAGGCCTTCTGAAGCGAAGTGGCATGTTTGTGTAAGAAAAATATCCATATTTTAAAATAACTAGCTGCCGGCGGTCAATGTTACGCAAGTCGACTTGCGCTAAAAGAGGGTGAGTAAATCATGAGCTAATTTTCATTTTTGGGTGAACTAACCCTTTAATCACTAATGCCACAAACATTGACCACATTACTTGCACAAGCAGTCTAGATCTTGTGTAAAATCCTTTGTGGGAATCCTGGAAGATAGGAAGATGACCAAAGAAAAGGGTCACAGACTGTTCTAAGAGGGTTACAGACAGCAGGGCAAAATTAATAAAATACAATTAACCAATTGTGCAAAATATAGGACAATAGGCTCATCAACCTCTAAAAGGTAAGGATGCTTTCCATATATTTTGTTGTTGATGTCAAAAGGCTGTGTCCAAACAGTCTAGGCTAAATCAAGCACATTAAAATATTCCCAGTTCTGAATTTATTTCTCACAATTTTTCTCTCAATTTGAAATATACGAATACAAATGTTTTTTTTTGTTATTATAGCAAGGTGAAACACATATTTTTCACTGTATTTAGTGAATTATTTCTATTGATTTCAGTCAGTCAGCTATTATCCATCTATAGCCGCGTTTCCACTGCAGGAACTTTCCCCAGGAACTAGATACTTTGGGCTGGTAATCTGTGTGTTTTGACTGCAGGAACCAGGGTCTAAATGAAGTTACTGTTTCAAAGTTCAGGAACTTTCGGGGTGGGACTTGGGCTCTGAACATGCTGATTGGTTGAGCTCACACAGCATTTTATTTCAACCTGAAAGTCTGTTGTGGTGCGTGCAGTAAGAGTTGTTTACTATTCGAATCAACAATGGAGTTTAAAAAATACAACCGATGGACCGACGATGAGGTTCAGGCTTTATTAAGCTTATTTGTGGAGGACGAAATCCAGTAGGAAGTCCTACGTCACCGGAATAATCTTCACGGTACTTTAGACCGTGATGGAAACGCAGACAACAGCAGGTCTGGGGGAAAAAGAGCTCCTGGGACGAATTGTTCCAGGTAATTTTGGTGGAAACAGAGCTTATGTCAAAATGTGTCGATGGAAAGAGGAGTGGATCTGCAGCATTACAACAAAATTAATTTCTGCTCTGGTTTTATGTGTCTTCCAAATACTTGACAAAATTGTCATTAATTGCTGTTTATATTTTCCTATTCTGCTTGTATTATGTTAATCATTAAATCTCTGCAGTTCACGATAATATTGTCAATATTTGATTTTAATGAAATTCCCTTATGAATGATGCAAAAACACAGAGGACCGCTGATATATATATATATATATATATATATATATATATATATATATATATATATATATATATATATATATATATATATAATTTTAAAGATTTGATTATCTTGTGTGATTTTTGTTTTTTATTTTTTTATTTAACAGAATGTTAAAGAAGAGGATCACACAGAGTATGCACCTGAGGATCACACAGAGTATGCAGCTGTCGCCAGGAGAAGTCTTTTCATTTTCTTACCAGATACAGATGTGTAATTGGGGACTGCTGTTTTTATTTTCAGCAAGGTATTTAACAATTTTGGACTGGTTTTATTTGAAGTATTATTGAGAAATCCCAGCAGACACAGCAGAATCATTCTGAGGGGTTTGAAGTGAGATATGGATTCATGAAATGCTAAAGAATTGTTATCCAATCTTTACCAATTATCCAAATTGTATAGAGATCAATTAAGCATTTTTCAAGTTCGACTCTTAAAGACTCAAAATTCAGACTGTGTATGTATATCTCCCTTTCTCGCTCTCTCTCTACACCTGTACAAAAATGTGGTTTGACCTGATGGGTGGAGAAATAGGCTCTGCATGAAGTAAGTTTAGTAAACTCATGTTTGCATCTTTCCAACAAGACAGAAGAGAACAACATGGCATGTGGGTTTAAATGTAGGCTACTAAAAATGCCAACTTGGGGGTGAGATCACCACTTCAGGAAATATAATAAATATTTTGTTCACAATTTCATGAAAAAAATCCTTGTTGCACATTCAATAGTGAACATGATAAGTTAGAACCAAAAAATGTTGTCATAATTTCCTCACCCTCGTGTTGTTCCAAACCTGTACGAGTTTCTTTGTTCTGTTGAACACAAAAGAAGATATTTTGAAGAATGTTGGTAACAGTTGACAGTAGGGCACTGACATTGATAGTATTTTCTTTCCTACTATGAAAGTCAACGGCTATCGTCAACTGTTTGGTTACCAACATTCTTCAAAATATATACTTTTAGAACAACAAGTGAAGTTATTAAACGTAATTTCGGGAGGAGTACGCCCATCTAATCTTCCAATTAATACCAAGGTATAAAACCAGAAGCTTACCTCTTCCCATTTTTAGTTCCTGCAGCATCCCTCCTCCTCCCCTGCTCCTCCTTTTGTACAATTTTGCCTGTTATAGGGGGGCAATCGGAGCTCGGGTATAATATCCTCTCCGAGCCCCTCTATAGCAGACAGCAAGCCAAATCTGTTTACCACTTTCACTAAGATTATATGGGCACACAAACTAGTGAATTCAGGTTTGGAACAACATGAGGGTGAGAAAAAAGACAACATTTAAATTTTTGTGTGAATTAACCCTTTAACTACGTCGCCATTGCTCTACCTTCCATAAGGAGGCTCCCAGGGAGTATTATTTTAAATAGTGAAAGAACTGCAGTGCCATTAAATCAGAAGAACTGAATATGAATCAGAATCTGCATTCATTTGTCTGAGAGGTAAAGTGGTGAAAACGAAGCTTCTCTTTAATTTGCTGTCGGTAATCTTGTTTTTACTCGACAATGGTAAGAACTTTGTTACAATCCCATACGGAAATGTAATATATGTGCATATATGAAATATCAATGTGTGCAATATTTGCTCATATAAAGTAAAACATTTTACCTATTAGAAATTCCATACATTGACATATAATTGTATCCCATATATCATATAGGTTTATGTATGTATAATACATAATTTGACATACACTAGATTAGGCATAACATTATGACCACTGACAGGTGAGGTGAATAACACTGATGATCTCTTCATCATGGCACCTGTTAGTGGGTGAGATATATTAGGCAGCAGGTGAACATTTTGTCCTCAAAGTTGATGTGTTAGAAGCAGGACGCGAAGGAGCGAAGGCTGGCCCGTGTGGTCCGATCAAACAGACAAGCTACTGTAGATCAAATTGCCAACATTAGGCACGTGAGCATCTGAACTGGACCACAAAGCAATGGAAGAAGTTGGCCTGGTCTGATGAATTACATTTTCTTTTACATCGCGTGGATGGCTGGGTGTGTGTGCACGTCGCTTACCTGGGGAACACATGGCACCAGGATGCACTATGGGAAGTAGGCAAGCCGGTGGAGGCAGTGTGATGCTTTGGGCAATGTTCTGCTGGGAAACCTTGAGTCCTGCCATCCATGTGGATGTTACTTTGACACGTACCACCTACCTAAACATTGTTGCAGACCATGTAACGATATTCCCTGGTGGCTGTGGCTCTTTCAGCAGATAATGCGCCCCCTGCCACGAAGCAAAAATGGTTCAGGCACAAGTTTGAGGTGTTGACTTAGCCTCCAAATTCCCCAGATCCCTATCCAACCGAGCATCTGTGGGATGTGCTGAACAAACAAGTCCGATCCATGGAGGTCCGATCCCCACCTCACAACTTACAGGGCTTAAAGGATCTGCTGCTAACATCTTGGTGCCAGAGATACCACAGCACACCTTAAGGGGTCATAGGAAGGTGGTCATGATATCATGCCTGATCGGTGCATTGTAAAAAAAATTCAGGGCTCCAATTGAAAATGTTCTAGTGAGCGATCACATCTAAATTTTTCAGTTGGCCAAATTGAATTTCTGTGAATTGATGCAATTTAATTCAATTAAAATTCAAGAAATTAAATTTGGCCAACTGAAAATTTTAGATGTGATCGCTCACTAGAAAATTTTCAATTGGAGACCTGATTTTTTTTTTAGAGTGTGTGTATCGTGGCCATGACAAAACTAACTGAACCAAACATGTCCCCTCCCTGTCACCATAGAGATGTTTATATGCATACAGCAGAATCAGCAGCTCCACAATCTAATATACGTATATTATATAAATGTTTTTCAAATGACAGTTTAGATTAGATTAGATTAGATTCAACTTTATTGTCATTACACAAGTACAAGTACAAGGCAACGAAATGCAGTTTAGGTCTAACCAGAAGTGCAATAGCAGCAAGTGCAGGATATACAACGTTTGCATAAGTGCAGGACATGGATATGTACTGAGTATATATAAATATATATATAAATAGAGAGATGGTTATTACTATAAACAGAATTTACAGGTGAATATGTACAGTGAATAATATACAGATGGTTATTACTATAAACAGAATTTACAGGTGGATATGTAATATAATATACAGATGGCTATTATTATAAACAGAATTTTACAGATAGAGGTATACAATGATATGTTAGGCTAAAAAGAGGAATATGGCAGTGGATTAAGGTAGTGCAATAAATTATGGACAGAAGCTATCCAAAAAAAAAAAAAAGTGTAAAAGTGCAGTGGAAAGTGATTGCATATTACAGTTAGAAGTACGGTGCAAAATGCAAATGTAAACAGTAGGTACTGTAAATAACAGTCGGCAGTGCAAATGAGCATAATACAGTTAAGGTATGGTAGTGCAAAATGAATAAGTAAACAGTTGTTACTGTAATAAACAGTCGGTAGTGCAAATAACAAAGTGAAGGTGGATGTGAGGTAGGAGAGTTATCAGTATATGAGGGAGTGGATCAGCGTGGGTTTGAGTTCAGTAAAGAGACAGCTCTGGGGAAAAAACTGTTCTTTAGTCTGCTGGTCCTGGTCCAGTGGATCCTGAAACGCCTGCCGAAGGGCAGGAGAGAAAACAGTCTATGGGCTGGGTGAGAGGAGTCCTTGAGGATGCTGCGAGCTCGATGCAGACAGCGTTTCCTCTGGATGTGCTCGATGGCAGGCAGTGGAGTTCCTGTGATGCGCTGGGCAGTTTTCACCACCCGCTGCAGTGCCTTGCGCTCCGCAACAGAGCAGCTCCCATACCATACTGCCACACAGTTGGTCAGGATGCTTTCTATTGCGCAGCGATAGAAGTTCACCAGGATAGCCGAGGAGAGCTGATTCTTCCTCAGTGTCCTCAGGAAGAAGAGGCGCTGGTGAGCCTTCTTGACCAGGCTGGAGGTGTTGGTCGTCCACGACATGTCCGCCGAGATGTGGATCCCCAGGAACTTGAAACTGGAGACACGTTCAACAGCCATTCCATTGATGTGGATGGTGTCGTGTGTGCCTCTTGACTCCTTCCTGAAGTCCACGATGAGCTCCTTCGTTTTGGTGGTGTTGAGGAGCAGGTTATTTTCGGTGCACCATGTGGCCAGGTGCTGGATCTCCTCCCTGTAGGCAGTCTCATCGTTGTTGCTGATGAGCCCAATCACCGTAGTGTCGTCCGCAAACTTGACGATAGAATTAGACCATACACAGGCTTGCAGTCGGCGGTGAAGAGGGAGTAGAGAAACGGACTTAGCACACAGCCCTGTGGTACACCAGTGTTAAGAGTGATGGATGTGGAGCAGGTGAGTCCTGAACGAACATTCTGGGGTCTGTCAGTTAGGAAGTCCAAAATCCAGTTACACATTGAAGTGTTGATCCCCAGGTCTCCAAGTTTGGCTATTAACTTGGTTGGGATGACAGTGTTGAATGCTGAGCTGAAGTCAACAAACAGCATGCGTGCGTAAGTGTTTTTATTGTCCAGGTGAGTGAGCACAGAGTGCAGTGCCATGGAAACGGCATCCTCTGTGCTCCTATTGCTGCGGTAGGCAAACTGGTGTGAGTCAAATGTGGATGGTAGAGAGTCTTTTAGGTGTTCCAGGACCTATTGATTACAGTTGATTACACACTGGGTTTATATTTATATTTATATCTGGGTTTATACTTCTAAGGACCGAGTTGAACAGCTAGATATTGATAATAACAGCTGATTTTGATTTAACTGATAAATGGCTCCATCTGGTGTGTTTTTGAAGAACAGCATCATCACTGTGAGCTCAACAGTAAACAGACTATTATCCTCCTGGTGTTCTGACTATATTATATATGTGACCTATCAGGATGTGCGTCCAACACTATATTTGCATGGGTTTACAGTTATTTTACAATCACTAGGACACATTTCTCAATACTTAGGTCACTTTTTCAAAGCTCAGTTCTCCTAACCAACTTTCAATTTGGCACAGCAGTTCATTTCACATTCAAAATGCACTAAAAGTACCATTCATGTCTCAAATCAAGTTATTCTTCAATGTAACGCTAGAAGCTATAGACTGCTATTTTGAACCAATAATCGGAACAAAAATCTGTTGAAGGATGACGTCCATAAATCAGTTATTTATCTGACTTCAATAGGTATAATTAATCGGACTCCATTAAAGTTGTTGTTATTCTTCAACCTCTTATTCTTTAAAGGGAAAAGTGTTTCTTAGAACTGATAGGATTCAACGTGAACACTTAGATGACGAAAGTTACAATCACTTTAGCTTTCAACATTATCAGTGGAATAGGAAAGACTCTCAAAGCCTTTAAAGCAGACAAAGTTATTTATTAAGTTACATGTTTAAATACACAGACAGTTGAATGGAACAACATTGTACAGAAAACCAAAAGATAATGTACATGGGTGGTGATCAAGAGGGTGATATATTAATGCATGTTTATGCAATAGTACCAAGATTGTACATTAGGACACTTTATCTCTATTCACCACCATTCAGTGCAGTTTATAAGCTGTCAGATGAGACATAGTTACATGTTAGAGCACACTAGCAGATAAACCGTATGTAGTATTCATATATGTCCTGTGAAGCAAATGGTACAGATGTCCTGGAGAGTAGAGCCTCTGCTTCCTGAAACATTGATAATATGCTGCATGTTGCTTTTATTTAAAAATCAGTAACTGTATTGCAGTGATGTTTATTAACTACTTTGTTTAGTTGAAGTTTTGTTTAGCGGATATATTTTACTCCATGCAGTGAGTAGAAGCAGAGCTGACACAAATTATGAAATACAGCTCTTATTAAAATGCTGTCATTCTTAAAGTACTGATAAAATGTGGAACTGTACCGTTTTTAATAGCAGGGTATTGCGGAACCTTTCTAGTGCAACACTACTACCTAGTACCTGTAAAATATGACATGCTGAGACCCCTGGTGGCTAGGATGAGCATAACACCCAGCAACAATACTATATGCCATTTGACATGCATGTGACTGTTACAACAACAACGAAAGACTTGACTAATGTTTACAACTGACAGAGATATGACATTCAGGGATGATGTGAACGAGTGAATTGTCACCTTTTCACACAGTTACTTTGGATTCATACTTTCAGCCAGAGGTGGACAGTGACTAAGTACATTTACTTGAGTACTGTACTTAAGTACACTTTTTGAGTATCTGTACTTTCCTCGAGTAGTTTTGTTTCTGGAAACTTACGACTTTTACTTCACTACATTTGAAAGACAAATATTGTACTTTTTACTCCACTACCTTTTTATCAAGGCCCTCGAAGTAGAAAGTTGTAGCGGCTTTGAAAGTCAGTGGATGATTTGTTTTCTTCTTTAAAACGGGATTTTTTTTTTTTTTTTTTTTTTTTGCAGACAGCCTTTCAGTAATCACTCTTGTAGGATCACATGAAGTTCAATGATTTCGAACACCAATCAATTGATGGCAAAATAGAAGGCGGCAGTTCCCAGACGCAGTGCGCGCAACCATGGCCATACTTAAAAGTTAAAATTCAGAAGAGCAGACGTGGATAACTCTGAAGAAGTGCAACAACACTAAAGCGCACACAGAAAGCAGCCTCTCAGACGCTGGACCACAAGTACTGAATTTTAGTCTATTGAATCTACTAAAATCTTATTATAGTCAATTAAAACTAGACTAAAACTAAAACAATTCAGATGCCTAAAATGTTGTAGTCAAAAGTATGATTTTGACTTTGATATGAGCTTTGTAACTTTTAAACAAGTATTTAAATGAGTTCAAGGTATGCTAGCATGTCAGGTGGAGCATGACTGGCTTAAACCACCATGATGCAACGATAATAAAATAATGCGTTTACTTTTACTTTTGATACTTATTTTTAAAAGCAAGTACTTCTGTACTTTTACTTCAGTAAAAATCTATCTTTACAACTTTCACTTGTAATGGAGTAATATTTAACCAATAGTACTTTTACTCAAGTAATGGAGTGTCCACCTCTGCTTTCAGCATCCATCAAGAGAATCTCAGTCTGTTCAGGGGGCGAGTGTTTTACTTTCACCATTCTGCTGAGGGAAAACACAGATTCACAAAAGGCAAACGAAATGAACAGGATTAGTGATTCAGTTGAACAAACGCAAAAATACTTCTTCTTTTACCTGATCTTTGCAGAATGTACAGAGGGTTTCTTTACTTAAATATTAAACTCAAATGTAAGTGCGTGGATTATTCATATTTGTATTCTTTGTTTTTAATCTCATTCTTGTGTTAATGAATTTGGAGAATTCTAGATAAGCGACTGCATGCTGTATGGGTGGTTTAAGTTGTTCCCACATATTTTTTTGTGTGTAAATTTACAATACATTTTTTGTGTAAACTTTATTAGTGAATCAAGATTTCTTTGAGAAAACACCCATACACAGATTTTACACAATGTGCATATGTACGCTTAGTTAATGAGATGCAGGCCCTGTTTCAAAGACAGGGCTTTAGTTCAATTAGGGCATTTAAGTAGCTTTTATAAGTCTACACTAGAAAAACACATTACTGGTGTGCATCTTGAGACAAAACAATAGCATTGACATTTTAAAATATGTCAGTAGCTACAAGTTGCTTCAGTTAAAACAGTTCAAACATGCATTTTAATCTAGCTTAAGTCTTGTTTGTGTCATAAAATGTCATAAAATTGGTATGTCAAGCATGTTCCCTTGACATGCAAGAACCAATGAGGTTCATTCTCGTGTTATGCAGCACGTTTCAGTTTCTGTAGGGGTGTAACGATGCACGTATTCGTACCGAACCGTTTCGGTATAGGGCTTTCGGTTCGGCGCACACGTGTTTCCAAATGCAATCTTTAACAGTTAACAGTCGGCTTGTTGAAAGCGCGGAACACACTTCAATCCGAGTTCCCACACGAACATATTAAGTATTCAGTCCATTTTATCATGAAATTCAAACGATAAATGCCGTTTTGACGCTCTTTAATATGACTGTATAGCCGCTTATAGACGTGTCAGTTCAACTTCAAGCGCTAGCGCGCGAGTGAACGCGATCATCTCTTCCTAAAGAATAAACATAAAGTAACATCTCTTAAGGTATGTTGGGGATACATTACAACTTACTGAAATGTATAATATGTCATGTAATCGCTCAATCGGTGTTTAAACCGCAGAAAGCTTGTAAACGATGTCACGTAGCATCACATTTAACTGTTACCTCAGAAGTCATTCAGTGTCCACAGCTGTTAGTTCACAAGAGAAACGAACTCTTTCACTAAATATATGCACTATATTAGTCTATATATTCATTATATTCTACTTAACCTGTTAGTGATGTCTTGTTTATTTAATGTATGTTTAAATAAAACTGTCATGAAAATGACAGACACTGTGTATAAATGATTAGATTAAATTAGAAAAAAATATAATTAGATTTAGAAGTTAATACAAAAACTTATGAGAAGCTTATGAGTTATGAGTGTTGATGATTATATCTAAAAATAAATAGCAACTGAATTTAGGCTAATAGTTTGGGCTCTGTTGTTAATCTTTAATAGCAATGTGTAAGTAAGGGCTCCTTATAAAGTTTACAGCATTTTCTTTAAAAAACTTTTTTATAATTGAATCAATTTAAGGACAGACATAATTTTTTCAGTAAACCATTGTTGAATAAAAATAAATAAAAAGCAATTTTGTAAAACTGCTGTACCGAACTCGTACCGAACCGTGACTTCAAAACTGAGGTACGTTGCCTACCGAACCGTCAGTTTTATGTACCGTTACACCCCTAGTTTCTGCAAGAGGTTTTTTGTGGTGTGTCATGCTCAATTCAGCTTTTGTTTATGTTCGCTAATTAACGTTTATACGTGAATAAAAGCCTAAATTCAATCCGTTCATCATATAATCCGATCGTGTCTCTTTACAAAATTCGGACTACACTGCTCAATTCATATGGATTAGTTTTACGATCTCTTTATGAACGTTATGAAGTGTCAAAGTGTCAGTTGCATAGCTGTCAATGGAGGGACAAGAAAAACTTATGGACACACAAAACTTGACTTTTAAATTCAGGGGGGTTTTTTGCATGCAGACAGATTTAGTGCACATGGTTTCTCACCTGATCACTCTGCGTCTTCCTGATGCCTGTTTGAACAATAATAACACAATATGTATTTATTGTAATTAACTAAGGCCCCATCCACACAGAGACGCGTTTAGCTGTATACATAAAAAAATTGTATCGTATCACACGGATCCGGCGTTTAAGGAGCCTGAAACCGATATTTTTTGAAACCGGGTCCCAGAGTGGATACATCTGAAACCGACACACTTGCGTTTTCGTGTGTACAGCCAATCCGTATATTTTGTGAAACAGTGATGTCATCACACCACGTCCCGCAAGGTAAAGACTAGAAGGGATACAACTACGGCCACTGGGCATGCGCACATCAATAGTGCATCATTTACTTACTGTATTTGCATTATTGTAAGGTTAGGCGTTAATAAAACACAATCTGGTAAATAGCACATTTATTTATTGTTATTTTATCGTGAGATTTCCCTTACAAAAAAATACTGCAGTTTTTTTTAAGTAATACTGCAGTTGTTACATGTAGAAAATGCAGTTTTTTGGACACGAAAAAACTGCAATATTGCAGTTTTACTGCAGTTTTACTTCAATGTACTGCATTTATATTGCGTCTATACTTAATTTATACTGCAAATCTACCATTGTACTTCATTGTACTGCAGTTATACTACATTATACTGCAACTTTACTGCAGTTTTACTTCAATGGCCCTGTCCCAAATGGCACCCTATACCCTCACGGTCTTCCTCTGAGTCCGCACTTTCACGACGTAATGCAGAAGTGCGCATCGAGGGCGCATATCGACCTCAAAGGGGGTGCTCGCGAGCACCTTTCTGAGACCTAAAATGACAAATGGGACACCCTACGGTCTCGTGGACTTAACGGACACGCGCACGCAGCGGCCATTGTAAGTCCACAAGACCGAAAGTGCACATGAAGTGTGCCATTTGGGACAGGGCCAATGTACTGCAGCTATTTTTTGTAAGGGTTTGCCTTACTTCTGACCGTTGCTGTACCCCTTCTAGCCACAACTCTTCTTCTCCGTTTTTAGTGTATCTCTGTGGCAGAATTACAGCGCCATATACTGGTCTGGCATGTATACTACATGGTTTTGAGTCAGTTTTAATGCTCTTGTGTGTACGCAGATATTTCTTGAGACGAGGGGGAAAAAAAGATTGGATAGGGAAAGCTCTGGCTTCGTGTGGATGTGGCCTAAATAATATGCTTAATTTTCACATCTCTAAAGATACTTTTTCCACACTAAAAATCTCATATTCCCATCTTGTTAAATCAGCTGTATGTAATACTCACCGCTCTTAGCTTGATGCTTGCGAAAGTAAATCAAACCAGCAGCTGCAGCAACGAGCAGAAAACCAACAGCTACCGCAACAGCAGCAACAGCAGCAGCAGCACTTATTCCTGCTTCAGGATCTGAACCTGGAAGAGCTAAAGACAGACAGTCATTATTACTAGAGAACAAATGATAAACCATCCAGTACCAATATTTTTATTTGATATTTACAGCTTTTTACTTTGGTCATCAGTTATATGATATTGATTTCACTGATATATGGCAGCACCTTCTGGAGGAACAGCAGTAAAAACAGCATCACATCACTGTGAGACAATAGTGGAAACAATAGTGTTCACTTCAAAAAGGTTTCATTTTTACACATTTTTCTTGTTAATAACCTTAGACTTGTTTGTTTGAAGTGTTTGTAGTAACAATTGTGTCAATTAAAAAAAAAAAAATCGAAATATTCTAAAGTTGCTCAAAGGACACTCACCAGAGACAGACACGCTGAAGCTCTTGACAGTAAAGACGTCGATGCTGCGACGATGACGACGACGGAAACTGGTGATCTCAAGATTATAGAGTCCAGAGTCGTCAGTTCTGATGTTTGTGATGGTCAAAGATCCAGTCTGATTCACCTTCAGTCTGTCTCTGAATCTCTCATCACACTGAAAATCTGTACAGATCTGACTCTGATCTCCATTTATATTAGCAATAAAAGTACTATTAAAATACCACTTCATCAAATCATTTGGGTTTTTTATTTCACCAGGATCTAAAGTGACAGATTCTCCCTGCTTCACTGACTTTCTCTTCACTTCATCTCGTTCAGCAGCAGAAACACCTGAAACACAAACCAACAGATGATGGAGGAACTTGTTTTTGGTTTTGTTTTGTTTTTCAACCACAAAGAACTGTGAATATACAAAAAATTGTGCATTATAATTTCCTGAAAATCAGTAGAAACAAAATGAGTGACAGAATAAAGAAATAAAAGATGAATTGTGGTCAAAGAAATCACTGTTTAAACAGCCCCGGAATGTAAAATGAAGTGGATTAAATGTTGATTATTAGCAAACAGACACACACACACAGAAAAAGACACATTCAGGAGAACAAACACTTTTTGGGAACTAGCTACATTGTATTAGCAATAAGTAAGTAAAGCCACTGTTTTTAAAGTAATCAAACTCTATAGTGTGCAACACTATAGATGTAGATGTAAAATTCTATTTATTTTCTACATAGGGGAATTAGTATTTTACTCAGCCCTCTCCTGTGATATATACACTTTTGCCAAACATTTTGGGACGCCTGCCTTTACATGCACATGAACTTTAATGACATCTCATTCTTAATCCACATGGTTTAAAATGGAGTTGGCCCATCCTTTGCAGCTATAGGCTTTCCACAAGGTTTAGGAGTGTGTTTATGGGAATTTTTGACCATTCTTCTAGAAATGCATTTGTGAGGTCAGGCACTGATGTTGGTCGAGAAGGCCTGGCTCACAGTCTCAACTCTAATTCATCCCAAAAGTGTTCTATTGGGTTGAGGTCAAGACTCTGTGCAGGCCAGTCAAGTTCCTCCACACCAAACTCACTCATCTATGTCTTTATGGACCGACGCTTTGTGCACTGGTGCGCAGTCATGTTGGAACAGGAAGGGGCCATCCCCAAACTGTTCCCACAAAGTTGGGAGCATGAAATTGTCCAAAATGTCTTGGTTTGCTGAACCATTAAGAGTTCCTTTCACTGCCCAACCCCTGACAAACAACCCCACACCATAATCCCCCCCTCCTCCAAACTTTACACTTGGCATCATGCAGTCAGGCAAGTACCGTTCTCCTGACAACCGCCAAACCCAGGCTTGTGGATCGGATTGCCAGACAGAGAAGCGTGATTGATCACGCCAGAGAACATGTCTCCACTGCTCTAGAGTCCAGTGGCGGCGTGCTTTACCCCACTGCATCCGATGCTTTGCATTGCACTTGGTGATGTAAGGCTTGGATGAGCTGCTCGGCCGTAGAAAACCATTCCATAAAGCTCTCTACACACTGTTCTTGAGCTAATCTGAAGGCCACACAAACTTTGGCAGTCTGTGGCTTTTGACTCTGCAGAAAGTTGGTGACTTCTGTGCACTGTGCGCCTCAGCATGTGCTGACCCCGCTCTGTGATTTTACGTGGCCTACCACTTCATGGCTGAGTTTCTGTTGTTCCCAATTGCTTGCATTTTTTTGACCGTGGAATATTTAGTACTGAGGAAATTTTAGAAATGGACTTATTGGACATGGAAACCTATCACAGTACCACGCTTGAGTTCACGGAGTTCCTGAGAGCGACCCATTCTTTCACAAATGTTTGTAGAAGCGTCTGCATGCCTAGTGCTTGATTTATACACCTGTGGCCATGGAAGAGATTGGAACACCTGAATTCAATAATTTGGAGGGGTGTCCCAATACTTCTGGCAATATAGTGTATAGATAATAACATTCTTTTCCAATTGTTATTCACAATGTTTCATGGGATTGTAGTTCACTCACTAAAGCTGTTAGGTAGACAGTCTTGTATCTTTGTTTAACGTAAACATTTATTGTGCCTCAAATCAAAGTTTACAATGTGATTCACTTTGTAGCAGGTTGTTTTGGTTCATTGTTTATAACTATTTTAACAAAGACTTTTTTTAGAGAAAAATAAGTAAAAAGAAATCGTTTCAGAAAAAAAAATGAGAAAAGGATTCTCAATTGCAACCTGTGTGTGGGTTAGTTCACCCAAAAACGCAAATTGCCCTATAATTTACTCACCCTCAAGCCACCCTAGGTGTATATGACTTTCTTTCAGTTATATAAAAATATCCTGGCTCTTCCAAGCTTTATGATTGGAGTGAATGGTATCCATGCAGTTCCAGGGGGTTAATAAAGGCCTTCTGAAACTTTGTGACCGGTGTTTTGTTTTGCTCTATCCTTCTGTGTTCATCAATACATCATGTGTCGGGTCAGAGGTCACTCTTCCACTGGAATTATACTCGCGTACGGCTGTTACCGGAAGCCAGTAGACTGGTAATAGCACCAGACAAGACTAGCTGTTGACATGTTTCACTGGTTTTGAACACCAGACACAACAGATATCTATCGACAAGATCTGGCATCCGGGGTTGGATCTGATATTTCTGGCATGCCGTGGGGATTTCATCCAATCGAACAGTAGAGAGATGCTGCACAGATACAGTAATTCACTCTCTCTCTCTCATCATTCTCTCCACTCAAATGTATTCAAATAAATGTCATTTTAATGAACTACTTCTCTGAGTCTGATTTAAAGAATGCAGAATGCTGGATCTAATGACCCATAGCCAAAAATAACAGTAATTTTATGTTGCAAACATACAGTGGGGCAAAAAAGTATTTAGTCAGCCAAAAATTGTGCAAGTTCTCCCACTTAAAAAGATGAGAGAGGCCTGTAATTTTCATCATAGGTACACTAGGTACACCAGAAAATCACATTGTCTGATTTTTAAAGAAATTATTTGCAAATTATGGTGGAAAACCATATACTGGGGTTAAAATGATCACAAGAACGGTGAGCAAAAATCCCAGAACCACACGGGGGGACCTAGTGAATGACCTGCAGAGAGCTGGGACCAAAGTAACAAAGGCTACCATCAGTAACACACTACGCCGTCAGGGACTCAAATCCTGCAGTGCCCGACGTGTCCCCCTGCTTAAGCCAGTACATGTCCGGGCCCGTCTGAAGTTTGCTAGAGAGCATTTGGATGATCCAGAAGAGGATTGGGAGAATGTCATATGGTCAGATGAAACCAAAATAGAACTTTTTGGAAAAAACTCAATTTGAAAATGATGAAAATTACAGGCCTCTCTCATCTTTTTAAGTGGGAGAACTTGCACAATTGGTGGCTGACTAAATACTTTTTTACCCCACTGTAAATGACCGCTTTAATTTGTCAGTGCTAGTGAATGACCATGGTGCATGTGTGATAATCCATAAATAGGTATGCATTGCACGATTTGCTTCGGGTGGTTCTTTGGCTCCATGCCGTGCGTTCAAACAGTGTAATGCACACCTAGCTGATTTGAAACATGAATTAAATTACTCACCGCGGACAGTAACATTGAAGATCTTTACAATGGTGCCGCTGTTGAACTGTACCTCATAAGTAGTAAGTATACTGCACCAACTGTCAGAATTTGATTGATTGACAGGTGGGCGGGGCTTCCGGTATAGGGGGCGGGACTTCCGGTGTAGGCGGGACTTCCGGTATAGGGGGGCGGGACTTCCGGTGTAGGCGGGACTTCCTGTATAGGCGGGACTTCCGGTATAGGGGGCGGGACTTCCGGTGTAGGCGGGACATCCGGTGTAGGCGGGACTTCCTGTATAGGCGGGACTTCCTGTATAGGCGGGACTTCCTGTATAGGCGGGACATCCGGTGTAGGAGGGACTTCCTGTTTAATAAATCATGTGATTGACATTAGGTTTTGATGTTTTTGACAGTTGGTTTTTGACCTATTGTCATAATAAATCATATGATTGACATTAGGTTTTGATGTTTTTGACAGTTGGTTTTTGACCTATTGTCATAATAATCATATGATTGATTGACATTAGGTTTTGATGTTTTTGACAGTTGGTTTTTGACCTATTGTCATAATAAATCATATGATTGACATTAGGTTTTGATGTTTTTGACAGTTGGTTTTTGACCTATTGTCATAATAAATCATATGATTGACATTAGGTTTTGATGTTTTTGACAGTTGGTTTTTGACCGATTGTCATAATAAATCATATGATTGATTGACAGTAAGTTTTTGATGTTTTGACAGTTGGTTTTGATGTCTTTGATGACTTTGACAGTTGGTTTTGATGTTTTGACAGTTGGTTTTGATGTCTTTGATGACTTTGACAGTTGGTTTTGAATGCGGTATAATAAATCATGTTATTGACAGAAGGTTTTATCTTTTGAAGTCCCCTCCCACCCTGCCACATCCCAGAGCAGTGTATATAAATGGGGCAGTGTGCTCTACAGCTATCAGCAAAGAGAAACATGAGCTACATGAGCATGGACGGATTATCAGCTCCTAAAACCCCAGATGCGGGGTTGCGCAGCAGGACGTTCGACAGTCTGATGACCAGTCTACCTATGGCGCCGAGAAAACCTTATGGGCACGTCCGTTTGACAAGCTTTCTCCATGAACTTTCGGAATGGACTAAAGGAGAATTTATGATGAACAGCAAGCGTGTAATCGGGTACAGATTTCATAAAACAACTCAAGTTGTTATACTCTACACCACCGACAGCGCGGGGGAGTTTCACCCCGGGGAAGACGCATGTCTTGTATTTCCTGAAAAAGACTGGACATTATTTTACAATTTTGTGTGGAAGGATCTGAAGGACGGCGGCGAAGAACCTCTGTACATTTCAGAGTGGGACGGGGTCACCCCGAATGTCCGGTACCGCGTGGTAGGTGACCACACTAAAAAGAACCCCGATGATTCTGTCTACATTTTCTGCTGTGATGACAAGACAAAGCTCATCGAAGATCGGTCAGGGGTCGTCCTGCCTAACGAGCATAACAATCTGTATGAAATGCAATTTTTGTTCAAGTGGCAAGATCTGAGTCAGCTGGATATTATGTTTTCAATCATAAACAAGCTGTTCAAATGGTGCGAGCTGCACGACGGCTACAACAAAATTAAAGTGCAGCTGTTCCACCCTGAGAGATGTCCGCGCAGCAGTACATACGCGGGGCATTCCGCCCCCATTCACTACAGACATCCGGAACCTCGACGGTCAGCCCCTCCCAGACGTCGTTTATAAACCACAGCTGAAGCGCCACAACGTCCCCGCCCCCTTTACTGCATCTGACATAAAGTCAGCGGCCAAACCCTCGCAAGCAGCATTTATAAACCATGGCTGAAGACGGCGCTTCAGAACCCGCTCATGTGTGCAGCTGCGGCATCTCTTTCGGCAGCATTCTCGACCCTCCTGACGACAACGCAAGCGACTATTGTCTGACTTACCCCCTTGGATCATCGGACCTTCACAAAGACTGGCAATCGCCCCTCCAAATCGACTGGGACCCGTTAATCGAATACGACTGCGACGGTCCTGCTAAAACTATCAAACGCTCCAAAGACTGGCTGGACAAATTGGGCTCGGACCTCGGATCACACAACCTGACTTACCTCCCCACTGCTAAAGCCGGTGACGACGCTACAGACGGATGTTTCAGCGACGTCGGATTCAAAATCGTAAAAGCAGCAACCGTGGTGCTGCTGGAACATCTCATCGGTGATAAGCTGAAGGCCGACTGCGAGGGATGTAGGATTGACCACCCCAGCCAGCTGCAACATTCCTGCCTGTTTGACCCTCCCAACTTCTACTTCGACACACACTTTGACGAGCTGTCAGGCAAGCTGTTTAAGCCCTTTTTCCATTCCATCATCGGCATTCTCCTAAACCGCTGCGGGCTAAAATCTCACCCCCAGCGTATTCAAGGAACAGTCGGGACTATTCTGCACGAATTAAAAGACGAACCATTCATCGTTGCCAAGCTAGAAGAAATCAGGTTGAAACTTCTGGACAAACCCTGCAAGGAAATAGTCTACGACGTCGTTGATCTCTGGCAAGGTCTCTCAATTGTGAATGGAGAGTGACCAAGCCCCCTCCGCGATGGGTGTAGTCTGTAGCCTAAGGAGCTGTTTGGAACTCATGTTTAAAGACCATTTCAAACATCAGATGACCGAGCTACTGGATAAGATTATTGCGGACGCTGCCCACCCTGATATCCCAGTTGGTCATGACACTAGGCGTCAGGCAAATCTCAAGAAGAATATGCCGATAATGAGAGGAATGGCTAATGCATGGGACGATTTGATTGAAAAATGTGTTGATGGTCTCGATCCACCCGATGTAATGATAGAAGCTGTTCTAGAAATGATGTGTGAATCACGCGCTGAGATCAGAATCTCAGACGTGTTGTGTACTTGTACCTACGTGGCAGATGTATGTACCGAGTTGATAAAGAAAAATGGTGATTATGACCCTGCCAAAATTACCGAAATGTATATCGATTTCATCCTAGACAAAAACATGAGGGCCTGTCGCGACTTTCTTTTCTGGTTAGACAGTCAGTAATGTCATTATCACTAACCATTTACTACATTATTATTTTTTACTAACCATTTTTTAGCTTACTCTGTTGTATTATATCCATTTTAGCCACTGTCTACCCTGTAATGTTGTATTATATCCATTTTAGCTACTATGTATCCTGTAATGCTATTTTCCTTTTTTTTTTTTTGTACTTACTGCTACTTATTATATCCATTTTTAGTTAGATTAACATCATTATATCCTTTTGTACTTACTTTATATCCTGTAATGTCGTTATATCCATTTTTTTACTCTACCTGTATTATTTCCATTTTACTTGGATCTTGCATGTATCCTGTAACGGATTTTTTAAAATAAAAGATTGATTCAAAATACTTGTACGCGTTATTCTTTTGCAGCGGTTGAAACGACAGCATGTCGGAGCTCATGAAAAAGGCTTATTATACACCGTCCAACCCCGGCTCTCTAGGGGGTAAAAAACGATTAAAAGACTCCGTCTTAAAAGATACCGGCGTCCGTCTAAGCGATAAAGAGGTTTCAGAATGGTTGGCGGGTGAGGATGCTTACACATTACACAAAACAGCACCTATAAAATACAAACGAAATAGAGTGGTTGTGTATGGGATCGATACACAGTTCCAGGCTGATCTTGTCGACATGACTGCCTACGCCAAGGATAATGACGGTCATAAATACCTACTGACATGCATAGATGTATTTAGCAAGTTCTCATGGGTCAGAGTTTTGAAGAATAAGAGTGGCATTGAGGTCACTAAAGCGTTCCAGTCTATACTCGAAGAGGGTCGTGTACCTCAGAAATTGCAGACGGATAAGGGGAAGGAATTTTTTAACAAACATTTTCAAGATGTGATGAAAAAGCACGACATCAACCACTTCGCCACCGCTACCGATTTGAAAGCCAGCGTCGTGGAACGATTTAATAGAACATTAAAAAGCCGCATGTGGAGATTTTTAACGGCTACAAATTCCCGCCGATACATTGATGTTTTACAAGACATTATTCAAGGGTACAACAGCAGTTATCACCGAAGTATCAGAATGAGACCCGTGGACGTCGACAAAGCAAATGAGGGTCAAGTGTTTGAAAATTTGTACGGCGATATAAAGAAGAAGAAGAAGACCGTATTTAATTTCAAAGTCGGCGACGTTGTCAGGATTTCTAAAGTGAGAGGCCCGTTCGCCAAAGGTTATGAGCAGAACTACACGGAAGAATTTTTCACAGTATCCTCATGTATTCCGCGTCAACCCCCGGTCTACAGACTCAAGGATTATGATGGCGATGTCATAGATGGGGTTTTTTATGAAGAAGAGTTGCAAAAAATAATTGTGAGTAAAAACAAATCTTTTAAGGTGGAAAAGATTTTAGGTCAGAAAAAACAGGGGAAATCTACGCTTGTTCTAGTGAAATGGCTAGGATGGCCTTCAAAATTTAATAGTTATATAGATAAAAAAACTCTGCTGGACTTGCAATCTCCTTAAAACACACAGTCGTTAACGGATGAGACCATACGAGCGAAGGAGCATCATGGAGGATCACGGGTTCTACGTCACGTTGCCGTGCAATGCGTCGTCGTCGGTTTATCCTGAAAATCGTATAGCCAGCTATACAACCAGGTTGGCTAAAGCTATAGACTTGAAAGGACAATGGGAAGTCGGACTCGCCGAAATCGAATATCCTAGAAGTTGGTACAACTTTGATGACGAAGATGGTCATTTCATCCTACATACGGCCCCGAAACCCCCGGATAGCAACCCCTCAAATATTGGTTTTTCTATCATTACGAAATTACACATAAGCGGAGGTTACTACCCAAACATTCGTCCGATCCTCCGGGCTATAAATCAACTCATCACACCAGCGGCCGTATTGAATCACGACGAATTAAAAAACAAAGTCTTTCTGGTCGCGAAACCAAACATTTCAGTGAGTTTCCGAGGAAGACTAGCCACTATTTTAGGAATGACTAAAAAACCTCTCGGAGGTTTAAACTATCATAAAGAACCCGATTTTACTACGGACGTCATCACATACGCTCCTCATCAATCCGACATCAATGCTGGGTTCTATACAATGTACGTTTACACGGACATCATCCAATATCAAACGGTCGGTGATTCGCACGTCCCCCTCTTGAGATGTGTACATATAACGGGTAAAGGCAGCGACGCGGTCATTGCTAGATACGACAACCCCCATTACGCATCGATCAACAAGGATCACATCAGCAGCATCGTCATAGAGTTGAAGGACGATCAAAACCACGAAGTACCATTTTCTTACGGGAAAGTCATCGTAAAACTACACTTTAAACCAAAAAATGGTTTATTATAGACCCGGAGAGTCCAATACCGCGGACTATGTGAGCTATTACCAAAATCAGGCCGGTTCCGGTTTGCCGGGGTATTCGGGATCGGGAGTTATGTACGGTGCGGGGTTAGGAGGCCTATTCAGAGGTCTGTTCAGGATGGCCGTACCGTTGTTAAAAAGAGGATTTAGCATCGCGAAACCTCACCTAAAATCGGCTGCTAAAAATATAGTATCCGACGTCGTCTCAAACGTATTGACGCGTTCGCATAACGATAAAGCTCAAGACGGATCCGGTCTCATGGTTATGGCTCGTAAGAGAATGTCTAAGCCGCCGGGTGTGAGGAGGCGTGGCCAACGGGTGGTACAGAAGAAGAAGAAGAAAACAGTGCGCGGATCAAACAAGCGCTCACTCGTACGCAGAAAGCGTAAGAGGTCTGTTAGTCGAAACGTATCGATCAAGAGAGCCGCAAAATCCATATTCTAACATGGCACTACTCCATCGCATGTCGGGTGAATGCATCAAGTCTGAGCTGGACTTATTTTCGGTTCCGCTGACACAGACAGTTATTGAGAAAAATGGCTATTTAGAAGTAGCACCGTTATCGGCCATATCGGGCTCTGCACCATTGGAATTTTTTATCGCAGGCAACGGCGATGATTATGTGGATCTCAATAACACGATGCTCTACCTGCGGGCGAAAATCACGAAACCTAACGGGGAAGAGATTGCACACCCTGCCAAGGTGGGTCTAATCAACTACCCCGGAGCCACTATGTTTTCACAAGTCGACGTGACCCTTGGGGATCGTCTGATATCTCAGAGTTCGAGCACTTACCCTTATCGCTGTATCATCGAGAGTCTGATCAACTACGATAAAGATACGTTGGAATCTGTCTTCAGCGCCGGATTGTTCCATAAAGACACGGCGGGTCATATGGACGTTCAAGACCCGGCAGGCCATAACGCGGGGTTGACAAAGAGATCAGGCTACACCAGCGAAAGCAAGGAGGTGGAACTACTAGCCCCCATACACAGCGATATATTCTTCCAAGAGAAACTTATGCTAAATGGGGTGGATATCAAGATACGCCTAATTCAAGCAAAAGATGAATTCTGTCTGATGAGGGCCGACGATGTGGCTTACAAATTAAATATAGTGGCCGCATCCCTATTTGTCAAGAAAGTTACTGTATCACCGCCGGTGAGACTGGCTCACGCCCAGACGTTGCTCTCGACAACTGCCAAGTACCCTGTCGATAGGGTCAGTCTAAAATCGTTCTCCATACCGGCCGGCTCTCGTGTTTCGAATCAGGAAAATCTGTTTTTAGGAACACTGCCAAAGTCTATCGTCATTGCCATGGTCGACAACGACGCATTCACCGGCTCCTACGCAAAAAATCCATTCGCGTTCAAACACTATGACCTTGAATTCTTAGCCGTCTACGTTGACGGACAACAGTACCCGGCCAAGCCTCTACAGCCCAATTTCGAAGCTGGTTTGGCAGTACGCGAATATTATCAGTTGGTGATGACGACCGGGAGACATCTTAAAGACCAACCGCTCTGTTTCGACAGGAATGATTTCCTGAACGGATACACGCTTTACGCATTTAACCTCACGCCCGACGAAGAGTGCGGTCAGCACATTTCCCTCATCAAGTCCGGGAATATCAGAGTCGAAGCTCGTTTCAGAAAACCGCTGCCGAATACCATTAATTTAATTGTTTACGCGGTATTTGACAGCATCATTGAATTGTCTAACCGCCGACAGGTACTCATAGACTACTATTGAGATGAACACGCTGCAACTCACCGCCATCATGGATAAAATTACCTGCAGGACTCATTTTCTCGGCGTTCTACCGAGCGATCAACTACCCGAAAAACCCATAAGGATCTTACCGTCGGCCTGTATCGTGAACACCGACCCTGCTAGCATGCCGGGGGAGCACTGGGTCGCCGTTTATTTAACCCAAGACGGGGGCGCGTGTTTTTTCGACAGCTTCGGCAATCCGCCCAACAGCCATCGCTTTCCAACCAGCATCAATGACTTTCTAGCAGCCAACGATACCTACGTATTATATTCGGGCAGACGAGTCCAGGATTATTCATCGGACACCTGCGGTCAGCACTGTCTGTTTTTTCTATATCATCTAGCTAGAGGATACGGCTATGACCATGTGATGAAACTATACACCGATGATTATATTAAAAATGATAAAATGGTGTCCCTATTTGTGAAGAGATTAAGACCGTATGTTTGTATTGATACAATGTTGTCCTGCGTTCACTGCGTGCAGACATGTCTGACATATAAATAAATAAAAATCTTGAAACCATTATATTTTTTAATCGTCTTTTATTTAATCATAAGATACATATTAATGTACATACAAAATGAAAGGATTCGTTAAAATTCCAACCATTGTCTTTGATCGATAGTCGGGGATTTAAACACAGAGTCTTCGGACTCTGGAAACACCGAGCGTGATTGTCTTCGTGCCCTTTTGGAAGGTCTGACACGGGGTGGGCTGGGGGTGTCGGGTTTACTCTTTAGAGATTTAATGATGCTCCTGACCTGTTGATTCGGCACTGTAGAAAAAGGGATGTTTAATTCGGCAAAGGCGTGTAGAAACTCTGACCATCCTACAGGTCTTCGGTTATCCCGAACCTTTTGCGGTGCCGTGACATTTTTTAACAAATCGACCATGTGTGAGCCTTGTACGGCTTTACCCCTGAACACAAACTCCCCCGATTCGTTCCACGCGCTTAGTCCTTTAGCTTTAGACATCTTGTCTAATATGTATCTGCTGTTTTTCACACTTCTCGAAGGTACATTCTTCAGAACTTCATCCACCACATGCTCCTCAGCACCGTTGTCATCTTCGACGCTAGCCGCGGTCGGTACTTCATCTTTAGGCGCGGGATCGGGGAACGACTGCGTTAAAACTCCGCTCTCCCGATCGCTTTGTTTAACGATGGTCAAAAACCTGCTCAGGGTATTTGTGTAAAGTTTTGCTTTTTCGTACGGGTTCAAATCAGTGCGGAGTAAGATATTTCTCATGGCGCCGTCCAAATCGTTTTCCACGCTCTGTCGAATATTCTCGCGAACATTTTCGGTTCTCACCTTATCCAGTTGATGTTGCGGGACTAAATACATCTTCTCGGCGTACTCCATCCTATCTGTTTGCTATCAAGCTCGAAAGAAAGGGTACGGCGACGCTCAGGAGCGGTAAAAGGAATCCACCCTTCTGGTTGAAGACTCGTTTCTTTGCCGCTATCCCGATTTTTTTATCGGCTACAAATTTAATTTCGGCTTTTCTCTTTCTCAGTTTTCGGTACTGTTGTGGATTGACCGGAATCGTCCCGTAGAGGATGTTGAGCGCCACTTCACACAACGATAAAATGAATTCGTCGGACGCCGATTGTAGAATAAGACGCCTTTGTTTAGGAGATGCTTTATGTAGCATTTTTAACACCGGTAGATGTTTACAAAGTCTGGCGGACATGGTGATTTGATCACGTTCTTCTTCTTTTTTTCGGGATGTAAACCACTTGACGGTCGGAAAGCAATCCTGTTCTGAGGCGGTACTGTTCAGGAGTTTTTGCTTTATAGTCTATCATTATGTAGCCAAAAGGTTGGTTGACCGCATCGTGATAACACTCCATAAAGTATTTTGTGTTTCCGGGGTACATTTGGCGCCCCAGCATCGCTACTTGATTGACGTCCCGAGGATTTTTAAACAGGATCATATAATTGGCGTTTAAGCTGATGGTTCGGCTGGATTTACCCTGTACAAATAAATTTTGCACTATATAAATAGCGCTGAGATTACGGTGGTGCACGTACTGCGTAAAAACCCTTTGAAGCTCCAAATTGGCGCTAGCTTGCTGCATCAAATCATCCACGATGAGAAGATTTGTTTTAGTGACAGGTAACAAATCATCATCATTCAGACTCTCTGGTATTCCTTGCACAAATTTAATGTCGTACAATTTAAGCACATCGTCGTACAAAGGTTGCCAACAATCATACAACCAAACAATGTTTTCAATTTTCTTGGAAATTAAATTCAAACCTTTTTCCAACAAAAGTTTCACAAAATAAGACTTTCCAGAATTGGAAGGCCCGGAGATAACACAACTAAATGGATGTTGAAGTCTGAAATCAAAATCGGAAGCATCCATTGATCCTCTGTGCATCATCTGATCAGTAGCCATAAGGAAGCGTGGTGAAATCGGGCAAAAGTCTGCGTTTATTATACACCACCTTAAACCTTTTAACGACTGATTTGTTGTGCAATGTGAGAGTCTTTTTATCCCTCACAATGTTTTCCGTGTGAGCCAGGATGTAATCGGTACTATCATACGACGTCACATAACTATCAACCAGACCAATCAGGGTATCCAGGCGGATGGCTTGGGAATTTTTAGCATTCAGCGTTATCCCCTTAGCTTTCATGCATACCTTGCCTTTAGCGGTGCGAAAGCCATACGATTTAGGGCCGCTAGAGCAAAACTCCGTGATAAAATCCCCATCGTCTATCTCGTTCGTCAGCTCACCCAAATGATCACCGAGAGGCGGCTCCCAGTCACCGTCCCTAGACACGAACACGACGGAGTCTGTATCAGAGTAAAGCATACGACTGCTGAGTCTGTCCATCAACTCGTACAATTCCAGTCGGGCGTGGGCTGTAGTGAACGCCCCTATAAACACGTTGACGTCGCGAGTCTTACAAACATCCTCTTTGTTGGGTTTATGCTGGACGAGAGCCACGTCGTCTGAGACGAATGAGAAATACGACAAGGTGTCGGTATTACCGAAGACGATTCTGGTGAAATCTTCGGGGTCGTTCACCAGAGTCGTTTGAGGTAAATTTGGTTTTAAAGAGAACCGTCCCCAAAGCGAATTCAGACATAGCTTTGAGATAGCTCTCTGCGCGGGGTTGTGCTTGATCTTTTCGCGGTCGAGTTGAACCCCCTCTTTTTCAAAATACTCGCGAATGTAAGTTTCTTTCTCAGCGTCCGTGACGACATTCGACGGGTACCCCGACGCTTGTTGTTTCAAACGCAAAAATGTTTTGACGTATTCGACAAACAACGTGTCTGACCGTTGTGGAAAATGCCAAACCTCGTCAATCTTGGCTACCACATAACCCTTCTCGATGGCTTTTAAAAGCTCAATGGATACCCAGGACCCGGAGAGTGATCTTTCCTCATCCGTGTGGGTACAGCTCGTGGTCTGGTTTTGATTATGAGCGCAGGTTCGGCATAACGGAAACATGAGTTTTCCTTGACATCTGTAAGGGAGAACCGGATGTAGTAATTTGCGGGGAGGGTACACGGTCGCTTTGATGAGTCCGTAATAATTTTCAATCGGTTCAAAATCTTTGAAAATTATTTGGGGGTGTTCGATCGGGTAGCTTTTCCTAGCCTGGCAGAAGGGGTAGAGGCTGGTGAAATCGAGATACCTTATTTTCTCATCTCCGCTCACTTTGTGATAGAGTTTATAAGCGTTCGTACGACCGCCATACAAGGTTTCTCTTGGGTTCAGTCTCTCCGGGGCTGAATAACCGGCCATAAATTCTATCACAGAGGGATCGGTCTTTTTCATTTTGATCCATTCACACTCCCAAAGAACCTCGACTTGTAAACCGTACGCGTTCTGCAGAATTTCGATCTTATCGTCAAACTGTCTCCTGAGAGCCCCATAGGGTACCCCCGACAAGGGGTGTGACTCATGGGGTGCAAAGCGGCAGCAGTGACCGTGGAAGATGCACCCCGCGTATTCTAAGCCGTGCTGCACACCGTCTTGCTGGTAGAAGCCATCTAAAAAGTACTTACCGATCGATACTTCACCGTGGTTTACGGCGTGGTGAACATCCACGTTTCGAGTCTTTTTTACATACTCGAGCCATTCGATCGAGCCACTTGAGTAGGACTTATTCTGATGGATGTACGCGTTGTTGTGCGTGAGAGCGAGGGTGTTTCTGCCGAGATAATGGGTTTTGAAGACCCCCATCGAACAGCCGGGGAGCGTCGTGAACCCAAAAGGGTCAATTGCGGTGCATTCTAGGAACGCCTGACGGTATTTCATACAGCCTTCGCGTAATAAGACGACATCGTTAACCCCGTACGCGTACAGTTCCTGCCTGAAGTCAAACTGCTCCCCCTCAACCGTGCTGTACCATGCATCAAACTTTTCACGGGCTTTATCCGACATGTTATCGTAGTTGTAGAACTTTTTGTCGGGGTATGGTCCAACATAGTTCTCGTTTTCCACCCTGTTGAAAAGATGGGGGAAGTGGCCTTTTTCAGTCGTCGTCAAGTCTAACGCCGCGGGCATTTTGGCAAGGGCCATTGGAAAAAATGAGTAGCTATCGATGTATCGTTGGCCAAACGATTCGTCGTACATGTAAATTAATTTACAGCCTTGCATTATGACCTCAATCGCAATCCCGGCTTTGCAAAAATACTCGAGAATCAGAAAGGAGTCGAATCTGGAGGCGTAATGAGCTATGAAGCAGTAGCCATTATATCGGGGTTTTCTGAAGCGGTTGATTAGCTTAGCGATGCAGTCGGTACCCTCCGCCGTAAATTTCTTCCCTTTGAAAGTGATTGCGCAAACAAAATTAGCCACGTGTCGCCCGTTTTCGTAACGCGTTTCAAAATCGTAGAAAATATATTTCTCGCATGGCTCCTTAGGCTCTAGGGGCTGTATGAAACATTGGTGCGCCCCGTGTTCCGTCAGATGTTCTCGACAGTGGACGCATTTGTCCGTCGGGCATATGTGTTTTGCTTTCTTGTCACCCGCTTTAACGTAGTAACGTAGCCCGCATAGTTTGCAGTATTTGATAATATCACAGGAGGGGGATTCTTGACCGGGAGGAGGGTTCTTTTTATGCATTTCGAAGCAATAGCTCGATTTACAGTAGCGCAAACAATCGGGACAATGTATGGTTCTTTTAGGGAACCTGTGACATTCGGCGTCAAAACAGACATTGCAGACGTGCTTGCATTGATGGTCTCTGCGGTTGCTGTAACTTTTGTAACAAAATTGACAGACGTATGGCGAACCTAAGAAGGCTGTCAGATTCATGATCATATAATAGTGATTATCATGTAGATAGAGGAACACCGTTTTGGGATGGGGTTCGTCAGAATTTTTGTACGTTTCTAAGACCATGGCATTCGATCTGTGAAATACAACGATTTTAATGCCTAGCGCTCGTTCAAACGAAGCTATGTCGCTAAGAGCGATTCGGTCTTGAATTGAGAAGCCGACGCTGTTTTGGATGACGGCAGCCAGTTTTTCTAACTCGCTCTCGGGTAGCTGGGGGTTAAGAAAACGAGCGAGACAAATAGAGAAGCACAATTGATTTGACAAATTTATGGGGCAGAACAAATTCGTCTTTTTTCTTTTGATTACCTGATCAACGGCCAGATCTGTAAGTTTACGTCGTCGACCGCCTCCTTGTCTGTTCATGGCTACGGTAGCGTCGATCTCGACGGCGTCGTCCGATAATAACAGCTGGTTGCTCTGTAAAACTCTTTCAAATTGATCCATAAGCGAATTCACATCATAATCATTACCGGGGGCGAGAACACAGCTGATGGGTGTTTGTAGAGTGGGTGCCGACATGGTCATATTGATTACGGGTGCATCGTGGTCGATTTCTCTAGCGAAGGTGACGATCTCGCTCAGCATGCGATGTAATGAAGTGTGATAAGAGGCCAAATCTGTAGAGTTAATCTCTCTCAGATTCATGCTCCCTCTCAACGACACACTGTTGAAGCGTGGTCGCGGTAAAACGTGATATCCGTTAACGAACCCGCCTTCTCGGATCAGCGTATCAATTTCCGTACGGCTTAATCGACTCTGTCTGTTAGGGTCAGTCTCGCGTAAAGCGTCAATATTACCTGATGTGGGGCTCGTGCTGCTGGTAGATGGCTGTGGAGTATCATCAGCGTCAGGGCGCTCTGTGTCGTCGCTGTCGGTACATGCAGGGAGTTGATTATTTAAAACACCACCGTATTGTACAACATGATTGTTGTCTACGCTTAGCACGCGATCGTACAAATTAATATTTGAATTTACGGCTAATTCAAAAAGATCCAAATTAGCGTCTACGCTCAGAACTGGATCGAACAAATTAATATTTGGATTTTCAGCTAATTCAAAAAGATCCAAATTAGAGGGGGATTGCGAAGATTCTAGATTAAACAAATACTGTTCTAAAGAATCCGGAAGCCGGCTTAGCATTTCAATTTCGTCCGGTGACAGTTCTGCGTCGTCGTCTGAGCAAAAGCTTTTTGACCCATCCATTTTAGATTTCAGACCAAAACATGAAATATTACAAAATCACAAAGAGTATATGGAATAAATCAATACATGATAGATGTAAAAAACATGCATACATAAAACAAAATTACAGAGTATCTGGAATATAAAAATCAATACATGCAATACAAAAGTTTAATGGAATAAATCTATATTGAATTAACTGCGACGTTCCATCTATGATGATGAGAATAATACGAATTTACTCGTCTATTGCATTAGAGATGATGCGAAGAAAGACTAGAATTTCGCGACAGAATTCAGCGATCAAACGATCGGATTCAGTGGACCTGCGATCGCTTCTATCAAATTCCTGATAGATGGTGGATCTCAGGGTTTGAAAACGACGAAATAGTCGATCAACCGCATTTTGAATGAAGCGATCCTGTACGTCCAATCGTCCGCGTGTCTCAAGGTGATAGGCGCGAGCCTGGCCCGCCAATGCGGCGGATCTGCGACGGTCTTCGATGCGTGCTTCACGAAACTCACTAAGTAGCGCGGTCAGATTGGTGTCTATTCCATCCAATTTATCACTCAGCTCAATGTATTTGTTGTCAGAATCAACCTGGGTGTCGCGAAACTCTTGACATAATGCCTCTATTAAATTAGTATCGGCGAGTGGCTTGTCACCCGGGCGATGCTCTGATGACACTTCTTCAACGTCGATGTCTTCTTCTTCCGACGGAGTTTGGGTCGCTTTCGTACTTGTCCAAGTGATGCGTCGAGGTGTATGCCAGCTAGTCATGTGGTCGGGGGTATAACCCGACCCTGCTGCTGTTGGGGCTATAACACAAAAAAATTGTTATGGTATGATTCAATTTGTGTTTAAATGAAAATAATAATGTAGATAGTCTCACCATAAAGAAATACGCTGTCAAGACTCGGCGCAGGACTGCTCGGCGGCGTCGGACAGAAAGTTTTCCTGTCAGGACTGTTTTCAGGACTGATTGATGGGATAAAACAAAACGTTTTTCTCTCAGGACAGGCCGGTGAGGTAGGACGATCGGTTTTTCTACTCTTCTTTCTCAAAGGTTCACCGCTGGGTCCAGCGACCTGGTCTAAAGCAGAGCCGGCAGGAACTATTTGACCCGCAGCGTGCGTCGGCGTGGGGTCAGCCCCGTCATCATTATTCTGTTGAGCGGTGTTAGTCAGTGGGAAGCCGGGTTGCGTGATAAACTGAATGAAATCTAAAATAAATAAATAAATAAATTAGATTTTTCATAAATGTTAAGAAAAAAAAACATGATGTCTGCGATGGGTCTTGTTTTACCATCAGACGCGCTGTCTGCTTCAACCAGCTGAGGGCTCACTGTGAATGAAAAAAGAGAGACAATAAAAAAAAATTTTTTTTTAAAAAAATTTAAAAAAAATTTAAATTTTTTTTTATATTTTTATTATTTATTAATTTTTGTATTATTTATTTTTATTAATTTATTATTATTTAATTTTTTAATTTATAAAAGAGCAGTCCTCACATGCATCATTGCTATCGTGAGCGTCACTTTCAACATTCGAACCTGTGAGGCAAAAATCCTGTTATGAATGGAAACATTTGTGAGTCGCTTTATATGCATGTCTGATGACAGATGCTGAAAAAAATCATTAATTTTCTAAATGTTATTTCACCCCCCGGTGCTCTAGGGGTGCAATTACACCATAACTGGATGTAGTTTTAACTCCGGGACACCGGGTGGCACCGGAGAGCATACCATTATGTCATAACTGGATGTAGTTTTAACTCCGGGGCACCGGGTGGCTCCGGAGAGTACCCGTAACAGTAACATGCTGTGTTGAAGACACTGGCTAAACTCAAGCTTTTATGTTTTTAAAATAATCTGCAACTATATCAAAAACAGATCGATCGCCTTGCGAAACAGATAGACATCAAAACTAGTTTTTTGATATACGATATCATGCACATTTAAGAGCAGTTAGCACCGTAGCACGCGCTGCTAAGCTAAACCATGCATTCCTAACAAGGGCGGTTCTGAGTCATGGGGGGTACCGACAGTAACGCGATGGTGTTTTAATAAAAAATATACGGATAACGCTACGACGGGGAGCCGATTTAATGCATGCAGACTTGAAAAATATACATAGCAAACAGAATTGTAGCATAGCTGCTAACTGTCCCGGGACACTTCCTGTTATGGGGAGCTCTGTCTTTTTCATAATAAAAGCCACGGGGCCTCGTATTGGTAAAAAAAAAAACAACAAGAAACATTACGTATTGCTTTATGTACAGAAACAATAATAATTAATACATCATTACGGTAGAACAATCCTGCAAAACATTTATAATAAACGGATATGACTAAAAAAAATATCTTTTAGATGGAAAATCAATAGCCATGAGTAAAGCCATCATGAAAAAATAGATATTGCCTGACAACGATTGTTTTTTAAAAAATAAAACACTGTACCCCAAGCATGAATGACTAAAATAGACATTTTTTCCTGACAAAGATTGTTTTTAAAATAAAAACAATGCTTCAGAAAAAAAAAAAAAAAAAAAAAAAAAAAAAAAAAAAACAGTTTTCCATGCATAAATGACTAGAAAACATCAATAGCTTTCAAACAATAATGTCGATTTTAGTTATAGCTGATAGACCAAAGATGACTCAATGATTAAAACACTGTACCCATGCATGAATGTTTAAAACATCAATAACTCAATCCTAATGTTAGTTATAGTTGATAAATCACATCAATAGCACATTGCATGTTTAAAGCATCATTGTATAACATTATAGCATCAAATATAGAGAAAAAATACTCACCGTTCTGCATTTTGATGAGGGAGAGAGATGATGATGATGATGAGATGCTGTGGTCTAAAAGTTCACTATTATATTGGATTTCCCCTAGCCTCACACATATATATGTGATGGGGTAAAAAATGGAGAAAAACACGCTTGTCCAATAGATGGCGCCATTGCACTACGCATTTTGGGGGCTTATCTCACGACCGACCATGACCTTTTGGGGCTACTGAATGCTTTTCAC